>CM035429.1:50065093-50395093 GCA_020310875.1 Ceratopteris richardii
AAACGCCCTGAATTTGCTACTACTATAAAGATGGAGGGCAAGGTCAAACATATACAGCCCACTTAACCTAAGCAAAAAGCAAGCTAACAGATGTTGCGAAACAAACCCAACTCACCCAAAAATAAAGCACCTCTTTCTTTTTCTGTCGGGACCAGACTAGAATGACAAACTCATTTTTTGGAAAGGAGAGTGGATTTGAGGGGTCCATTTTGGGTTTTTCTTTTTTTGTTGTTGTTGTTGTTGGGGTTGTTGTTGTTGTTGTTTTGGGGGGGGGGGGGGGGGGGGGGGGGGGGGCAGAGAGATGCAACATGACAAAATGATGTTTTTTAAAAAGAGGAAAATAAATGCAATAAAAGGGTACTTCAACCAATCATTGGCAGAAGTGCACAAATAAAACAAAAGATGAGACCTGCAGCCTCTTTGCATTAGAATCTCTAAGTCCCATGCAGGTCCTGTATGCACCCATCAGAGTAGACACGCATGCAAATCTCACGGTTTTCCATGAAATTATTGATTGCCTAACATTTAGAAAGCAAGCTTTGAGCATCGAAATTTCAGCACTGTTCAACTGAGGATTTTGGCAGTCTTCTCTAAGGAGAATGCAGAGTACGACCATTCATGCTATTTGATAATCAGTGATCACACTTTCTTCCCTTTTTTATTACATCCTTGACATGCGGTGAACTGATTCTGCTTGTGAGTCTCCAATGCATGTTAGATTAGAGATACATAAATACTGACAAGTAGCTGTATTGAAGACCTCACCTGGGAGGAGAAGCAGACCTGCTCGACCGACCTCTCAAAGGAGACCTTGAATGACTTTGACCTAGAATTTAGACAACAAATATATCAGCATCAACCATAACCATGCACGTTAAAAAGTCTGAATGATCCCCCATTTTTTTAATAGTGAAGCCCTGTGCTAATATTAATAATTGCAGTGAACATCGACTCCATCTTTTGCTGGCTATAAACGTTCAGAAATTCAAACTCAGTGGTGTATGAATCAAATATAGACAACTCTTAGAAAGTGTTTACCAGAATTACACCAATTCCAAAAACTTTCAGCAAGCATGCATGCTAGCATTATTAGGCACAAGATTGAGAGAGTGTTTGAAAAATGAAAGGAACAGACATTTAGACAGAACTAAACCCATCAGAAAGCCTTTGAGCAAACATATCATGAATACCCTTATGAGATGAAGAGCTAAACATAATGGGATTATCTTGAAAAGAAAACAGAATCTCCACATTGTATTTATTTAAATGCTATACAAATACGAAGGTTTGATCATCTTAAGAGTAGTTATGTATAAAAGCGGCACATAGGAAAGGGAAGGCTAAGGATTAGAAATATAGGGAAAGACCACAACCAGGTGTAGGACTAGGACTGCAACCACTAAGACTGGTAGTTCCTATGATGATCAGACCCCAAAACCAACAAGAAGGTTGAGACCAATCTAGGTGGCCAAATGCATGAAAAATCATTATGATGGCACGAGAGAGCCCTATGACCATATCACCAAATTCAAGCAAGTATTGTGAGCAGAACAAGTAGAGGAACTTTTTATGCAATATGAATCCTGTGGGCTAACTCTTATGGGAATAGCCTTGACTTGGTTCCAACCCTTGGATCCAAATCGCTTTAGTACTATTGAACAATTCTTCCAAGAGTTTATTGGAGAATTCACCAGGAGAGGGATTAAGCACAATTTGTCATCATTAATTCATAGTTTCAAACAAGCTCCAAATGAAATAGTAAAAACTGTAGCCCGAGGCATTACAACATAGAAAAAAATGATGGATCATTCCTAGATGAGAAATCATCGAAAGGAAGACTATTCAAAGTAGCAAGTTTTTATAAGAGATGATATCTTTTTTAGTTAGTTAGTTTAGTTTTATTTGTAGTGATGTCATTTCTAAAAGAAGGTATTTTTTTATGGATTACTCGATGTTGAAAAACAAGCTCATGTTATGTAAGGTCAACATGGTTTAAAGTACTCCGAACATATTAACCATGCAAGGAGAAAAGCTTGTTGGTATGAGCAGATGGAATTATGGTTTGAGAGTGTGCTATCAACGAATACTCTAGGGGTGTTAATCTGTCCAAATTTTATATGTCAATTTAATCGAATGGATTAGCACCCCTATATTCCTTGAGCACCCTATCTTCCAGGTATACATACAGAGGTCAATACATGCATTTACCAGTACTTGGCTCAGCTGGATATCAAGAATAGATGGATAGAGCCTATCAATGAGCAGGACACTAACACGGCTTTCCACAAAGGCCATCTTCTCCAACTCATGAGAAATGGTTTTGTAAACAGCTGATGCCATATACAAATCTCTCTGAGAACCCATGGACTGTGGTGTACCATTTGACAAAAACACATATTTGTAACAGCTTGAGGTTGAGACTGACAAATATTAGGAGTACCAGCTACGGCCAGCAAGTCCTGTATGTACCAGAAGCCAAAGAAAATTGCACTACATATGTCATTGCGCACAATACTATGAGATAAAAGATCATTTCTAGTGCCTATTCAACGAACAAACGGAGCGACCCTCGGTGCCATCTTCTCCAACTCATGAGAAACAGCTTTGTAAACAGCTGGTGCCATATACAAATCTCTCTGAGAACTCATGGACTGTGGTGTACCATATGACAAAAACACATATTTGTAACAGCTTGAGGTTGAGACTGATGGATACTAGGCATAGCAGCTAAGGCCAGCATATCCTGTAAAAAGCCAATAACATTGCATTACATATGTCATTGCACACAATACTATGAGATGAATGACCATCTCTAGTGCATATTCAAAGAAGGAATGGAGTACCCTCCATCAAATTCCTGAAATACGAGTACCACATGTTTCCCACCCCAGATGCATACTCCTTGGTCATGCATTGCATATGTCATTGCACACAATACTATGGTAGCTAAGTTGGTAGGGAAGAACCACTGAAAGCATCTAAGCGGGAAATCCTTCTCTAGACAAGTTCTCCTACCAGGTGAAAGATGAGTCTTGAGATGACTGACCATTTCTAGTACCTATTCAAAGAAGGAATGGAGTACCCTCCATCAAAGTCCTGAAATACACCAAATCCCTTTTGCTGACTGTTGAAGATTAAGGATGCCATAATTCATGCGCTGTTTTCTAGAGATGCTATGCTACTTTGCTTTTGCCGAACCAGACTTCAGCTTTGCCTTATCCAGCCATATGCATAGGGAGCATTCTGTTTTCAAATGAAGCATGTAACACACGATTGCAGTAACCCCTTTACTGATATACATAGAAAAAAAAGATGCATTTGCTCAAGAGCACTTTTTCTCATTCCATTAACATATTGCCACTACAACTTGCACCTTTTAGAAATCTGAGGTTCACAGCAAATGTGTGGCGGGTCAACATTGACCATATCAACAAAGAAAAGGTCTGTGAGATGCTTACTATACCTTCAAAAGAGTTGGACCTTTACAGGATGCTATATGAGGACTTGACCAAGCTGCAGCATCATACTCACACTTAGAGACATGCACGACCACATGCCCACAGACTTTGCACAGACTTCAGAAGCCTCTACTAGTCGAGCCAAACATGGTAGAGAAGATCACGATGAGGATGAAGATGAGGAATCAGGATGAGGATGTATCAGAGATTGCATCAGATACTGAGTCAGATTCTAATGATTGTCTCTTGGGTTATTTTCATTTATACTTATATTTTAATTTGTACATGACTCATTGATCTTAGACTCATAGACTTGTCACTTTGTGATTAGTGATTATAGATATGTATTTATGACATTTAGATGATTTGTATTTTGATATCAGATGATGATCGATCTATGTTCTTAAGGTTACATGATGGTATTTTGATATCAGATGATGATCGATCTATGTTGTTAAGGTTACATGATGGTATGATCATTGATGAGCATCAAGTCATGACTCATGGTTTATGATCATATATACTAATGATCATTGAGGTGATTCTCTCTATATGCCATGTGGTTTTATTAGAACTTGAATGGTGCATTTATTAATTTGAATTAGTGAATATAAGTTTTGATTTTGAAATGTGATTTATTCTCTAACTTAATGTGCATTGTGATCTAATGTGAAATGCAAGTCACAAATTTCCGACCTATATATGATATGTATAAATGTTGATGTATAATGCTTTTATGTAGTTTTTTAATTATACTCAGACATCTATAGGAGGATTTATACACTAAAAGATAAAATCTTCAAATAAATAATAAATAAAAATAAACCATAAAAATTTGGAAAAAAAACAAGATTTGTATGCAACTTTATCACAACTTTAGGTTTGCAACTTCATCACTTTGCTAATATGTTGCTTACGGCTGAGACGTTGCCATCCCATTGCTAACCACGCAAATATGCATGCGCCAATGTGCATTTTTGTCTGGAAGTTCATGTGCTACCCTTATGGATGGGATCTGATTATGCCAAGTTACGTTGCCACAAGTGGTACGTATTTCAAAGGCACTTAGAACATGGATTTTCTTGTCAAAGCTCTATTCCCCTAAACATATTTTGCTTCTAATATGTGCTTCCCTAGTCCCCACTGTGGAGCAAAAAATGAGACATCGCACTATCCATTGAGAATCATTGTTAGATTGAATGGTGGTGGTATGATATTATTAGGTGCCTATCTCGCTTCTCCCATTACTCTCTATTTCACATTATGTAACTATGGTAGAGGGTTTAAAGTCAAACTCTAATTCTCAGCCAAGTACATGTTTTTCATCATTATGAATGGATGGCTTAAAGTAAATCATCAAAAAGCATGTATTACGAACAGTTAAGATTAGGTGTACGTAGTAGAAACTGCCTTCGTTGAAATTGTGACAGAAAAAGCTAAATTAGGCCAATTGTAAAAATGCTTTCTTGCTTTTTTGTCAAAAAATATTCGAAGGCGTTATGAGGACTTATTTATCTATATACACAACACAAGGGTATACACAACACAAGGGGGGAATATACAAAAAGTTCTAGGATTACTCTATGCACTCGAGTTGGTGGGTGCTTGTTGGAGGTATGCTATTTTGGAGTATTTTTGCTGCCCCCCCCCCCCCCCCCCGCGTGTGTGTGTGTGTGTGTGCGCGCGCATGCACGTGCATGCATGTGTGTGTGAGAGAGAGTTAAAAGTGTTACTATTTCAAATACAGATCACATTACCCTAAAAAAGGGGCTCTCAATATCTTGCTTGAACTCAGCATTAAAGACTAACTAACCTTTCTAAATCTTGTTAAGACATACATACAACCTAAACAAGGCCGACAACAAATGCCCACTAAAATCAAGGAGGAGTTAAAACAAAAGGAAAGGAAAAAAGCTGCTACGCTAAGAGATGCAATGCTAGAAGACATACGTAGGTCTTCTCTTCCTCTGGGATCCTGCCCAGGTGAAAGTCTTTTACCATGGGGAGAATGCCTCCGCTGAAGCCTCTCTCGTAAATCACCACGAAAATTGCGTCTTCCTGTACAATCAGACATAAACACAACATGAAGCAAAGAAGATATGACTACATTATGTAAAATGCTCCACAACTTCCAAAATGATAAATGGACTAGCATGCTCCATAAAGTGACAAAATTATTCTTTCTTTTTTGTAAAAATGGCAGACAAAGCGACATAAATTGGTGGACAGTACAGAATATCAAACTATTCAGTTATCAGTGGGCAGAACCATTTACAGAGTTTTAACATAAAACAAAATAGTACCCATGAGTAAATGAAAAAGGCATCATTAAATTTGAATATATGTCCAGACTTCATGAAAAAAATAGAATCAAGGTAATGTACAATGTTGATAAGACCAAGGTCTATACTCCAAAAAATAGAAACTGAACTCTGGAAGAAGAAAGAGACCTGATGATGCTAGATAGATATGTGAAAAAACGCACCAATACTGACTAACTGTGTATGCATTCCAATAGGCACATACAATCAATAGGACAAAATGATCAGAATGCAACAGTTTAATATACACTGTCAATAATGTCAGAGACAAAACCCCAGACCAATAGAATTTAGACAGTTGAGAAGGAGAAAGAAAAGAAAAGTAATAAGTGCTAAATAAATATGTAAAAAAAGGGCGAATTGAGAAATATATACCAGGATGAATCGAGACAAACCCCTAATCCATAAAAAAAACCTTGCCCAAAATGAAGCCTAGCACAAGAAGCAAACTGAACATAAGAAAAATCTGTTGGAACAATGTCACATTGAGGGGGTCCAAATGCTAATTTTCAGAAATGTTCCAAATGAGTCAATATGGTCAAAATGTTCAACATGCTCAAAATATTTTTACATAACCTTATAATCCTCATCAAGAACTATCTAATGATATATAGCACATCGTCATCAAAGATCATATGGGGCATTAAAATTCTAACCCAGGTAGAACCATAGTTCTTTTCATATGTGTATGGTACTTTTTTCCGTACGTAAGAAAACATATGGGTATGATTCACGTATGTTTGATTTGATTTGGAAATGTATGCTACATTACACATAGAAAGTTTATTCTTCGATTTTGATGAACATGAGTACTTTGTTTTGGTGTTGAGCATTCGAACACAAAGCTTAATCTTTGGTGTCCATTGTCGAGTTCGCACAGGCTGAAGGTTCAAGGCTTCAAACATCAAGCCCTCAAGTGACTCAATCACATATTTTGAAGCTAAAAGATTTACGAGATCAGTTACTCAATGTGGGAGTAAATATTTCAGATAAAGAGATGGTATACACACTTCTAAACTCACTTCCATCTACATATCATGCTTTTGTTACTTTTTTATCTCTCTACAAGAGAGAGAAAACTTTCATTTGAAGAGCTACAGTTCCGATTACTTCAAGATGAAGATCAATAAAAGGGTATGGAAGAGAATGATGAAGCCATGTTATCATCGTCAAAGGGACAAAAGAAGAAGAAGACAAAGAAGGAGAAGAAGAGTCAGCAATCCAAGAAGGAAGGAAAGTCTTCTAATTCTAAGTCTTCTAGTCCTCCTAGTGCTTCCTCTACATCCAAAGAAAAGTCTTTGACTAGATCTGATTCAAAAAAAGGAATATGCCATTATTGTACGAAACTAGGTCATTTCATAGCAAATGCAAAACAAGGATTTTTATTCAAAAGAAGAATGCTTCAGGCAATAATGTTGAAGATGATCCAAAACCTAAATCTTCAAAGGTAAATTCATATGCATGTGTTACTATTGAAGAGGTAGCTTTTGATAAGGTAGCATTAAATGCAATCTTCGATAATTCTTGGATTTTCACAATTTCTAATGTTCTTTATGTTCCAAACACGAAGAAGAATTTGCTCTCTATCGCTACTTTCTTGTCCGATGGTTATAAAGTTATTTTCAAGAAAGATTCATGTCAAATCCTCTCACCTCATGAAGAGCATTGTCTACTTCAAGGTGAAAACAGAAGTGGCATGTTTGTGTTATCCAAAATTAGTCCTGCTAATGTTGTTAGATCTTCTATACCTAAGGAGAACATGAAGTTATGGCATGCTAGGTTTGATCATATCAGTTACACAGCTCTCAAGCATATCAAAGATCAAGGTATGGTGGAGAGTTTGCCTAGATTTGCTCTACTAGATGATGCAAAGTCGTGTGAAGGATCTCTTGAAGGAAAACTTCACAAACTACCTTTCAAGAAACATGGATATATCATAGCCACAAGGAAGTTGTAGATCATATATTCAGATTCGAATGGTCCAATGAGAACATATTCGATTCTAGGTTTCACGTACTTTGTTACTTTCATTGATGATTTCTCAAGATATTCATGGATTTACGATCTTAAAGTGAAGTCAGAGGTTTTTCCTACTTTCAGAAATTCTTAGCTATGGTTGAAAATGAAAGTCAGTAAAAGATCCAAATTTTGAGAAGTGATAGAGGAGGAGAGTACATCTCTAAAGACTTTACGTCTTTTCTTGAAGACAAAGCTATCTCTCATCAACTCACTATTGCTTATACGCCACAACAAAATGGTGTTGCAGAGAGAAAGAATAGGATACTTGTTGAGATGATGCGTAGTATGATGTCATCCAAAAAGCTTTCTCCCAAGTTTTGGTTTGATGCAGTACATACAACTAATCACATTCTCAATAGGTCTTCCACAAAAGCTTTGAAGGTCATTACACCTTATGAGGCTTATTATGGGAAGAAACCCAATGTGAGTTATTTCAAAGTTTTTGGTTCTTCAGCTCATGTTCACATTGCAAAGAAAGATGCACGGTAAGCTTGATGTAAAAGCCATTAAAGCCGTCTTTATTGATTATGCGATTGGAAGCAAAGGATACAGATTCTATGTTCCAAATACAGATGATATCCTACTCTCACGCAATGCAAATATTTCAAAAAGTCAGATTTATGATAAGAAGGAAGAGATTCTAGAATTCATAAAAGGAGATGACTATGCATTTTTCAGAACGAATTTGGATTCTTACATTCAGCCATACAAGGGGGGTTCCATCACTTTCAAAGAATATGCAAAAGTGGTTATATCAAACTTGGAAGGACAGTGGTATACAAGAATACACTCGAAGAACCAAAAGTCAAACAAGAAGACAACAAGTAGACCACGTAAATTATGCAAAACATTTTAAGATTCGTAATATTTTAGCTCTTACTTCAATTGAGAATGGACCAGCTTCAAGATGCACTACATAGTCCTATATGGAAGAAAGTTATGCAAGAAGAGATTGATTCTATTCATAAGAATCAAACATGGAAGCTTTGTGAGTTACCAAAAGGTAAGAAAGCTATTGGTGTTAAGTGGATCTTCAAAATCAAAAGAAAGGAAGATGGTACTATAGACAAGTATAAAGCAAGATTAGTTGTCAAAGGTTATGCACAAAAGAAAGGTATTGACTATGATGAGACTTTTGCACCTACATCTAAAATGATAGTAGTTAAGACATTACTTTCTTTAGCTCCATTCTTTGGTTGGAAAGTATACGCGTTAGATATCAAACTGCATTTGTTAATGGTGATCTACATGAAGATGTTTATATTCACCAGTCAGAAGGTTTTGAAGAGACAGGTAAAGAGCATTTAGTGTGCAAGCTTATCAAATCTTTGTATGGACTAAAGCAAGCACCAAGGGCTTAGTATGAGAAGATACATAACTATCTTCTATTTATTAGTTTTGAAAACTCAAATGAGGCTCCTACTCTTTATGTTAAAGCTGAGAAAGATGTTTTGATTACTATTATCATATATATTGATGATATGATCATGAAAGATCCCAAGGATTGAGACCTTCAGTATTTTAAAGCAAAGCTTAAGCATACATTTGATGTAAATGACTTAGGTATCTTGCATCATTATCTTGGGATTGAATTCATATATAGAGATGAGTGTATCTTCATCAAACAGCAAAAATACATTGAGAAATTATTGGAAAGGTTTGAAATGACAGATTCCAAGCCTATGCAGACACCTATGGATGTCAATGTGTCATCACATTCGAAAGCAGATTCAAAACCATTTAATGCTACATTATATAGTCAAGCACTTGGTTGCTTGATCTATCTATGTAATACACAATCGGACATTCAGTTTGCAATTTCTCAAGTATCCACGTTCATGCACAAACTTCTTAGGATTCACAAGAAAGAAGTTAAAAAAATTTCAGATATTTGAAGGGAACTTCCAATTATGCTATGGTATTTCCAAAGTCTTCACATTTCTTACTTAAAAGTTTTTCAGATTTGATTGGGCAAGTGATAAAGACTCGAGAAGAAGCACAAGTGGCTATTGTTTCTATCTAGGGGATTGTGTTCTCTCTTGGTTATCCAAGAAACAACCTACAGTTGCTACATTTTCAAGTGGAGAAGAGTATAGGGCTGCCTTTACAGCTACACTTGAATCAGTTTGGTTACAAAAGATTCTCATTTATCTTAATGTTCAAGTTCATCTTCCAGTTTATATATTTTCAGACATTCAAAGTCCTATTGCTATTGCAAAGAACCATGTTCATCATGCCCGGACAAAGCACATAGAGATACATTACCACTACATTCCAGAATGGGTATCTAAGAAGCACATTGAACTAGTCTACATACCTACAAGTGAAAATGTTGCAAATATTTTTACCAAAGCATTGACCCGAGAAAGTCATAGGAAGTTTTGCACGTTATTAAATCTTCTACCTTTATGACATTGAAGGGGGTATTGTTGGAAACAAGTCAAAATAGTCTCATGCAAAAAACCTCCAAAATCTACCACCTAGGTTCAATTCCCAATGGGCGCAGCGACAAAGTTGGCGGACTTTTTTTTTTGGAAAAGCAAATTTGCAAAGTGGTTTTTTAGTGCACCAAATTTGGCGAAGGTTATTCCATGGCATAGCTTTTGGCGTTTGCATTTTCGCTTTTGGAGGATCCTATTGTGGATACATCATAATGTTATAAAAGAAGAACCAAGGCTCATTGTTTGAGCATCTTCTCAAGCTCAAGCAAGTGCTACACAAGCTTTGGGGGAGATCTTGGAGGTCCTCTACGTGAGGAAGAGTTCTATGCTCTTGGAAGAGGTGTACTCTTCATCTAGAGATATCTGGAGGAGTTCGTATCAGCCAACCATCAGTTATCTTGCTCAGTTATTGTGAGTAACAAATCTATTTCTGTTCCTACTTGTTCATTCACTAGTTTCTTATTTAGGGATAATCAGAATTCGGGCTTGTTGTCAAACAATTCTAAATCGTTCATATTCTCCATATTCTCCCACATATACTCTTCATATCTCTTAGGCACACAATTTTTTGTATCTAGTTCCTATTTTTGCCCGATTCAGTTATTATCAATTTGTATCATATTCACACATTGTAATTTGATATTGGAATATTAGTTAGTGTAGGTGAGCATCCTAGCTTACCGTACTCTCTCTCTCTCTCTCTCTCTCTCTCTCTCTCTCTCTCTCTCTCTCTCTCTCTCTCTCTCTCTCTCTCTCTCTCTCTCTCTCTCTCTCTCTCTCTCTCTCTCTCTCTCTCTCTCTCTCTCTCTCTGCGCGCGCTGCCCCCTCTTGCTGCTCAACCCCTTCCTTGCTCTCCCCTCTGCACCCGCCATCCCGCCCTCGTACCTCTGCTCCTGCCCACGCTGCCCTTGCTCCACCTCGCCCCTTTGCTCCCACTGTCCTGCTCGCGCTACCCCCCCTTGCTGCTCAGCCCCTTCCCTGCTCGCCCTTTGCACCCACCATCCCTTGCCCCTCTGCTCCCACCACCTCGCACGCGATGCCCCTTGCTGCACTCCGCCTGCGCTGCCCCCCTCCCATTACAAATCAGGGTTTTGAACACGTCAGAAATCATCCGTTCATGGCTGCACTCAGACATAAAAGTAAATGGCTGGAAAGTATAATAATAGGTGTGCCCTATACAGAGACGGGTCGTGTCATCATCGATGGACGACCAATTGACTAGGGATTCGCGGCCTATGAGACAGCACAGCTGGAGGTGCACTTTGCAGTCTGGAACTCCATTGGATCTTTGTGGACACATCCAGGACGCCTCGAGGAGGTGATGGAGGGCAGAGACATGATCTTCTTGATAGAGACACACGAGAGCCCAGGGAGGAGCCTACCGAGGATTGAGGGCTATATGTGGGAGTCAGTTCACCGCCGACAAATAAGAAAGCACACCACACGAGGATCAGGAGTAGCCGTGCTCTATAGACAGTCGCTACAGCACAGGGTACATGTGGTAGCCAAAGACCCAGAGGCACGATTCATGTGGATACGCCTCCATCTATCAGAGGAGAGAGCAGTGTATTTCGCCGTCTGCTATATTGCACCCATCGGCTCGCGCTTCACACATTCCACTGAGCAGCCCTCAGAGAGGGAGGGAGGGGGAGGGAGGGACTGCCTCAGTGACACCATTACGGAGTATACGGAGATGGGCGACGTCTTCCTTGTAGGAGACTTCAATGCCCGCACTCAAAGCCACCAGTGTGATATCTATGACTTTGATGACCCTGAGATGCTTCGCACCATCGAGGACAAGTCTACACTCAGAGCCTCAGTCGACACCACCACACCCACCTCATACGGCCGACACCTACTCTAGATGAGAGCAGCACACCGTCTCATTATATATAATGGGATGGCGACCTGGCCCACCTCGGGTGGTCTCACCTGCATTCCACCCATGACACCGCATGGAGGTAGTGTGGTAGACTATGTTATTGGACCCCCGGAGGCGACACATCTCATCACCTCATTCACCATCCCACCCACACCGATTGGAGTTGATCACGCATATCTCGCCCTATCCATACGCGGCACACCATGCATATCCCACCCCACCACCATACCGCCACATGCCCATACCACCATTCACTTTAGACATGAGCTAGCACATATCTATAGTTCCCATGTTCGAGAGCGCATCTACTCCCTTGATCCCTCCGTCCCATTGGATACCCTCACCGCCCACTTCTCCTCGATCCTCCACACATCTGCTACTCTCAGCTTCCCATACATCACCCAGAGCACCGCACATCCGACAAGATTGGGGCATACACCCAAGAATAGATGGTATGATGAGGAGTGTAGACGACTATACCGACATCTCAGAGCAAAGAGTATTTTGGGATCCATCACAGAGAGGGAGGCACGACGAAAGATGCGAGCCCTCACACGCCGGAAGCGGCGAGCTTTCGAGGAGCAACAGGAGGCAGAGTTGTTTGACCTTCTCACGAGTGTGGATTGCGCCACTGCATGGAGGGCCCTACACGAGCCATGCCCACCTATGCCCATAGCAGATCCTCAGACCTGGCACACCTACACCCAAAGGTTATATGACGTCCCAGGACAGCCGCCATTGCCGATCCCTCCCACACCGCGTCCTGTGATATCCACCCTATTCACGGCAGGCATGGTACGACAGGCCATCCATAGGCTACAGCATGGCCGTTCAGCAGACCACACAGGACTACAGGGCGAGCACTTTATATACGCAGTCAATGTAGTTTCCCACCTGATCGCCCATCTCTTCAACTGTGCTTTGGTTGAGGGATTACCTAACTCGTGGACTATGCATACCATTGTGCCTATCCATAAGTCCGGCGATATGAACCCAAGCTAAGGGAGCTGGGATCAGAGCACCCGATCAGGCAGGCTTCCGCCGCACTTTTTCCACTATCGACCATATCTTCGTACTTCGTTGCTTGATTGAGAGAGCGAAGGTGAGGAAGCGGAGACTATACTGTTTTTTGTGGATTTCCGCAAAGCCTTCGACATGGTCCCTCGAGAGAGACTACTACAGAGACTCCAGGACAGATACCATCAGACATGCTATGGGCCATCCATGCTTTGTATGCACGAGTCACAGGCAGGGTGGGCTACCCCGGCGGCCTATCAGACAGCCTTGTTAGCACCATTGGTGTGAAACAAGGTTGCCCTCTCTCACCCACTCTCTTTGGTCTCTACATCGACGAGATCACGGACTATATACAGCGAGCAAGAGGGCTAGGTGGAGACCTCGGAGGTAACGTCAGTACACATATTATTATATGTTGATGACATTGTCCTGCTTTCAGAGTCACAGGAGGGGCTACAGTCACATTTACAGGCGCTCAATACCTTCTGCATGGAGAGAGGACTCACAGTGAACCTTTGCAAGACCAAGGTCATGATCTTCCATACCTCCAAGACAGTACGCCATCGCGCCTCTTTCACCGTAGCCGGAGGACAGATAGAGGTAGTGGACTCCTATGTCTACTTAGGTATCACCTTCTCGGGCAGCACAGGCAGCGAGCGATAGATTGATGCGAGGCTATGCGGCACTTCAGGATTGGAGAGACGCTGCTTTCAAACACATTTTCAGGAGCCCCGAACTAAGGGGTGGCTCTTTGATACTCTAGTGACACCCGCATTGATATACGCAGCGACAGTATGGGCACCGGGATCACGGAAGCGATGTGGATGCAGATTGAGAGGCCCCAAGTCACCATGATCTCACGCTTGCTCCGCAGCAAGCCCTCCGTTCCACACGACATTATACGAGCTGACCTTGGCATGCCACCGATGCTAGTGGAGGCCCTCTTTCAGCTGGTGACCTTTATTCTGAGAGTCAAGAGAGCTCCCCACCAGCCTACTCACCAGGCTTGCATTTGAGAGCTCTAGACATTTGGCAGAGACACGGCATGAGAGAGTATGGTATGCATAGACCTACCGATGGTTAGCAGACCATGGCATGTGCATTACCGATCTTCCCCTTTTCAGTATGACCTCTCTTCCCCCTACATTACCCTCTCTCGTTCGGAGAGGAACAGGATCATCCGTCAGGACCTACTATAGATACATGTCAGGGAGACATGGATAGCACCACGAGAGCCTCTTCCCACAAAGAGGCAATACTACAGAGCACCTCTGGAATGTGACAGCGGATGGTTTCATCTAGAGACCATGATACATGGATATATACATGGCTCAAGCAGAGAGAGTGGCCATTGGGCAGCTCAGAGTATCATCACACCAGCTCGAGATTGAAGTTGGGCGAGCGACACATACCCCCAAGGACGAGAGATTATGCAGGATATGCCGAGAGGAGGTGGAGGACGAGGAGCACTACACATGTAGATGCCAAGCATACGAGGACATCAGAGACCGCTACCCACAGCTCTTCAGGGGGCCAGAGAGATCAGAGCTTTGTTGGAGACGGAGGACCAGCACCCTCTAGGTCGCTTCTTAGTAGAGCTCCAGCGCCGCCGTGCATCACTTCTCCGGCAGTGGTTGGACATACATTTGGCCCCCCAGACTTCTACTACAAATTTTTTCAGACCCACAGCCACCCGAGGACCCAGCTCGATGCAGGGTGTCACATTACAGAGAGCACAGGAGCATAGACGACAGCGTTGACGACCGAGACCCCCACTCCGAAGAGCCCGTCCCCACCAGAGAGAGATTCAAGCGATTCACGCACGCCATGACATGGAGATACGGAGACGTCAGCAGCGCACCCCTGTCGATCTCGATGTGGAGAGCATTTTGAGGATCACCACGATGCCTTACCCACCGATGCACTATATCCTACACCCACTCCAAGCACTTAGAGCGTTATGACACCACCGAGCCTCCCCTCCCTATGCATATCATATTTGTACATCACCTATTGAGCATATAGAGTGCATACCCATAGCACCCCATACCTTGATGCCAGCTATTATCTACTCCTTTTATATTCTGTTTTGTACCCACACTTTATTTTCCTTTTGGGATCAAAGTGGATTGGATCATATTGATGTATATGTTTTGTCTCATAGGCCGATTTTCATCTCTAATAGACATTGAAATGTCTCTCTCTCTCTCTCTCTCTCTCTCTCTCTCTCTCTCTCTCTCTCTCTCTCTCTCTCTCTCTCTCTCTCTCTCTCTCTCTCTCTCTCTCTCTCTCTCTCTCTCTCTCTCACATCTCCTTTTGAGTCTTAAGGTGTCTATGGTAAGGTTCATATGTTGGAAGATTCTCTAAACCTGTAATTAATTGTTATTGAGGCCCACCCCAATGGGGTGCTATGTAGTATGCATTGTGCCTCACATTGTGGCATGTGCAACCACATGTATAGTTGTAGAGTGTAGTATGTAGAGTGCCCAATACATGCATGATATATGATACAAATTCAATGATCAATCATGATCCATACATGTATATTGTATTATGTATAATTGTATGATGTAAATTATAACATAATAAATTATAATGATTATATGTTAATTATTAATGATTATACAATATAAAGTTCATGAAATCTTGATGGATTATTAATTCTAATTTCTATTTTTTTATGTCTCTTAGTAGGATATAATTTTCAAATAGCAACGGGTCATACAAAAGTCAAGAGGGGGAGCATGTTATCTAAGTGAATGCTTTGGAGAAAGGGCAATTTACTTGTCAATGCAAGTATTGCTCACATAAATTTGATGGAGGCCCTTCACGTAACTTGCTTATATTTTGGGATTGTCAGGCTTTGGTGTATCACCTTGTGGTAAAGCCCCCAATAATGTGAAGGAAAAAGTGAAGAAGTCAATTAGACATGATGTAGGCAACGTGACTCAAAGGAAAGTGGACAAGCTAGCAAGAATGCTTATCCCTCTTCTTCCAAGAAAAGGAATCTAGGCCAACAAGCTTTATCTAAAGCATGGAATATGGAAGCTTGCAAAAAAGCAAAAAATGCTCTTCCTCTCTTCTTTTATATTGAAGATTTACCTTTTTGGAAAGTGAGAAGCCCTTATTTCAAGGAAATGTTGCAACTATTGGACATATTGATCCTACTTTGACTACTACTCCCTTTTATGAATTGAAAAAAATTGAATTGAATGATGAGATCCAAGTCATTGGAGATGATCTCAATGTCATAAAAGAGAAGTGGAGAAAATATGGATGCACAATTGTTTCTGATGGATGATCTAATACTAGACATAGACCTATCATCAACTTTCTTGCTTCCTATCATTGGACCATATTTTTGAAATCTGTTGATACATGAGGTCATTAAAAATTTGGTAAATTTATTTTCAAACATTTAAAGGAGAACATTATTGAAGTTGGTCTTGAAAATGTAGCACAAGTTTCAATGGATAATGCATCCAATTGCGTAAAGGCAAGAGAAATGTTTAAAAATGAATGGCCACACGTATTTTTTACAAGGTATGCATGCCATTGCCTAGATCTTCTTTTTGAAGACATTGGCAAATCGGAGTGGGTATCTGAAGTAATTGGAAGTACATGCAAGATTGTGAAATTTGTGACAAGAAAGAAAAAAGCTTTAGCACTTTTTAGATCCCTTAGTTTTAGCACTTTTTAGATCCCTTCGCTCAAGGGACTTGATAAAACTTGCCCAAAGCTTATTGTGAAGAATGTGCACTGATTTTGAAGATTCTCCATTTATATGAGAGGGAAGGTGCAACCATAGGGCTTATATAATATATATGAGCTCACGGATCATATGGTGAGAAATTGCAAAGTGTGGATGATGAATCAAAATGAATAAAATCAAAACTTTATGCATTGATAGATGGGACATGATGCATACACCATTGCATGCACTGGGATTTATGTTGCATCCCATATGGAAAGATAAGAAACAAGTAATTGATGTTGAGGTGCATGAAGGATGGATAAAACTTTGGGAGAAGTATTGGGATGAAAAATGTGCAATTGATGCGCGACTTGATGGAAGATTATGACAAGTACAAGGATGATTATGGTCATTTACTCCCTTTGTTCATGATCCTAGAAGAATGCAAGAAAGTGTACAGTGGTGGGAGATGTTTAGGGGTTGCAGACCTAAATTGAAATACCTTGCCATCAGAGTTTTATATCAAGGATCATGTGCCTCTCCATGTGAGAGAAATTGGAGTACGTACTCACTCATATACACAAAAAGGAAGAATAGATTGTTACCTTGTAATGCTAATAAACTCGTTTACATACATATTGATTTGAGGCTATTGTCAAAGGTGAAAAAAAAAAAGCATTTAAAAGAATGGAGATTACATTGAACGTGCTCAATAAGGAAAAAGATGAACATCCTCTTCTTGCTTTGCAAAATATGAGAGAAGCTGGAATTGGGCCTATGGATAATGGACCTAATGGATCTACCAATTTTGATGTACAATTATTGAGGGAAGACACACCTAGTAGCAATATTTGGACATCATCTTCAGTTCATAATTGTGACGCATTTCTTGAGGATGATGTTATTATTGATGATGATGATGATGATGGGGGGGGGGAGGAGGGTGGAGCATGATGATGATGAAGATTCACTTGCCATTGATGAAAATTGAAACTTGAAAGCTGAAATTTGAATGCTAATGGAAGATACTTTTTGTTTATCATGTATCATGCATGCCCCATGCATGATGCTATATATTTATGATTTTCTAGAATCTGAATTCTGAATTCTAAATTCTAATGTGACTTTTGACAATTCTATGTGATACTATTGTCTACAATGGTGAAGTGTGATTGCTCTTAGAAGTAAAATCTGAAATTTGAAATTTTCTATTTATTGTCTATGATGATTGGTGACTAGTTTATGGCTACTTTATGTAATATATATTATTTTCAAATTTTGGTACATTTTTGCCAGATGCATGATATCACATATGATATTTATATGAAATTCCATACTTTTTTCATACTTCCATACCTATATGCATTGGTACTATGGTTCACGTATGGAAAACTATCGGTATAACACTTGGTATATCAGCAACTAATGAAAAATAAGAGAATATAAGCAGCTACTTACAATAATCAGCTGTGCAAACATGTATATGAGTGAAGGAGATAGAGGGCAGCACCAAAATCTGCAACAATCACAAAGGAATCTGCTCTAAACAGTACTCAAGCTCAAAACCCTAGAGCTAAGCTTGATTAGCTTCAAAACTTGGTGTAAATTATGGCTCAAGATTTGTTGGAAGGGGGATGGGCCTCAATAACAAATTTTATCACACATTTACAAGATCTTCCAACACATGAACCTTAGCATTCACACCTTAATATTCAAAAAGAGATGAGTGAGAGAGTGTACGGTAAGCTAGAATGCTTACCTACACTATTTTGTATACGAATGTCAAATTACAATGTGGACTTGATACAAAATCTGAATCTAAGCATAAATAAGGAACTAGATACAAGAATTTGTGTGTAAAATGCCTAAGAAGTATGAAGTGAGTGTGCGTGTGTGACAATGTAGAAAACATGAACAGCAAAGTCACATGGGGATGTGTCCCCGGGTCCTAGGGATGCTGCGACGCCATCCCCAAGAAGAATGAAGAAGGGACAGGCAATCGCGACGGCAACCGTCCCCCCATATATGTGTGTAATAGCATGCCGCCCCCAGATGCATCCCAGGGACATTTTCACGTGACAGATGGAATCCGGGACAGGACGGCTGGGAAGGGATGGTTTGGGGAGAATTTTTTCAACTTCTAAATTCTTTCCTTTTTTTTTTTGAATTTTTGAGGCAAGCTTTGGTGCTTCCTTAAAGACTTCTAGAGCCTTCCTTTAGCCCCACACACAAGCATAAATAGAGCCATTTCAGCTTATGAAACACAAGATCTTCAACAATTGTCCATTTGTATACTTAGTCAAGCTTGCACCACGGGTTGCCTTGAGCAACTATGGAGTGTGTATGGACATGCATCCTCTAAAAAGAAAAACAGACTCAGTGTGCACCATAATTTTATTTAGGAATATCACATCTGACAATGTGCAGATTGAATCCACTTGAAACTTCTCCACAAAAAATTCCTTTCTCAATGCAAATAATAATTTAAAGCATAATTTATAAAAAGAAGAACAAAAAAAGACATAAGTTGTGCTATAGATGCACTCTTCAGTTCATCCCTTGTGAAACATTATCCAGAATCCTCCATACAAACAAAAAATAACTCTCTCCTACTATCTAACCCTAACTCCTTCACTATTGACCTCATCCTAAAAAGTTGTCACACACACAAGGCGTGTATGAAGTAACAAGTGCAAGAGAAGTATGACTTGCCAATCTACTCAAATCACTTCTTCACTCTCATTACCTTCACCACAACGCTTTAATCATCATGTAGGCACCTTGGTTGAGGTGGAATCCCTTGCAATGGTGCCAAAACTGTGTACCTAAGCTCACGATCTCTTAGGGACTTGTGACGAAGGAGACTAAATGTCTATCATCAAGCAAGTGCATATAGTGGAGACGTTAATAATAATAAAATAATGATAATGATGATAATAATGATACTAACAATGATAATAGTAATAACAACAACAACAATAATAGTCGTAGTAATAGTGGTGTCAGCATGATCAGCAGTAACAATAATGAAAATCGTAATAATAATAAGGGAATGAATGCTATGGGATATGATTACTTCATTGATTTTATTCAGATGCGAAGTTGCTTATGTGTTCGTGTTAGTTGCCAAAATCCAAACGTGTAAATGTGCACATGGTGTCACTGGAGAGAGAGAAAGAGAGAGAGAGAGAGAGAGAGAGAAGACTATAGTGACCTCGCTGGATTTTCTTTTCAGAATGAAAATTCGTTTATTTAAATCTGTTATTTGAATATGTCCAAATGTGCGAAAGTGCAGATTAGCGAAGGAGAAAGAGGAAAGCGGCACCACTAAAATTCGAACCGGAGGAACGGCGGAGCTCAGCCTCCCCGTGAGCGAAAGAGCAGCTCTCGCGTGGGCAGTTGCCTCTCTGGTAAAGAGAACAAAGCTTAGTCTTGTACAGATCGCGGCCGAACGACATCCTCGACCCCTCCGTGCTACGAGAACATCGCCGAATCAACAAGCAAAGGAGTTATCCATCGACTCCTAGCGCGAGTTGCCAAAGTATGCAGCAGAATACCGATGACAATACTCTCTGTAATGACACAAAGTTCTCGCTCTACAGGCGGACACGGACATTTTGATACTTGAATTCAGACGAACGAAGTGTTTCTTGGGTTGACAAATAGAGAAGGCAAAAAGCTACTAACATCGAGGAGTTGTGCTACGATTACATACTTCTCAAGAGCTAACGCTTCTCTCAAAAAGCAACAAAATAAACCATAATGCAAACTCTCATTAGAATCATGCTCATTTGCCAATCCAATGTGACAATAATAAAGTGATATAAGCCGTATAATGGGCTATTGGCTCAAGGAAGAGTGCACCTCCTCGCATGTTTGCTCTTCTCATAAATGTATAATTCTCACATAAATGAAAAGTGGGGGATAAGGGGTTTCCTGGGGTGAATGAATTGTTAGTTCGAAATTTCAAGCCTAAGTGGAAGAGTGGTTGGACAATTGAACTTCAAAAAAGAAATAGAAAACATATGTTCAATCCAAAAAGGAAGTAACCAAAGTTTTCTAGCATGTGATCTTATAACATACTGCTCATGAGTTGTGAAATGATAAGACCTGTTTGAAGCAGTGTTTGTGAGAAGCAATACCATCGATGAATGGAATGAAAATTCTCATTTTGTCAACATGGCTCATCATATCTCATTATTACATGTATCGGCTACTTTATTCCATCAGAAAGACAGTGTTTGAATGTGTTAAGATCGTGGAAAACATTCTATGTTCAAGTATGCAGCGTTATGTGACATTTGACATTGTCACATGTCTCTAGTTGTACTTGGAGAGATCCATGGTAGGTATTCGAAAAGTATGAATGTAACGAATGCTATTTCCATCATTGTATCCACATGCTCATGGACCACGTCTTATATGCCTTAAGATGAATATATATGAATGCATTAGTCACCCATCATGCCCATTTCTAAAAATTTTGTTTTCTCATCACATAATGTATCTAGTATCTCATACATTAACTTATTTCAATGTCTCCAAGGACAATGCTACTTTTTACTTATCAAGGATATGTGGGGTAATGCTAAATTATCAACACTCCCCCTCAAGTTTGGTCTTCTTTTACTTTCAACCTAGATCCTTCATAGATATAGCTTCCTTGAATTCTTCAACCTTGTTTGCACTCGAGAATTTGGTGAAAGTATTTGCAACCTAATCTTTTGTATTCACATTTGACATCCATATCTTTAAATGAAATGATAGAGGACTTGTATATGCTTACCCCTTGCATGATATAAAGGATTGCCACCTAGATGTATGCTAGATGTGTTATCTCCAATAAGGGAAAAGTTGTTACTTCCACATCTAGGTCCTTGAGCACCTTCCCCGACCACATAACTTCACATGTAGCTAGTTTTAAAGCCCTATACTCAACCTCTATTGATGATAATGCTACTCTAGGTTGCTTCTTTGAGCTCCAAGAATAACATGAAAATATAGCATGAGATACTCCTTCTATCTTCTTTTCAATATGCCCAATGTCTTGCCTTCAAACATAACATGAAAATGTAGCATGAGATACTCCTTTTATATTCTTTTCAATATGCCCAATCTACATCATTGAACCCTTTGGGCTATAGAGTATCATCGAAAGCATAGTATATAAAGGGGACCTTCCCAACTCCTTGTAGCATAGCTTATCCTTTTGGATGGTGCCACAATCACTCTTTGTACCTGTTTGTGCGAACATATAGAAACACACAAAACAGAGAACGAAAGAGCACGTACTTACTAAATATAGGTTTCACAATGGCTAATCTCAATAGAGCTCATAGCTGACCATGCCATTACAAACATATTTCACATAAATACTAAGAGTAACAACTGACAACAATCTCTTGCAAGTCCAATATGGCTGATATAGCCAAGGGAGAAAAATAAACAATGACAAAGTGTATTAGAATATCAGTCTATGACCTATACCTTCTACTAAATGGGCATATTACACAACGTACAAGGGTGTATGCAAAAGAAGATAAAATCATGCCCATCAAGTGACAATAATGTCCAAAGTCATCATGCGGTAGAGCTCTTGTCAAAGCACTATTGCATTTTCTTGAGTATCAACCTTCTCAAGTGAAATGTGCTCAGTGGTTAAGCAATTAAGAATAAATTGATACCACACCTCAATATGCTTAGTCTTTGCATGATAGACCATATTGTTAGCCAATGCAATTACACTCTAACTACCACTAAGTAAATGAGGAACATGAATTATGCACATGCCACATACCAATTTAGAAAGCCACAATGCTTCCTTACATGCCTCTTTTGTTGCAACATACTCTACTTCTATAGTGGAAATAGTTGTACATTCTTCAAGACAAGACCTCCTAGAAATAGCACCATATCTTATTTAGTATATGTTCTAGAAACCTCTTATGTCATGGTGAAAAATAGTTGATTAGGATAGTGATGAAATTATAAATGACCAAGCACCACCAACACTTTGAAATATGAATAAGTTTCACATTTTAGGAAGTTTTTTGGTAGAGTTTCCCTAGAAAAATGAACAGGCAAACAATTATGACCTATAAATTAATATAAAAAATTATTGTGTGCAAGTTGATATAGCTCACACTAAAAAGCAATCGAGGGAGTTTCAACATATGTATGGCTGAAAATCCAAAGCTTGTATAAATTTTGGTAGAGTTTTGTCTATAAGCTAAGCTTAATATCATTTTTTCCAAAATCATTAATTTGTAATTGATGTCATGTAAGATTGCATGAACAATGTACTAATCAATTAAGCTCATTGCATATAATAAAAGTAACCAAAGAAGCCAACTAGGCGTATCGAGCACCTACAAGTCCACTAACATACATTTCCTATGAAAAGGCCAGGGTACGTCTTCTACCTACATCATCAAAGAGATCCTCACATCTAGGTTTCTCCTAGTTAAGAAAACTTCATGATGACCCCCTTTTACACATGTAAAATGCTTATGAAAAAGCATAACTATCATCTCATACCATATGGATATTCACAAGTGATGTCCATAGAGACGTACACAGTTTGTGCTCAACCTATATATGTGAGAAATGAACAAGTATACTTGAGCTAAAGAGCCCAAAACTAATCCAAAATTAGTTTGATGCAAGTTTCAACAAACTCTTACAAGTGTCGATGAGTGGTGGCTTCTCCCACCACAACTTAGACTTGTTCATGAAAATGTGTAATGAGACTAAGATAGTTGAAAAATAGCCCCAAAGATGAACACTCCATGTAGACAAACACAAAACACACCCTTCTTGAAGTTCTTGAACTTTTTGCAAAGAGAACTACACACAAAGGATTTTGAGACGGCCCAAAAATCAACCAAAGAACTACTTCAAGCAAGCTCCATTGAGGCCAAAAAAAAAAAGATTTGAAGAATTAGATCATGCTCAAAATAATTCCAAGCTTAGTCTTTCTCCCTCTTCAATCACCAAAAGGATGTAGTTTAGTTGTAAGAAATCGCTAGTTAAGTGAGCTTTGTGGAAGACTCATATGACAAGATATGCCAAGCTCTATGTCTTGATGAGATATGGCCTTCTTCAACTTACATAAATAATGCAACTTATCCTTGTCTTCAAATCATATAGGTTGGTACATGTAGGTTGTCTCCTTGAGCTCCCCATTTAGGAAATCCTTCTTCACATCAAGTGAATATATGGGCAATGCCTTTATTGTGGCACATTTAGCCATGATCCTAAAAGTATCTACATAGTCTATGCCATGTGCTTATGAGAACCCTTTGGCCACCAATCTACTTTTACCTCTATTAGTTTGAACCACTTGAATTTATCTTAATTTTATAGAATCAATTATTTGATATTACCTTCATACCTTATCCTTTTGGCACCAACTCTCATGTGTGGTTGTCCTCTAAATCGTTGATCTCATCATCAATTTCATTTGGTCCTTCCTTGCAAACCCTAACTTATTCAAAGCTTGTAGGGTCTCTTTATTTGATAGCATGAGTCACAAATACATAATGTTTGGCAATAAAGCTATCATATTTGATATTTTATATTGGAACTTCTCTCAATACCTAATGAATATGACTTGCACTTCCTCCATTTTGCAACCTCTAGTGTGATCACTTGTTCAAGCTCTTCTTCATTAGTATCTTGCATAACATATCAAAATTGACATTCTTTAACTTTGGTTCCATTAATTTTTTATTGAGGGCTCCTAGCTCCTAATCCTATCCTTCCATGGTGTGTGAATTATGGAAGGTTGTGAGTTTATTGGTTCATTCAATTCCATGCTTTCTTGATGGCTATCTTCATATCTTGTTTCTTCTTCTTCTTCTTCTTCTTCTTCTTCTTCTTCTTCTTCTTCTTCTTCTTCTTCTTCTTCTTCTTCTTCTTCTTCTTCTTCTACATCTTTGATATAAAATTCGTGCTTAGGTGCATATCATGATTTTAATTCGTCAAACACAACATCTTAGGGATCTTAAGCCCTTTTTTTGGTAGGTTTCTAGCACCTATATCCCTTTTTCTCACTTGAATAACCAATAAACACTTCCTTCACACCTATATTCATCCTTAGCTCTTGTGGACATGTGTGTAGAAAACACATCCAAACACTTTCAAGTGTGAGAGATCTAGTTTTTTTCCACTCCAAGATTCTTCTAGTGATAAATAATGAATCCTTGAAGTTGGGCACATTTTCATCATGTATACAATAGAAGAAAAAACATATCCCCAAAAATATAAAGGTAGAAACATCTCATTTAACATGCATCTAGCTATCTCTACAATCTATCTAGTTTTTCCCTATGTCACCCCATTTTGGTGGGATGTATACATGCAAGTATATTGTATTTTTATGCCTTGACGTTGTAAAAAATAGTAAATTCATGAGAGAAGTATTCTCCTCCTCCATCACACCTTATAGTTATTATGTATCTCACTATCTCTTTTTCCACTTGAGTTATGGATAGAAAACATTTGATTTACAATAAAGACAAGGTTTTCTTTCTATTATCATCAATAAGATTCACCCCTCCAATGTTTACCCCTTTGGTAGGTCCCCAAACATCTACGTGTACCAAATCAAGTAGATTTTGTGATATGCATTTGCTCTATTTGAATCAAGTTCTTGTTTGCTTCCTTATTGACAAGTTTCACATACTTACATGTAATGAGCTTGATGTAAAGAAATGGAGACCCCTTACCACTTTCTTTCTAACCATACTATTCAACTTTTCAATATTAACATGCCCAATCCATTTGTTCCATAAATCTATATTTGCAATTGTCTTGTTGCCACATGATATGAGCATAACTTTGTTATTTGTTTGTGCGATATCCATTGTAAAAATTCTTCCTTCTCTTCTTCCTTTTTTGATGATTGAGTAGCCTCTTTTTGAATCCTCAATGAAACACTCTTTATGATTGAACTTCTCCTGATAGCCCTTTTCCACCATAGATCCTATAAAGTTTTTAGTGATAGTAGGGACATAAAATACCTCCAATGAGAAATTTTTGTAGGGACATAGTAGGGACATAAAGTTTTGTGTCTTCTTTCAAAAGAATCTTTAACATGCTGAATCATATAATTTGAGTCATAACCTATTTGAACACATCCTTTTTTCTTTGGCATCTACAAATTACCAAAAAACTTCTCTACAAGACATATAATTGATGCAACCATCATTTATATAATATTATCATCTATAACTTACTTATCTTCATAATCATGCTGCATTGCAAGTTTCTAATAATTATCCATTTTATGAATGATCATAGCTCCCATGATCTCTATAATGTTTAGATCCATACCTTGATCCCTTATGATACCATTTATTGGTATAATGTCTTGTTTTTCACAAACATAGCACCCATTGGTTTGATTCTTAATGTTTTAAATATTGTTGTACTTGCCTCTTGAATATCTTGATATTCCTCTTGTTCTACCATATCCTTCTTCGTTGGAGCCTTGGTTGCTTTTCCTTTGTTACCTTTTTGATGATTTCTCCTTCCTCTTCCTTTATTTGAACCTCTTCCAAATCTATCTATGCCTCTACCTACATAAAAAACTTGGTTTTGCCCAACTTTAGATTTGCTTCCACCAAGATCGAGCTCCTCTATCACTATTAATTAGATTAACTTGTTAAAATTAGGCATACTATCTCTTACATACATTGAGGTGGTGAAGGATTGTCAACATTCATCCTCTCTTAGCCCATTTAGATTATGGGTA
This sequence comes from Ceratopteris richardii, assembly GCA_020310875.1. Classification (NCBI taxonomy): domain Eukaryota; kingdom Viridiplantae; phylum Streptophyta; class Polypodiopsida; order Polypodiales; family Pteridaceae; genus Ceratopteris; species Ceratopteris richardii. The sequence continues at coordinate 50,091,683 of CM035429.1, forward strand.
ACTAGATCATAACTTTGAATGTACCCCAAAGAGTTTGAAATCTCTCTCACTTTCAAAATTTAGTCATTAATTGATTGTTTGGAAATATTCTAAAGATTTTGAGCTCATTTTTTACTTGGATCTTCCTTGTTTGGGTGTTGATGTAATATAGTCTCTCAAGAAACTCCCATATCTCCCTGGTTGCATCAAAATGTTGTACATGGTCTATCATGGTGTTTCCTATATGTTGAGAAAATGTGAATATTACTTTTCTAATCCGTTCCTTCCACTCTTTGGTTTGTCTTCTCTAGGCATCAATATTTTCTCTTCATTAACAAGTGGAATTTGATAAGTACCTTAAATCAAATCCCACAAACCTTTACCCATGAAGTAATGGCTAATCTTAGACTCCTTTATCCTTACATCAATCCTCAAGTTGCTCTTGCTCTTGGTTTATCAGTCCCCCATTGGTTGTTATAGATGATTTGCAAGCTATTGTACAACTGTTGGAAGATTTATACACTTCCTATATGCAAAAAAAGTGCATGTACCCTCCTAAGATTTTTTTACATAGTATTGAATGAAAATTTATCTTAGCTTCAATTTCCAATGAATATGAAAATTTGAATAATCCTACTATAATTCATTATATTTCTAATGAGCTATAGGGAGATCAATTTGAAAACTATTAACTATTGAAAACTACCTCTAAAAGATAAATTACCAGTCACACATAGTGAGTTGGCTTGACACCTAGACAAAGAATCAACCATATCTCTATTCCCATATCTCTTTTTCAAGATTTGTTAAAAATGAGAATGGGAATTAATTTTTTTATGAATAAATTAGACTTTGTTGTATTTCCAAAAAGTATAAGATTATAGAGAATGGATGTCAAGAAGTACATGAAATAACTAATAAAATAGATTACATGAGGAAGACCTAATCGAGAGAAAGTATGTAGAAGAAATAGAGCCTTGAGGGTGATGTTTGATTAGTCATCTTTTAGATCATGGGGGTGCTATCACCTTTACTCCAAGATTTTGGGATGCACTATAGTGGTCTTTTTATATTGATTTACATGCAAGATATACTTCAAGTGACTTTTCACCTTCCAAGATGACTCTTCAGGTTCCTTATTGCTTTGCCTTTCATCTAATCTGAATATTGGTGCTTCAACTCCCCAAATTGGACAAGGTCTAGGATTTTGTGACTCTTTATAACCTTAATAAACATTTGGATCTTCAATTTAATGATTGATATCACCTTATACTTGTCAAGAGGTGCAAAAGCACATAGAGGATCTTGAGCATGAATATGTTAGCTCACTATTTACAAATGAAGTTAAATCCCCTCTACACCTCTTTTCCATTTTTCTTTTATATTTTTTAGGCTTGTTTTTTCTTTCCATAGACTCAATGACTCCTCTTCTTTTGTAATTTGGAGTTGATTTTCCTCAAAATGTTGGAGTTTGAGGTCTACAGAAGCACACGAACAACACAAGGAAGAAGAAGAATTTTGGAGCACAACATGATTGTTGACTGATATACCAAGTGAATGTGCAAGAATGAGTAACATGTTAGGTTTATAGGTGTATATACAAGCTAGGGAAACCTCCTAAAGAGGGAAAAAATTCCATCGATGGTCCTCAGTGTGTTCACACACATCACTACTGAAATATATCAACAAATCCCCCTTGGGAGTGATGTGGTGAACAATAAGTTGGCACTTATGTATGAAGAAGTGTCAAGATATGTGGAAAGAGATCAATCCACAAAATAAAATAATCCCAAAGCTTTGCGAAAAGCTTCAAACTTCTCCCTAGGTAGAGCCTTTGTGAAAAAGTATGCAATATTATCTTATGTGGGCACATATGCCGAACTGATCTCCCCAATAGAGAACCTCTCCCTGACATAATGATAGTGCACCTCAATGTGCTTTGTGTGAGCATTGAACACAGGGTTCCTCACAATGGCCAAAGTGCTCTGATTGTTAGTGAAGATGGTGATGCTAGAAGACTGACCAACACCCAAGTTAGCCAAAAGGCATATGAGCCACACACACTTAGAAGTCAATGTGAAAGCTATCCTATACTTAGCCTCATAACTAGAAATGGCCACAGTAGGCTGCATCTTGCTCAACCAAGATATGCAAACATGAAGCAAAAACCATTGGTGGACACACGAGTGTCATAACAAACAACCAAGTTAAAGTCAGAAAAATCATGTAAATTTGGCAGTAATGATCCCTCCTTAGGATAAAACAATCCAAGTAGCCGGGTAGCATGCAAATAGGGAAAGATACACTTAACCACTTGCCAATGCTTGAAACCTGGGCAATGCATAAACTTGCTCATCCGTGAGACAACAAACTAAATATCAGGCCGATCTATGCATAAGTAAATCAAGCATCCAACAGCTTGCTAATAGAGAACAACATCAAATGCATCTCGAGCATCATGAAGACTCAACCATAAATGTGTTTCCATAGGAGTGGCAATAGGTTTGCAATCTTCAACCCTAAAACATTACAATAATGTGTCAATATATTTTGTTTGACACAAAGCTATTCCCCTATCAACTTCTATAAATTGAATGCCCAAATAATGATAAAGATGCCCCAAATCAGACATATCAAAAGAGGCATGCAAATCAGCCTCAAATTCAGCTATATGCTTCTAATTACAACTTGTGAGCTGCATTTCATCAGCATACACAACAATGATCATAAGTACATCCTCTGCACGCTTAACATATGAGGTGCTCTCAATTGGACTATTCTCAAAACCATGTGCAATCAAGTAGGCATGTATATTTTCATACCAAGCATGTGGTGCTTGTTGTTGATATATTTAGGTAGTGATGTATGTGAACACATGCTTCCACAGACATCTAACTCCAACAATTGGTATCAAAGTAGGTCGTCACTTCACCATAGGGCATCATCGACACCCCTCCAATTGCAATCTCAGAATCGCTTGTTTTGGCCTCCGAATGCACTATTGCAGTGCTTGTACATGCTATTTCGTCTTTTTGTGCCAAAGATATACATAGGTTTTGGTTTGCCAATATAAGCATCTCAAAGTCTGCTACAGGTTTAGCAAAACTCGTCAGGGTAGTTTTGTTCAACTTTCTTAGATACAATCATTTTTCTGCATTAGGGTATTTCCATCAGTGGTCATGGCTAAAAGGAGTGATGTATTTTGTGTGTTGGCTATTGAGGATAAGTTAGATGGTACCAATTACCCATTGTGGGCTTATATGATTCGACATGTATTGGTTGCAAAAGGATTGTGGAACATTGTGCAGGGTGTTGAAAAACGTCCGATTACACCTGCAAATACAAGTATTGAAGCTGATACAGATGGCATTGAAGATGCTGATATTCTTCAGATTCCTATTTGTGTTGCGGTTCCTGTTGCACCTACTGTAGAGCAAATTCATTGGGATGGCAGAGATGCTCAGGCACATGCATTGATAGCCTTGTCTGTCAAATGTGCCATTATTCCTCACATTCACTCTTGCAGAATAGCTAAGGATGCTTGGGATACACTTATCACATTGTACGGGGCTAGGAATGAGGCTCGTGTTGCTTACCTCCAAAAACAATTGGAGAGTCAGCACATGAATGAAAGTGATTCTATGGACAACTTTTTGACAAAGATCAAGGATTTGAAGGAATAGGTTATTTTTATTGATGAAGTCCTTCGTGACAGTTCACTTGTGTAGACTGTTCTAAATGGTCTTCCTGACTCATATCAAAGTTTTTCTTCTACTCTTTGTTTGATGATGAAAGGCAATCCAAATGCCTTAGTATTTGAAGAGTTAGTTTCTGTTATGTTGCAGGAAGATCAATCTAGGCAGAACAAGTCTATTATGTGTGTTGCAGATCAAGCTTTCTTGGCTACTCAGAAGGGCAAAGGTAAATGGAACTCATCTACTAGTAAGTAGAAATTTGCAAATGCTACATATTCAAAGAAGGAAGACAAAGATGAGAAGAAATAAAAAAAGCAGAAATTGTTTTGCAAATACTGTAAAGGAAAAGATCATGTCATTAAGAGCTATCCAAAATTGCCTGCTAAAGAGGCAAAGAAGAAAGAGGCCATAATGGTTGTTGCAGAAGCCTCTACACCAAAAACAGAGTCTGCTAATCTAGTGTAGAATGAAGAATGGGTGTTTACTACTATTTGTGGTTTTGACCCATCTTCTCCTGAATAGTATATGTTTGCAGTAGACTCAGATGTTTGGTCCTTTGATAGTGGGGCAACCAAACATATTACCTCGCATCACAGTTTCTTCACTTCACTCGAGCCTGCCCCTATAGGGAATACTATCACATGCACCAACAACTCCTCTTATCCTGTCATGGGAGTTGGTAATATCATTCTGACTACTGCTTATGGTAGTTCTTTTACATTATCAGATGCATTATTTGTGCCAGGGATAAAGAAGAATCAGTTATCAATTTCAACTTTAGCCAAGATTGGCTTGGTTGTGAAATTTGTTGATGAAAGATGTACAATTCATTATCTATCAAATGGCGACATGATTATTGCTTCTAGCATTTTATGTCGTGGGTTGTATAAGCTCACAAACTATGAAAAAGCTGTGAATGATTTGGCATGTGCAATACATGATTCTCGGGCTATGTCAGATGCAAAGCTTTGGCATGCACGCTGTGGTCATCTAAATTTTGCTAGTGTGCTACACCTTCAAAAATCTGATATGGTGTCCTCTTTGCGGAAACTTGAGACACCCGATAAACATGTTTATGAAGGTTGTATTTTGGGAAAAATGCAGCATTCCTCCTTTCCAAAAGATGGTTCACTTCGAGCTACTCAGAAATTGCAGGTTGTTTAGAGTGATGTATGTGGTCCTATGTAGACACCCTCTTTTGGAAATTATCTTTACTCTGTGACTTTCATTGATGATTTTTCCTGGCATGCATGGGTATATCCACTCAAAGCAAAGTCCGAAGTGTTTATGTGCTTCAAATAATTTTGGTTTGGGCTAAAAATCCGTGAGCATGTAAAATGAGCACCCTCCATTCTGATCGTAGGGGGGGGAGGGGGATATATGTCTTGTGAATTTAATGCATTTTTGGCTGAATGTGGGATTAAACATCAATGTACAGTGTTGTATACACCTCAATAGAATGGAGTTGTTGAATGGAAGAATAGGTCACTCATGGAGATGGAGAGGTGTATGGTCAAGAGTCAAGCTTTACCACATAGTTTCTAGCTTGAGGATGTCATGTGTGCAACATATGTACTTAATAGGTGTCCCACTAAAGCGCTGCAATCTATCACTCCATATGAGGCTTCGCATGGTCGTAAGCCATCTGTTTCTCACCTACGTGTTTTCGGTTGTCTGTCATATGCATTAGTGCCTGAACAACATCATAGGAAATTGGATGATAAAGCAATAAAATGTATTTATGTTGGGTATAGTTTTGAAAGCAAAGGCTATCGTTTGTATCATCCATAGACTAAATGCAGTTTGGTTAGCCGTGATATTGTTTTTGTGGAAGATGCTATTCAACCTTTACTTTAATGTACGAAGGAGACATTTGTTAGCTCTAAAGACATGTATGATACTTTGCTGCCTCTTTTTAGGGGTGGACAATCTAGTTTGGTCCTAATGAGGCAACTTCTCAGCCTTTACAGGTTTCATGTGATGATGCAGACCATTACATTTCTGATGCAGACTTAGATGATGCACTTGTTGATGAGAGAGCTGATATTGAAGATGCAAAAACTATGCTAAAATAGCTGGTGCAGACTTTGCGTGAAAGCAAATTAGATGCACCTCTCTCATACCGTACTTGCTATGCTATGGCTTCCTCTGGTCTCCATGATGAGACTTAGCCTATTTCGGTTGATGAAGCACAAAATTCTGAACATTGGATGGCTGTAATGCAATCTGAATATGATGCTACCATGAAAAATGGTACCTGGACTTTATGTGACTTGCCTCCTGGCAAGAAGGCCAGTAGCACTAAGTGGGTATACAAGCTGAAGCGTAAAGTTAATGGAACAGTTGACAGGTATAAGGCTAGGCTTGTTGCAAAGGGCTATGCATAGGAAAGAGGCATTGATTTTGATGAAACCTTTACACCTAGATGTCGAATGACTACTATTCATAGCATCTGTGCACTTGCAACTCATCATGGTTGGAATGTACATCAGTTGGACATTAAAACAACATTTTTGAATGGAGACTTGCATGAAGAAGTGTATGTTTTTCAGCCCTGTGGCTCTGTGCAGAAAGGGTATGAAAACCAGGTGTGCATGTTAAAGAAAGCATTATATGGTTCAAAGCAAGCACCACTTGCTTGGTATGAAAAGATACATGCTTATCTAATTGCACATGGTTTTGAGAACAGTCCAACTAAAAGCACCTTATATGTTAAGCATGCTAATGATGTACTTCTGATCATTGTTGTGTATGTTGATGACATGCTGCTCACTGATCCTCATGAGAAGCATATTGCTGATTTTAAGGCTAATTTGCATGCCTCATTTGAGATGTCTAATTTGGGGCATTTGCACCATTATTTGGGCACTTAATTTATGCACCTTGATGGTGGAATGGCTTTGTGTCAAATGAAATATTGAGACATTATTGCAGCATTTTGGCCTTGAAGACTATAAACCTATTGCCACTCCTATGGAGACAGGTTTACGATTGAGTCTTCATGATGCTGGAGATGCCTTTGATGCTATTCTCTATCAACAGACTGTTGGATGCATGATTTACTTATGCATTACTCGGCTAGATATTCAGTTTGCTATCTCACAAATGAGCAAGTTTATGCATTGCCCAGGAGTCAAGCATTGGCAGGCAGTTAAGCACATGTTTCGCTACTTGAGTGGTACCCAATTACTTGGATTGTTTTATCCCAAGGGGGGATCACTACCGCCAGATTTACATGTTTTTTTTTACTTTGACTAGGCTGGTTGCTATGACACTCATGTGTCCACTAGTGGTTTTTGCTTCATGCTTGGTTGCTCATGCATATATTGGTTGAGCAAGAAGCAGCCGAATGTGGCCACTTCGAGTTGTGAGGGTGAGTATAGGGAAGCTTTCACAACGACTATTGAGTGTGTGTGGCTCAGGCGCCTTATGGATGATTTGGGTGTTGGTTAGTCTTCTGCCACCATCCTTGTGTTCCATGCTTGCACTAAGCACATTGAGGTGCATTATCATTATGTCAAGGAGAGGTTCTCTGCTGGAGAGGTCAACTTTGCATATGTGCCCATGCAGGAGAACATTGCAGACCTTTTCACAAAGGCTCTGCCTAGGGAGAAGTTTGAAGCTTTCTGTAAAACTTTGGGCTTACTTCCTTTTGTGGATTGATTCCACATAGCTTGGCACTTCCTTATACATGAGTGCCAACTCCTTTTTCACCGCATCACTCCCAGGGGGGATTTGTTGATATATTAAGGTAGTGATGTGTGTGAACACACTAGGACCGTCGAGGCACTTTTTTCCCCTTTAGGAGGTTATTTCCCTCCCGCTTGGATATATGCCTATAGCCGTACATTCTAGTGGTAATACATTTAGTATTGTGTGTTATGCTCCAAGCTTCTTCTTCTTCCTTGTGTTGTTCGCGTGCTTCCGCAGACGTCTAACTGCAACACTTGCTTCAAACCATATAATGCATTTTTCAACTTCCACACTTTGTTTTCATGCCCTTTTTGCACAAAACACATGGCCACATACATACACTTTTTTATGTAGGTCACCATTCAGAAATACAGTTTTAATGTCCAATTGATGCACATTCCAACCATGATCAGCTGCAAGTGTACAAATGCTACGAACGATGGTCATTCAGCATGTGGGTGCAAAGGTCTCATCAAAATCAATGCCTCTCTCTTGAGCATAACCTTTTGCAACAAGCTTAACCTTATACCTGTCAACTATTCCATCATGATTACTTTTCAACTTGTATGCATGGAGGCAAATCACATAAAGGCCAGGTACCATTCTTCATAATAGCATCATATTTTGATTGCATAGCAGCCATCCAATTTTCTAAATTTTGTGCTTCATCAAAAGGAACTCACTCATTCTCATCACAAAGACTAGAGGCAGCCATTGCACAACAATCTGATGCAAAGGAAGCACTATGAGAGCCTAAACGAGTATGATATCATAGAGATGCATCTAATTTGCTATCTCTTAAAGTATCCATCAACCATTTAGGCATTGTTTTTGGCTCCTCTATATCAACCCTCTCATCAACAAATGCATCATGTAGATCTGCATCAGAAATGGAATGATCTACATCATCATCTGGAACCTATAAAGGCTAAGAAATCACCTCATTTGGAAAAAAGTAATGGTTGAATTGCATCTTTGACAAAGACGACATCATGGCTGACCAAAATGCATTTAATTTGTGGATGATACAGAAGATAGTCTTTACTTTCATAATTGTACCCAACAAAAATACATTTCATTGCTTTATCATCCAATTTCCTATGTTGTTGTTCATGCACTAATGCATATGCCAGATAACCAAAGACACACAGATGAGCAATAGATGGCTTGCGACCATGCCATGCTTCATATGGAGTGATAGAGTGCAGTGCTTTGGTGGGACACCTGTTAAGTACATATGTTGCACATGACAACTTCAAGCCAGAAGCTATGTGGTAAAGCCTGACTTTTGACCATACACCTTGCCATCTCCATGAGAGACTTGTTCTTTCTTTCTGCAGCTCCATTTTTTTTAGTTGTATATGGCACTCTACACTAATGTTTTATCCCATGCTGAGCTAGAAATGCATTAAAATAAGAAGGCATTGTTGATATATTTAGGTAGTGATGTGTGTGAACACACTAGGATAGTCGCGGCACTTTTTTTCCTCTTTAGGAGGTTTTTTTCCCCGGCTTGTATATATGCCTAGTGCCCTAACTGCTTACTTATCTTTGTACATTCTAGTGGTAATACATTCAATATTGTGTGTTGTGCTCGAAGCTTCTTCTTCTTCCTTGTGTTGTTCACGTGCTTCTGTAGCCCTCAAACTCCAACAATTGGTATCAGAGCAGGTTGTTGCTTCATCTAGGGCATCGTCAACACCTCTTCGATCACAGTCTCAAAATCGTACAAAATTCAGTGAGCATACTCAGGGTGATTAGGAAATCAAAATTGCTTCGCTTTGTGGTGTCAAAATCACGAGCTTGTTTCGGCCTTCGAACGCACTATCATAGTGCTTGTGAAAGCAATTTGTCTTTTTGTACCAAAGATATATACAGGTTTTAGTTCACCAGTATAAGCATCTTGAAGTTTGCTACAGGTTTAGCAGAACTCAACAAGGTGGTTCTATTCAACTTTTTGAGACACAATCAATTTTCTGCATCAAGGTATTTTAGACAGTGGCCATGGCTGAAAGCAGTAATGTATTCTGTATGTTGGCTGTTGATGATAAGTTGGACTATACGAATTATCCATTATGGGCTTATATGATGCATCATGTATTGGTTGCAAAAGAAATGTCAAATATTGTGCAGGGTGTGAAAAATGTCCTATTAAACTTACAAATGTGGTTGCTAAAGGTGACGCAGATGGCATTGAAGATGATGATATTCTTCATGTTCCTGTTTGTGTTGCGGTTCCTGTTGCACCTACTGTAGAGCGAATTCGTTGGGATGGTAGAGATGCTCAGGCACATGCATGGATAGCCTTGTCTGTCAAACGTGCCATTATTCCTCACATTGGCTCTTGCAAAATTGCTAAGGATGCTTGGGATACACTTACCACTTTATACCAGGCAAGGAATGAGGCTTGCATTGCTTACCTCCGAAAACAGTTGGAGAGTGAGCACATGAATGAATGAGATTCCATGGATAATTTTCTGACAAAGATCAAAGATTTAAAGGAACAATTGATTTTTGTTAATGGTCTTGCTTGACAGTTCACTTGTGCAGATTGTTCCGAATGGTCTTCCCGATTCATACCAGATTTTTGCTTCTACTCTTCTTTTGATGATGAAAGGCAATCCAAATGCCTTGACATTTGAGGAGTTAGTCCCTGTTATGTTGCAAGAAGATCAGTTTAGGCAAAATAGGTCCATTATGCATGTTGCAAATCAAGCTTTCCTAGTTAGTCAGAAGGGCAAAGGTAAATGGAGCTCTTCTACTAGTAAGCATAAATCTACTAATTCTACACAATCAAAGAAGGATGATAGAGATGAGAAGAAAACAAAAAAACAAAAATTGTTTTGCAAGTATTGTAAATCAAACGATCATGTCATAAAGAGTTGTGCAAAATTGGCTGCAAAGAAGCAAAGAAGAAAGAGGTTGGAATGGTTAATGCAGATGCCTCTACACTGAAAATAGAGTCTGCTAATCTTTTCATAATGAAGAATGGGTGTCTACTACTGTTTGCAATTTTGACCATCTTCTCACGAGCAGTGTATGTCTGCAATAGACTGAGATGTTTGGTACTTTGATAGTGTGGCAACCAGACATATTACCTCACAACGTAGTTTCTTCACTTCACTTAAGCCTACCCCTACATGGAATATTGTCACATCCGGCAAAAACTCCTCTTATCCTATCATGGGAGTTGGTAAGATCATTCTGACTACTACTAATGGTAATTCTTTTACATTGTCGAATGCTTTATTTGTGCCAATGATCAAGAAGAATTTGTTTTCAGTTTCCTCTGTAGCCAAGATTGGCTTGGTTGTGAAATTTGTTGATGATAGATGTACAATTCATGATCTATCAAATGGCGACATCATTATTGCTTTTGGCATTTTATGTCCTGGGCTGTATAAGCTCATAGACTGTGAAAGATATGTGAATGATTCAGCATGTGCAGTACATGATTCTCAGGCTATGTCAGATGCAAAGCTTTGCCATGCATGCTTTGGCCATCTAAATATTGCTCGTTTGCTACGCCTAAAGAGATTTGAAATGATGTCCTCTCTGCCCAAACTCGAGGCACCTGGTGAACGTGTTTGTGAAGACTGTATTTTGGGCAAAATGCAGCATTCCTCCTTTCCAAAAGATGGTTCACTTTGAGCTGCTCAGAAATTGCAGCTTATTCAGAGTGATGTTTGTGGTCCTATGCAGACACCTTCTTTTGGGAACTATCTTTACTTCGTGACTTTCATCGATGATTTTTCTAGGCATGCATGGGTATATCCATTGAAAGCAAAGTCCAAAGTGTTTATGTGCTTCAAACAATTTTTGGTTTTGGCTAAAAAACTGTCATCATGTAAAATGGGCACCCTCTATTCTGATCGGGGGGGTGGGGGGATATATGTCTTCTGACTTTAATGCATTTCTATATGAATGTGGGATAAAATGTAAGTGTACAATGTCATATACACCTCAACAAAATGGAGTTTCTAAATGGAAGAACAGGTCACTCATGGAGATGGCAAGGTATATGGTCAAGAGTTAGTCTTTACCACATAGTTTCTGGCTTGAGGCTATCATGTGTGCAACATATGTACTTAACAGGTGTCCCACTAAAGCATTGTAGTCTATCACTCCATATGAGGCTTGCCATGGTCGCAAGCCATCTGCTGCTCACCTATGTGTTTTTTGTTGTTTGACATATGCATTAGTGCGTGAAAAACAACATAAGAAATTGGATGATAAAGCAGTGAAATGTATTTTTGTTGGGTACAATACTAAAAGAAAAGGATATCATTTGTATCATCCACAGACTAAACACATTTTCGTTAGCCGTGATGTTGTTTTTGTGAAAGATGCTATTCAACCATTACTTTCATGTAATAAGGAGACATCAGTTAGCTCCAAAGACATGTATGACACTTTGTTGACTCTTTTTATAGGTGGATAGTCTAATGCTGGTCCTAATGAGCCAACATCGCAACCTTTACATGTTTCGTGTGATGATGCATATTTACATCATGCACTTGTTGTGAGAGAATTGATATTGAAGAGGAAAAATTATGACAAAATGGCTGGTGCAGACTTTGCATGATCGCAAACTAGATGCACCTCTATCATATTGTACTCATTCAGGCTCTCATAGTGCCTCTTTTGCATCATATTGCTATGCTATGGCTTCCTCTAGTCTCTGTGATAAGAATGAGCCTGTTTTATTTGATGAAGCACAAAATTCTAAAAATTGGATGTTTGCTATGCAATCAAAATATGATGTTACCATGAAAAATGGTACCTAGCCTTTATGTGACTTACCTCCTAGCAAGAAGGCCATTGGCACTAAGCGCATATACAAGCTGAATCGTAAGTCTGATGGAACCGTTGATAGGTATAAGGCTAGGCTTGTCGCAAAGGGTTATGCGGAGGAAAGAGGCATTGATTTTGATGAGAAGTTTGCACCTACATGCCGAATGACTACTGTTCGTAGCATCTATGCACTTGCAGCTCATCATGGTTGGAATGTACATCAATTGGACATTAAAACTACATTTTTGAGTGATGACTTGCATGAAGAAGTGTATGCTTTTCAGCCTCGTGGCTTTGTGTAGAAAGGGCATGAAAACCAAGTGTGTAGGTTAAAGAAGGCATTATGTGGTTTAAAGAAAGCACCACATGCTTGGTATGAAAAGATATATGCCTATTTGATTGCACATGGTTTTGAGAAGAGTCCAACTGAGAGCACCTTATATGTTAAGCATGCAAATGATGTGCTTCTGATAATTGTTGTGCATGTTGATGACATGCTGCTCACTGGTCCTCATGAGAAGCATATTGCTGATTTCAAGGCTGATCTGCATGCTTCATTTGAGATGTCTGATCTAGGGCATTTGCATCATTATTTGGGCATTCAATTTATGCAAGTTGATGGTAGAATAACTTTGTGTTGAAGGAAATATATTGAAACATTATTATAGCATTTTGGCCTTGAAGACTGCAAACCTATTTCCACTCCTATGGAGACAGGTTTATGATTGAGTCTTCATGATGCTGGAGATGCATTTGATGCTATTCTCTATCAACAAGTTGTTGGATGCTTGATTTACTTATGCATTACTCGGCTAAATATTTAGTTTGCTGTCTCACAGATGAGCAGGTTTATGCATTGCCGAGGTGTCAAGCATTAGCAGGTGGTTAATCGCATCTTTTGTTACTTGAGTTGAAACTGACTACTTGGATTGTTTTATCCCAAGGGGGGATCACTATCGCCAGATTTACATGCTCTTTCTAACTTTGAATGGGCTCGTTGCTATGACACTCATGTGTCCACTAGTGGCTTTTGCTTCATGCTTGGTAGCTCATGTATATCTTGGTTGAGCAACGCCTTTGCATCACAAGTAGTTTTCCAATATTGCAACAAGTGTAGCTAAAGTGCGACATTGGTAGTGACGTTCTTTTTTGACATCACATAAGAAATGTTTAGCATCACTTATGCAATGGCGAGTTTTTTTCTTTTAATGTGCGTGACTTATGTGATGCTCCATTTATGAGGTGTTGCATAAGAGATGCTCCCCACTTTTTTTTTTTAATTGGGAGCATCACTACACCCCTTATATGTTGTAGTGTGTGTTAAGCAGATAAGCATCAAGAATGTTATCATTTATTCCACTTGCAACTTTCCCATTAGTGAGTCTAGATAGATGGTCTGCTCTGATATGAGCCTTTCCCTTCTTAACTACCACTTCAAAGTCATGCTCCATTAGTAGCAAAAACCATTGAACCAAACATCTAGTTGTACATGGTTTATTGACTAGATATAACAAATCTTGATGATCTATGAAAATTTTAAACTTGTTTAATAGCAAGTAACATCTCACTTTCTTGAGTACATAGACCATGCCTAGTCCCTCTCTCTCCATTGTAGTGTATTTCTTCTCCACACTATTGATTTTTTTAATTTGTATATGCTATAGGGAAATCTAAATTCCCATCATTTATAGGTTGTAATTGGATGCATCCACATGAATGTGAAATGGCTTATTTTAGTTAAGAACTTTTAAGCTCATTGTTGTGATCAATCATTTTTTTGGTTCTTGGAATGATTCCTCACATTATGTAGTCCACTCGAAGTGAAAGGTGTAGAAAGAGGTTTTGCTATCATTGCATATGTATGTATGAATTGTGTATAATATCGATAGTACAAGTGAAATGTGTAGAAAGAGGTTTTGCTATCATTGCATATGTATGTATGAATTGTGTATAATAAAGATAGTGCCCCATGAATGCTTGAACCTCTTTATTGTTCCTAGGTTGTTCTAAATTGGCAATGAATCTGATCTTATCTTCATTCATGGAGACCATGCTTAGATATAATATGACCAAGAATTTTCCCTGAACAAACTATAAACACACATCTTTCAAGATTTAATAATACCTTATATATGTGACACTTAATCAAAGATGTGCTTGAAGTTTGGTTACAATGACTTCTAGTCTTTGAATAAGCATAGAGATCATCAACATATACCTCTAAGCATTCCCAAATAAAATCCTTAAATACATGGCACCAGTCTTTGAAAAGTATGAAGAGGATTAGTTAGCCCAAAAGGCATCATGCAAAAAGCATAGATAACCCATTTAGTGGCAAATTCCATCTTGTCTTGTTCCTTGGGTGCAATGGGATACTTGATTCTATCCAGAGAAACCATCCAAAAAGCTATATACTTCTTTCCCTACAACCTATTCTAACAAGTGATTAGTTATTAGTAAGGGATAGTTATCCTTGATAATGGATTCATTCACTTTTTCCAAATTACTACACACTCTAATTTTGCCATTTTTCTTGGGAACCACCACCATTGGTGAGACCCATTATGTGTGCTCTGTTTCATAAACAAAGCTTGCAACCAACAACCTATGAATTTCATCTTTGATCTTCTTTGAATGTGTATCATTATATGTGTATGGTCATTTCTTTATAGATTTGGCCTTTGTTGTCATTAGAATCCTATGACAGTAGATCCGAGGGCCTACTCCTTCTAGAATTGATATTCTCCTAGTAACAAAGTCAAGTCATTTTCTTCTTCAGGAGTAAGATCATTAGCTATTTGCATACAAAGGTCTTCACCATTCTCACATCTGAGTACAATATTTTTTGTGTGTTCTTCGTTGTCATAGGATTCTCCAAGGATTGCTTCTCTTTTGGGTAATTCAACCTGAATATATCTATCTTCAATTGTATATTTTCAAAATTTTCTAGGAATTCAAAGATAGATTCATTTTTATCTTCATCTACCTTAGCTATAATGGATTTTGTTGCGTCTAATTTATATAATTATTGCGTATATGTATGAGACTCTAGTTGTCTATGTAAATTGAGAAGTCCCATTTCAAACAAGTATTCTTATATGAGTGATAGGGAACATAAAAAATATGATTCAATTCTTTATTGACCTTAATTCACTTATGTATCTCTCATTGTCTACTTGCTTGTTCATGTTGTTCTATTACATCTTGTTGGAGTTAGACGTCTGCGGAAGCACGCGAACAACACAAGGAAGAAGAAGAAGCTTGGAGCACAACACTCAAGACTGAATGTATTACTAGAGAATGTACAAAGATAAGTAGCCCATTAGGGCAATAGGCATATATACAAGCCGGGGGAAAAAAACCTCCTAACGAGGGAAAAAAGTGCCCCAGCGGTCCTAGAGTGTTCACACACATCACTACCTAAATATATCAACAAATCCCCCCTGGGAGTGATGCGGTGAACAAGGAGCTGACACTCATGTATAAGGAAGTGCCGAGCTATGTGGAAATCACTCCACAAAAGGAAGTAAGCCCAAAGCTTTGCGGAAAGCTTCAAACTTCTCCCTAGGCAGAGGCTTCGTGAAAAGGTCTGCAATGTTCTCCTGCGTGGGCACATATGCCAAGCTGATCTCCCCAGCAGAGAACCTCTCCCTGACATAGTGATAATGCACCTCAATGTGCTTAGTGCGAGCATGGAACACAGGGTTCCTCGCAACTGCCAATGGGCTCTGACTGTCAGTGAAGATGGTGGTGGCAGAAGACTGGCCAACACCCAAATCAGCCATAAGGCGTCTGAGCCACACACACTCAACAGTCGCTGTGAAAGCTGCCCTATACTCAGCCTCACAACTGGAAGTGGCCACAGTAGGCTGCTTCTTGCTCAACCAAGATATACATGAGCTACCAAGCATGAAGCAAAAACCACTGGTGGACACACGAGTGTCATAGCAACCAGCCCAATCTGAGTCAGAAAAAGCATGCAAATCTGGCGGTAGTGATCCCCCCTTGGGATAAAACAACCCAAGTAGCCGAGTACCACTCAAGTAGCGAAAGATGCGCTTAACCGCTTTCCAATGCGTGACTCCTGGGCAATGCATAAACCTGCTCATCTCTGAGACAACAAACTGAATATCTGGTCGAGTAATGCATAAGTAAATCAAGCATCCAACAGCCTGCTGATAGAGAACAACATCAAATGCATCTCCAACATCATGAAGACTCAATCGTAAACCTGTCTCCATAGGAGTGGCAATAGGCTTACAGTCTTCAAGGCCAAAACGCTGCAATAATGTGTCAATATATTTCGTTTGACACAAAGCCATTCCACCATCAACTTGCATAAACTGAATGCCCAAATAGTGATGCAAATGCCCCAAATCAGACATCTCAAATGAGGCATGCAAATCAGCCTTGAAATCAGCAATATGCTTCTCAAGAGGACCAGTGAGCAGCATGTCGTCTACATAGACAACAATGATCAAAAGCACATCATTAGCACGCTTAACATATAAGGTGCTTTCAGTTGGACTGTTCTCAAAACCATGTGCAATCAGATAGGCATGTATTTTCTCATACCAAGCAGGTGGTGCTTGCTTTAAACCATATAACGCCTTCTTTAACATGCACACCTGGTTTTCATGCCCTTTTTGCACAAAGCCACGGGGCTGAAAAACATACACTTCTTCATGCAAGTCACCATTCAGAAATGCTGTTTTAATGTCCAACTGATGTACATTCCAACCATGATGGGCTGCAAGTGCACAAATGCTCCGAACAGTAGTCATGCGGCATGTAGGTGCAAAGGTCTCATCAAAATCGATGCCTCTTTCCTGCGCATAACCCTTTGCAACAAGCCTAGCCTTATACCTGTCAACTGTACCATCAGGTTTACGCTTCAGCTTGTATACCCACTTAGTGCCAATAGCCTTCTTGCCAGGAGGCAAGTCACATAAAGACCATGTACCATTCTTCATTATAGCATCATATTCAGATTGCATAGCAGCCATCCAATTTTCTGAATTTTGTGCTTCATCAAAAGAAACAGGCTCATTCTCATCACATAGACTAGATGCAGCCATAGCATAGCAATCTGATGCAAAGGAGGTACTATGAGAGCCTGAACGAGTACGATATGACAAAGGTGCATCTAATTTGCTGTCACGCAAAGTCTGCACCAGCCATTTTGGCATAGTTTTTGCCTGTTCAATATCAACTCTCTCATCAACAAGTGCATCATGTAAATCTGCATCAGAAATGGAATGATCTGCATCATGATATGAAACTTGCAAAGGCTGAGAAGTTGCCTCATTAGGACCAGCGCTAGCCTGTCCACCTGTAAAAAGAGGCATCAAAGTATCATACATGTCTTTGGAGCTAACAGATGTCTCCTTTGTACATGAAAGCAATGGCTGAATAGCATCTTCCACAAAGACAACATCACGGCTAACCAGAATGCGTTTAGTCTGTGGATGATACAGACGATAGCCTTTACTTTCAGAACTGTACCCAACAAAAATACATTTTACTGCCTTATCATCCAATTTTCTGCGATGTTGTTCAGACACTAATGCATATGCCAAACAACCAAAAACACGCAGATGAGCAACAGATGGCTTGCGGTCATGCCAAGCCTCATATGGAGTGATAGACTGCAACGCTTTGGTGGGACACCTGTTCAGTACATATGCTGCACACATGACAGCCTCAAGCCAGAAACTATGTGGTAAAGCCTGACTTTTGACCATGCACCTCGCCATCTCCATGAGTGACCTGTTCTTTTGTTCAGCAACTCCATTCTGTTGAGGTGTATACGACACTGTACACTGGTGTTTTATCCCACGTTCAGCCAGAAATGCATTAAAATCTGAAGACATATATTCCCCCCCTCGATTAGAACGGAGGGTGCCCATTTTACATGCTGACAGATTTTCAGCCAAAACCAAAAACTGTTTGAAGCACATGAACACTTCGGACTTTGCTTTGAGTGGATATACCCATGCATGCCTGGAAAAATCATCAATGAAAGTCACGAAGTAAAGGTAATTTCCAAAAGAGGGTGTCTGCATAGGACCACATACATCACTATGTACAAGCTGCAATTTCTGCATAGCCCGAACTGAACCATCTTTTGGAAAGGAAGAACGCTGCATTTTGCCCAAAATACAGCCTTCACAAACATGTTTTCCAGGTGCCTCAAGTTTGGGCAAAGAGGACACCATTTCAGATTTCTGCAGGCGTAACAAACTAGCAAAATTCAGATGACCAAAGCGTGCATGCCAAAGCTTTGCATCTGACATAGCCTGAGAATCATGAATTGCACATGCCGAATCATTCACAGATCTTTCATAGTCTATGAGCTTATACAGCCCACGACATAAAATGCCAGAAGCAATAATCACATCGCCATTTGAGAGATCATGGACTGTACACCTGTCATCAACGAATTTCACAACCAAGCTAATCTTGGCTAATGCAGAAACTAATAACAGGTTCTTTTTGATCCCTGGCACAAATAAAGCATCTGACAAAGTGAAAGAACTACCATCAGCAGT
The DNA here is from genome assembly GCA_020310875.1 of Ceratopteris richardii. Classification (NCBI taxonomy): domain Eukaryota; kingdom Viridiplantae; phylum Streptophyta; class Polypodiopsida; order Polypodiales; family Pteridaceae; genus Ceratopteris; species Ceratopteris richardii. The sequence goes on from CM035429.1 coordinate 50,110,395, forward strand.
AGTCAGAATGATCTTACCAACTCCCATAACAGGATAAGAGGAGTTATTGGCGCATGTGACAGTATTCCCTGTAGGGGCAGGCTCGAGTGAAGAGAAGAAACTGCGCTGCGAGGTAATATGTTTGGTCGCCCCACTGTCAAAGTACCAAACATCTGAGTCTACTGCAGACATGCACTGATCATGAGAAGATGGGTCAAAACTGCAGACAGTAGTAAACGCCCATTCTTCTTCCTGCACAAGATTTGCAGACTCTGTTTTTGGTGTAGAGGCCTCTGCAACAACCATTCCAGCCTCTTTCTTCTTTGCCTCTTTAGCAGCCAGTTTTGGACAGTTCTTTATAATATGATCATTTCCTTTACAGTACTTGCAGAACAATTTCTGCTTTTTTGATTTCTTCTCATCTTTATCCTGGTTCTTCGATTGTGCAGCATTTGCAAATTTCTGCTTACTAGTAGAAGAGCTCCATTTTCCTTTGCCCTTCTGACTAGCCAGGAAAGCTTGATCTGCAACACGCATAATGGACCTGTTCTGCCTGGACTGATCTTCCTGCAACAGAACAGAGACTAATTCCTCAAATGACAAGGCATTCGGATTGCCTTTCATCATCAATCGAAGAGTAGAGGCAAAACTCTGATATGAATCAGGAAGGCCATTCAGAACGGTCTGCACAAGTGAGCTATCTGGTAAAACCTCATCAGCAGAAATCAATTGTTCCTTCAAGTCTTTGATCTTTGTAAGAAAACTGTCCATCGAATCACCTTCATTCATGTGCTCACTCTCCAACTATTTTCGGAGGTAAGCAACACGAGCCTCATTCCTAGCCTGGTACAAAGTGGTAAGTGTATCCCAAGCATCCTTTGCTATTCTGCAAGAGCGAATGTGAGGAATAATGGCACGTTTGACAGACAAAGCTATCAATGCATGTGCCTGGGCATCTCTGCCATCCCAACAAATCTGCTCTACAGTAGGTGCAACAGAAATAGCAGCACGAATAGGAATCTGCGGAATATCATCTTCGACACCATCTTCATCAGCTCCAACACCTGTATTTGCAGTACCTGTCGTTACAGGTGTAACATGACGTCTTTCAACACCCTGCACAATGTTCCACAATCCTTTTGCAACCAGTACATGTCGCATCATATAAGCCCATAATGGGTAGTTGGTACCATCCAACTTATCCTCAACAGCCAACATACGGAATACATCACTGCTTTCAGCCATGGCCGGTGACTAAAATACCTTGATGCAGAAAATTGACTGTATCTCAAAAAGTTGAACAGAACTACCCAGACGAGTTCTGCTAGACCTGTAGCAGACTTCGAGACGCTTAAACTGGCGAACAGAAACTGGTATATACCTTTGGCACAAAAGGACGAAATAGCCTGCACAAGCACTGCGATAGTGCGTTCGGAGGCCGAAACGAGCTCAGATCGCGATTTCGGCACCACACAGCAAAGCTGTTTTGATCTCGAAAACACCCTGAGTATGCTCACCAAATTTTGTGCGAATCTGAGACTGCAAACGGAGGAGTGTCGACGGCGCCCTAGAAGAAGCAACGACCTGCTCTGATATCGATTGTTGGAGTTAGACGTCTGCGGAAGCACGCGAACAGCACAAGGAAGAAGAAGAAGCTTGGAGCACAACACTCAAGACTGAATGTATTACTAGAGAATGTACAAAGATAAGTAGCCCATTAGGGCAATAGGCGTATATACAAGCCGGGGGAAAAAAACCTCTTAACGAGGGAAAAAAGTGCCCCGGCGGTCCTAGAGTGTTCACACACATCACTACCTAAATATATCAACACATCTTCCATTACAAGAATTATAGGTAGAATACCATCCATGGCCTCATCATCATTGTGGATTGAGACCATAAATTGTCTTGACTTCTAATCAATTTTTGATCATTGACAACAACATCTAACATGGCTATATGTACACAATCATAAGTTCTAAACTTCTCATCAAGAAAGCTCATGGTCATGTAGGCTAGATATTCCACTAGTCTATCAAATTCGCAATCTTTCCATTCCAATTTCTCATTACATTGTCTTTCCTTTCTTCTCATTTTGCTACTCGATATATCCACAAATGAGTGTCCTTGGTCATCTATTTTTCTTATACTTCCTCTAATATGTTGGAAGTTTCATCACTCTCATCATCCTCTATATTATTATGGATGGAATTCCACTCAAGTGGCATCACATCATGATAAGAGTTATGGTGGTTATGCCTTGATGTTACAAATAAATTGCATTTCCACCCCAATCTTGAACTACTTGGAGTTGTTGTAGGAAAGTTCTTCCTAATAGTAACTCATAATTATTATCCTTTTTGAAATAACATACTGTAAGTGTATGTTCAAAATTCACATCACAAGTAGTCAATATCACTTCTTCTAGTAGTCCCAATGCTCTATCCATATGACTATCCGCTGATTGAAGTTTCATCCTATTGGGTCTCAAGGTATGCTTTCCCCATTTTTTCCACAAACTCTTGATGGCAATGGGTATGACAGAGATGTGACCATTGAATGTGATGGGAATACAAGTATCCCCTTCATCATCTTCACCATATTCTCCCAATTTGTCTAAAGGTATTTGGGTTACATGTGATTCTAGCCTCATAGATTTTGGATCTACACCTTCATGTTTGACAATCTAGCATATGTTCGATTAACTCTTCTATTGTGAGCATACACTTCACTTTGGTCTTTTGAAGATCTTCTAGCATATGTTGTGATCCATCGGGAGGAAACCTTTTGAATCACAATAATATGGTTTTCTTACATTCATAAGCATCCTCCCACATGCCTAAATACCTTGATAGGGTATTTAGACTAGAGTTTTCACACGTGAAAATGTAGCACTAATGTTCTTGATACTTTATATGTCTAGAATACTTTGAAAGTGAGGATTCAAATCTCCACTTCCTCAAAACGAGGTTTTGCAAAATTCATTCTCTTTCGTTTATCTTCCTACACCTTCTTCCACAACTTTTCTTGCCACAAAGTTTCAACGTCTAGGGTATTATACTAAGGGTGTCTAATGGCATTAGGTGGCCATTATGAAGTAGTCTCTCTCATCATATTTCATGCTTCTTATTTTGATGGATGTGAAGGATCTTGTTGATACATAACCTCAAGATCCTAAGAGGGTTCAACATCTCGGATATTTTTTTCACTCATCTACTCTCTAAGAGGTTTTGCTAGAGAGAATCATTAGGAGGAGTTACTTGGTCCTTAATGGTTTGATCATTCTTGTTGAGACCATGATTCAACTGAGTATTTTATTGATTTGCTTCAATTTCTTGATCAACTAATTTTGGTTCATTGTGCGCATGAATGATTGGTTGAGTCATTTTTTGAATCAAATGTTCAGGTATGCGACTATTTGGAATATGAATTGGTGCCTTTTTGAGGAGTTGATTAGCAACTTCGATCAATCTTCTCTACACCTCTAATCTCTCCTTTTCTAGGTTAGCTTTGGGATAGCATTTTTTTTTTGGATTGCAATAAAGTTCCTTCAACTATCCTAACTTGATATGCGTGTAATAGTATTTGTAGTTCCTCAAGCATCGGTGCTGCCAACATTGAGCTCACCATTCTTATCTCTGTCTGAAGGGCAAATTTCTCTCTCTCATTTAATTTCACTTTTAGTTCAAGTTCCTTATCATGCAATTGAGAGCTAGTTTGAGTGAGAGACGTTTCTAAGCCATTGACTTTCTTTTTCTAGGAGGTTTCTCATTTTGCACATCTTTCCTTCCAAGTCAGATTCTTTTTGTTTGTTTTTCTTGTTGAATTATCAAGGGAACTAGAAGGTGATTTTTTTTCTTCATCTTTTTTTGTACTACATGTGCTCCTATCTCCTCATAATGGTTCTTATTATGTTGGGCTTTAGCTTGAACTCTAGTAACAATTTGAATAGTTATTTGATGATCTAAATCACTTCTTGAAGGAATTTGAGTTACCACATTCAAGGGTGCAACCTTTATTGTGTTTGGATTCTTTAGAAAATCCTTCAAAAAATGGTCTATGACACATCCTTCACAAAATCCATAGATTGGTTTTTGTGAAGTGTTCAAAGCTTGTGCATGAGGACAATCCTTGATGAGATGGTCCCCTCGACATCTATAACAAGGACCTCTTGATACATGTGTTCTTTAAGGCGGCCCTGTATTCTCAGGTTTAGAATAATCTTGGGGAGCAATGCTAGTGTACCACCCTTGTCATCTCTCTAAATCGTTTTTCCTAATTTGGTTTCCACCTTGTTCCCAATTTCGAATAGATTGGCCTTGACAAGAATAATATTCACTGGAATCTTCTATGTGAGCCTCATATTCATGATCAAAATTAGGGTAAAAATCATCATATTTGTGATTGGATTCATAAGTATTAGATCGCTTTCCTTGTTTCTCTTGATCAAGCATTTTATAGGAATTACGTGATTAAGAAGAGGTAGTTGTTGACCAGGGACAAGTTGTGTTGAGTTTTTCCTACATGTATTTTGCCTAAATCTTGAAGAAAACTATTGTGTTTGGGTACCACACTATTGATTTTTCACTCTCTATGTTCTTGTAGGATAAGGTAGACGATCCTTATATTAATACAATCTTTGCACGTTGGCTTTTTGGTTCATTGCCTATTGGTTGAATGACATTCTACCATGGAGTGGTTTGTCATTTTCTATTTTATTTCACAATATTGGGGGTTGCCTCTATTTTTTGATTGCTGAATCCTTGATATTTCCCATGACATAAGCTAGGTGTATGATCTCCTCCACATGCACTAAATCGTCTTGTGGATCTCATCAAGTTCAACCCTTTCACCAACTATTTTCCAAATCATCAATTGAGTTTTTTATTGCACACTAGCTGTACTATTTCTATTCATAAAGTCTTTTGAGATCTTTAAATTCTAAGCTAGGTTGTCTTCTAGATCAATGCATTCTCATATACACTCATCTATAGAACATGGTCATTTGATGTAGACCAATCTTCGTAGCTGACTACAAGTCAATCCATCCATGAAAAGTGAAACCATGTTTCTTTTGAGGGCAACTCAGGACTTGGGCATCTTGCAATATATTGATTTAAAACATTAGCTGTTAATGTCATAGTTTCCAACCTAGATTGCTTGAAACTATGGATTAGAGAAGAAGCACCATGTCTTACCCCTCCTTTTTGAGAATTTTCCAATAAAATCTTTGAGGAATCTGTTTAATGTACCAATATCTTCAATTTTCGTGGTTGGAACCATGCCAAAGCAAATCCCTTGAGAGTGAATCCAAAGGCCTCATATTGGCAAAGAAATCATCTACATGATCTATTTGAAGTACTTGTTTGAATTTTTCCACATGATCATGGGGATCTGACCTGCATATGATTCTCTTAAAATAACTTTCAAAGCTCCACATAAACAAAGAGGGCAAAGACAAGTAACAATTAATGAAATTTTGAATCAATTTCACCTGCCCAAGTCATAGCTTCATTTATCGTCAACCTTTGAGTCCTTTAAAATCTTCTTGGCTATAAGAAGACTAGAAACATAAAACATACCTTGTATGATAACCCTTGAACACATATAGAAACTATCAAGGGTTCAAAAAAGTTTATGAATCCTCAATGGGGGAAGATTTTTCTTATCAATCACCTTTTTGCACAAAAGTTATGGGATCCAACTCCCATTGTTGTCAAATTCCTTGTGAAATATGCTTGAATAGGATGTGAACAGATATGGAAAATCTATGAGATAATGAAAACACATCATATGAGCCAAAAATACTAGCTAAAGTATCCATCATAGTTGGACCAAGAACCAATGATAACAACTACATTCTCAATGCCATCAATTTTTGTGTACCTAAGCTCACAATGTCTTAGGGACTTGTGATGAAGGAGACTATACCTCAATCATCAACAAGTGCATATAGTGGTGGATTTGATACACTCATTAAATTATCAATCCAAGGACTTATACCACATCAAGTGTATGAAGACACATGCTCTTGTGATAGTTAATAAGGTGAATGTTCAAGCAATACATGCAAATTAGGGAAATCTATCTCTCACAACACCTCTCTCACTGAAAATGTGTATCGTGATACTTGTTGTAACAATAAGCACAAATCAAGCCATATATCTCTCAACTGCAATACCCAAATATGATCAATATGAGTTCATTTTGAGGCTTTCGACAAGAATCATTGAATGTGGTATTTTCAGCTCAATCTGACAACCGTGCTTGTTAGTTCTTCATAATGGCAAAAAGTCTTTACAAAGAGTCACAAAGTGACTTATATACATGTGCCCTAAAAATTGTCCTTTCACATAAGAGATGGGAATTTTTCTCATAAATCACTAAATTCTTACTACTATAAAAAGTAATGTTACAATCTTCAGGGATCATGCATCTAAATTACTCCTCTAGAGCATTGACATGGTTTCTCAAGGTTTTAAAATGGATTTTGGAAAAAGAAAACGGGCCATTTATTGAAATTTTTTGGGCCTTCTTTTCTTTACTTCTTTCTTCTACTTCCTTATCTTCAGTCCTCTGCAACACTCTCGCACTCTTAGTCTTTGTCACCCCCTGATAGGCTTGTGTGGGTTTTACTAACACATAGTTAGAGGGCTTTCTCGATGCACAACTGGAGGCTGAACCTCAGATACATATGGAAAATGAGGCTTGCTGTCATCAATCACCTCTTGCTAACTATTTCCTCTCTGACCCGATGTTGCAATTTCCCTATGTATATTGCTTTGAACCGCATGCAACCAACAGTCGAGGAAGCCTTCAAGACTCAGAGATAATTTGTTACCTCGTTTGAGCCTCTATCGAATGCTTCCGTCTTGTCCTTGATATTCATTTTATTCATACACTAGGGTTATTGCATTACTTTGGGTTGCCATGCATGCATCGAGTGGTAGAGGAAGAGCTCAAGACTCTGATTTGTTACCCTATCTGATCTACTCCTCTATCTGTTATTTCTTCTGCCCCTTGATATTCCTTATTTTCACATGCTGGGTTGATGTATTACTTTGTTTTCCATGATCGCTCGTAGTGGGTGTACGTGAAGCACTTTAAATTTCTGGAGCACTCTTGCAATAGTGTTTTGTCTTTTTGCACTTCTTCATGTCTTTGGCTTGTATATTTCTTTGTGTGCACGTAGCTAATGGCTCTACCTGGGATACATTTGAATCTATCTTGTCTTCTTGCACTTCTTCCCCAAGACCTGCTTCATTTCTTCGGCCTATGTCTTTTTCTTTTCCTTGTGTCTTGTTTTAGCCTGATTCGTGACCCTATGGGGCTTTGGCCAGAGAGTACTATAGTTAATGATTTATTTTCTTTTTAGATTTTCTTCTTCTTTTGTGTTTGCTAGTTTCTTCCTCCACACATCCCTCCTCCTTAACTCTATCGTCTTCGACATGCTTTTGTTTATGATGTGAGTAGGTTTGGAATACTTGTTTATTTATCTGAGTGATCAAATTTGCTTCTCTTATCATGAATTCCTTCAACTATTGTAACTTTACTCCATTATGGGGTGGTTGTTGGTGATCCATAGAAAAACTTAGCTCGTAAGCTACTAATCTAGCATTTAAATTCATTGACATTTTCAAAAAGATCTCATGGTTAGTTTCAAAAAACCCTGTAAAAGACTGCTTTTTCGAATGTTTGTAGATAAGTAGTTGGAAGGAACATTGGCGTGAAAAGTCTGCCATTATTGTAAGGTGGGTTAGTGTGATTGAAATATCAAAAATTAAGGCATCTATGCCTTAGCTAATGCTGATGAAGTTCAAAAAGGTGTACTCTACATGTTTGTATACTTTCAAAACTGTTAGAATCATGTTGAGCACTTTATTGGTCATTTTGATCATAAGATCTGGTACATGTGCATATCTGGATAGCCAAAATTCTATGGTCCTAAACGTATATTCTTCAGTAGGTAGGTAATTATGAGGCAGGCTCAATAATAACGGAAAATTGAGCCACTATTTATCTAGCTGTCCATTAGCTTGTTCTTCCCAAAATTGGTACCATTGGCAATGCCTTGGCACTCGACAAAAAGATGGGTTAACTTGTAATAAGTATGGTGCCTCTCGCCCAATGCACCCATAGTGTCAGATTTTTTTCCAAAAACTTTCTCCTCCAGGCAGGATCAATTGCTTCAAATTCTTCTTAAGTATATGTAAAAGTTGTAGCCATGAAGTTCAAATTTTTGTCCGGATCCTTCTGGGTAGTATTTTTTATGTATCGATGAGTCGATTCCTTCATAATGTCGTATGCTATATTGAATGGATTTATTATCTTATCTAGATCCTTGCTTTGTATTTTTGCTTCTTGCAATACTTGTACAACTACCTCTTCAAAATTTTGTGTCAAGCGAGACACCAGTAGTGCTCGCTCTTTCTGACCTAATTCTACAGTGTACCGCATTGGATTCCTGTCGAGTTCTATCACTTAATGATCTTGGATAGGTGAATGAATCATGGGGGGAGAAAGAGGACATACCTCAGTTTTTCAGTAGTTAGAGTGGTGCCATGCACTACTGGTGTCCCCATGTCCGTTGGTTGATTTGCTCGAACACTCTGAAGTTGCATTAGTTGAGCTTTTAATGTGACAATGACTTTATCTTTTTCTATGTTCTATTACTTGCCTCGTGGAGTTCTTCTTCAATCGTCATCTTTCCTTTACATACTGCTTTTAGGTGAACTACATCTTGATGGCATTGTTTTGTGTACTTACCTACAACTTCCTTCCATTTTCCTCTGAGTTCGGTGGTTTCTTGATTATACTTGGTTTCCCAGATGGCCCATAGTGTTTGCTCTTGCTTGAACAGATCAACGTGTACATCTAATTGTCTTCTAAGATCTTGAATCTCTTCACTCACTATCATTGATGCCTCAATTTGTTGTTTTAACAAGATTGAGGTCATCAATTCTTTATTTCGGTTGCGCATGGAGTCTGCTTCATCCACATAGTTTTTAATTTGTGTTTCTAGAAGCTTACTCCTATTTGAGAGGTGTACTTTTCCAGGTTCGCATGATGCATATTGCTTCTTTATTTCTATATGCTCCTTCATCATCCTTTTATGATCATTCTTCAATGCATCTAGTTGGCATGTTAAGGTAGCCTTTTCCTCTTTTAAGGTGTTAATTTATGTTGTTGTTATTGTCAATTGTTCTTTTATCTATTCAAATTCTTGTGTACTCTTTAGTAGCTGATTGGGTAGACTTTTGCTTAAGGCCTTGAACTAATTCTTTTCCACATGGGCCTGCTCATATTCTTTATCAGACTCTACTAAGTGTTGTTGCGTGTCCATGGCATTTTTTATCATGTTTTTGAACACCAGTTTTAATTGTTCCACATCCACATTAAGCCATGTTTGAGATACGATACACGATTCCCCTACGAACACATGTTTACCTTTATTAGCATGTATTTTTTCATTGAAGGGCTGCCAGATTTGGAGTTGTACATGTGGCACAACCTCTTTGTTTTGATTAGTTTTCGAGCCACTACCTATGTGGAGCACATCCATAGGAAATGGCTTCGCTAACACCTTTATTGGCATGATTTGTTCTTTAGTCACTAACTCAGCTGCTTGTTGAGGTTCCTCCTTTGGATTGACAAATGTTTGTTTTTCTTCAAAATTAATCTCTTGGAATTGCAACCTTGTTATATCGTTAATTTGGAGAATGTATGATTATCTCCATCTGGTGTATGTACACTTTCTTCTCCAGTCCCTTGTCTATCTTTAGTGTTTGGCTTACTTACTACTTCACACTGATCCATCACTTGATCCAATTCATCCCATTTGCCATCATCATTGATTTTAGTGTTGAGATCAACATTCAGTGTAAATGGATCATCCTAGCCATTTGAATCAGAGCATGAACTAGAGTTGTCAAGGCCCAACTCTTTGTATCTATTCATATGAGATAACCTTTTTCCTTGTTGTTTCCTTCCCTTTGTCTTGCTCAATTATTGATCGTGGTGACATTGAATAGTTAGGTTCACATGTCCTTCCATGTATATGTGAGTGGTCTGGAGGGCTTCCTCTAGTTGCACCTCGGTAATGGAGGGTGGTTGCACTAGGGTGGACTTTAGAATTGCATGGATGCATTTAGCTGATGGAGTTGTAGCTACCTCTTCAAAACTCATTTTTCTTTTGGATCCTCTCATTGTTGGTTGAGCACTTGTGCCAACCTTCTCTATGATTACCACACCATGTTTCCTTTTAGGCAGAGTGGGCGATTTGACATATTTCTCCATTTCCATGGTAGAGGGAATTTCCCTTAGATAGTCCTAGATATTCAATGCATGGTAGATTAGTATTGTCAAAGCAGTACTACCATTCAAGAATTTCCCGAATACCCTATTGCTTCTTTGCTTCAAATAATATTTCTTGGATATATGGGGTTAGGTTGTTTTGATTTCGGATTTGTATTACCACATGAGAGAGTAGTTGAACCACTATTTTCTGAGGTGCTATATACATAGGATGTGAATTGAGATCAACAAGTTCTTAAATTCGTCAAGAGCCTTTTTCCATTCATCAATCCTTTTGAAATGGTTTAATAGGGAGTACAAAGGCTTAGCTATGTATGAATAATTGATATGACCAAAGTGACTCATAAAAGTTTGCACCTCCTTAAATATAAAATTGCTTTTTATATTTTCATCATCAATGAAAATGCCATTTTTAGAGATTGTGTGAACTAGGATTTTTCCTTCTCTAACTATCAATACACATTTTTGGGTTTAGAGATACTCAATATGTACAAAACTAATCGAAGGTCTTTCTAAGCTCAAGGATATGAATTTATCATTGAGCCTAGTGGTTACATATTTCATCCACATAAACTTTAGATTTTTTTATAAGAAGTATTTCAATATGTACAAAACTAATCAACGGTCTTTCTAAGCTCAGGGATATGAATTTATCATTGAGCCTAATGGTTACATATTCCATCCACATAAACTCCTAACACATTAATCTCAAGAATTTTTTAGTGTCATTTGTGTGATCAAATGCCATCACAAGAAAATCATAGATTCCCCATTCTAAATAAGATTAATCTTTATGTTGGTGCTCTTGGATATGGCCACTTGATTCTAACACGAGATTTCATCTACGAAGCTATATACTTCCTCTCTAGCTAACTTTTCTAATAGATTACTTGTTATCAATAGAGGATAATTATCCATTATTTAATTACACTTTATTTCTTCAAATTAATGCATAATCTCAACTTTCCATGTTTCTTTCGCACAGCCACAATGGTTGAGACCCATTTGATGTGTTCAATTTCATAAACAAATATTGGAGATGGAAGTTTCTCTAGTTCCTCTTTGGTCTTTGTAGCATATCTAACATCATATGTGTTGTTACCGTTATTGTCCATATGAAAGGCCAAATGGCCACCAGACACTTCTTTGTATATGTTCTTTAATAAAACATGTAGTGGCATGGCCAGTCACAGACTGTAAGTTCGACTGCATTTGTAAGACCTAAGAAGTCTGTCTTCATTGTCCCTGCATACTGTGTTTTCTACGTATTCAGCAGCCTTTGTGAAGTACTGTGTGCGGTCTTAGGAGCTCGGTTTTTCTACCCCGAGGATATCGTCGTGGAGCTCTCGAGGAGAGCGCACTGTGGTGCATCGTCATCGAAATACTTCACTGGTATCAGAGCAGTTCGAGGCAAAACCTTTGTTCCTTTTGTGCGAGCGAAGCGAGCACCCCCCCAAGGCTTATGTCTAAGGCGGCGACCAAGGCATAGACCTTGGCATACCTTGTCATCCGAGTCACCGAAGTCACCGTTGGTGTCGTTGGCTGCACTCGAGGGAGGACCTCAATGATCAAAGAATATATGAAAGAACTTGGAGAAGCTTGTAGAAGGTAGAAAAGTGCATTTCGAAGCAACGAAGTTTGGTCTAGCCAAACGGCACAAGAACAGCCCTTGAGCTTATGGAGACTCAAATGGACCTTATAGGCATGCGATAAGTGCAAAGAAACACACTATGTACTTTGGAGCATCAAGGAGAATGAGTTGATACAAAACAGATAGGTTCGTGGGTCGACTAGCTCAAAAAAGTTATTATCTATGGAAGAGACAATGAACTTCAAATGCCCATAGCAAACAGCGTGATTACGATTAGAAAAAATCCTTTTATGGGAGTGATACAAATAGGGTTGAGTGTATGGAATGCACAAAAGTATAAGGAATAAGCAAAATATGCTATAGGAATGAATGCGACATTCACCGGTGGTACTTCCTATTTTTCAGGAATACACAGAGATTGACCCCGAGACAGAAAAACTGAGATTTCTCCCAATCTACTTAACCAAATGCTTTGAAACTTTACAGGCATAAACTAGACACTTATAACTTTTGAGTGAGCCATTGTGCACTCAATTTGGAGCTCTGCAGAGAGAGCAACAGCCTATGCAAGATTACTCTTGGCGAAGAAGATGATGTAGAGAATTGAAGGAGCAAGACAATGATGGTCACAAGTGTATGTATATTGCTTCCATGTAATGTACAAGTGATTTCAAGTCTTTATATAGACTCTAGGAGTTTTCCAAGACTTCTACAAGAGAAATTTGAATTCAAATGAAGGTGGGAATGGTTGTTGGAGGGAATCAATTCACTTTCCTACAATCTAGGAAAAGTGAAGATCTAGTTTGATCTACTTTTAGGTGATTTGATTGCTTGATTGAATGCAACTTCAACCACCACAAATTCTGGGATTTGGGCTCTATCTTTCTAGCTTTACATGTGTAAAGCTCAAGGCTTTTACAACGGTAAATGAAGCGTCAAAAATCTCTCAAAAAAATACAATAAATGCGCATAAGAAAAAGAACTCTCCAACAGATATTCTTTCGACGCGATAGCCTTTGATGTAGATCAAATCCACCTCAAGCATAGTGTAAGCTTGATGTTCCAACAACTCCCCCTCAAGCTAAAGTATGCTTGAGTCTTCATTCTCTGATAGGTTGAATACCTGCCATAGCTTTGAATCTACAAAGCTTTATTACATCAAGTGCCTTCGTCATCATATCTGCTACTTGTTTTTCAGTCGGAACAAAAGAAATGTCAATCTCCTTTGCCATGAGCTTCTCCCTGATGAAGTGGTAATGGACTTCTATGTGCTTGGTTCTCGCATGGAAAATAGGATTTGCTGCTAGATGCATGGAACTTACATTATCTCCAAATATGTGAGGTTTGGAAATCACAAGTCCCAAATTTGTATACAATGATTTTAACCATATTGCCTCTTGAGTTGCTATGGTCAAGCCTTTGTACTCTGCTTCAGTTGAGGATAAAGCAACTGTTGGTTGCTTCTTGGAACTCCATGGTACTAGCTTCGAACCTGCAAATGCTAAGTAACCAGATGTACTTTTTCTATCATCCTTAGCTCCTACCCAATCTGCATCCGAGTAGATTTTGATATCCAAATATGAAGAGTAAGGATAGAATATACCTTCGTTGATTGTACCTTTGAGATACTTAAGTACTCTCTTAGCCGCATCCATGTGTGGTCTTCTCGGTGAGTGCATGAATTGACTAAGCACTCCCACACTATATGAGATGTCTGCCCTTGTATGAGTAGCATATATCAAGCTACCTACCAAGCTTTGATACTCTTTAAAGTCTTCAATTTTCTCACCTTCATAAACACTAAGTTTATGATTCATCTCCAAAGGTGTACTTGCAGGTTTAGTGTTCTCCATTTTGAATTTGAGAAGAAGATCCTGAATGTATCTTCTTTGAGTCAAATATATTCCTTCATTTGTGTATATCACCTGCATACCTAGGAAATATGTGAGCTTACCTAGGTCACTCATTTTGAACTCCTCTTGCATGTGTCTCTTGATCCTTTGAATGCCATTTAGATCATCACCTGTCACAATAATATCATCTACATATACACATAGATAGATAACCTCATTGTGATCCCTTTTGATGAATAGAGAAGGATCTGAGCTGCTAGTTTTGAACCCTTGATCTTAAAGATATGTAACCAACCTGTAATTCCAAGCTCTAGGAGCTTGTTTCAATCCATGCAATGATTTCTTAAGTCTGCAAACATAAGATGGATGATTAGGGTTTTCAAAACCTGGTGGTTGTGACATGTATACCTCTTCACTTATCCAACCATTTAAGAATGCATTTTTCACATCAAGTTGGAGGAGCCTCCAATTCCTTGCAGCAGCTACACTTATCAATGTCCTGATTGTAGTCATCTTTGCAACTGGTGAGAATGTTTCCTCATAGTCTATACCATAAGTTTGTGAGCATCCTTTGGCAAATAATCTTGCCTTGTACCTGCAAACTGATCCATCTGAATTTCTTTTAACTGTATATACCCATCTGCAACCAATTACCTTTTGATTTGGTGACATTGGAACCAAATCCCAAGTGTCCATTTCCTTCAATGCATCTATTTCTTCTTTCATGGCCTTTTCCCAATTAGGGTTTCCATTTGCCTCTTCATAGGTTGAGGGTTCCTCTGAAATAGAGTCTTTTGCCAAGTATATTGAATGCTTCGTAACAAATGTGGAATCATATCCATACCTTTCTGGTTGTTTCTTCTCTCTTGCTGATCTTCTAGGTGCTTGTTTTGAGCATTCTCCAACCTCTTGCATCTTTGCTTTGCCTCTTGACTTCCATAGCTTGTAATCCTTTTCTCTTTCATCTTGGTCATCGTCTGTATCACTTCTTGGATCCTGGACTTGTGTATCATGCTTGCTTCCTAATTGATGAGAGTAAAAAACAATATCATATGGTAGTGTCACCTTTTGTTGTCTTCATCATACCAAGACCTGTGTTCTTCAAACACAACATCTCTACTTGTAGTGAATTGATTGGTTGAAGGATTGAAGAACCTGTAACCCATCTGAGTTGAATCATATCCAATAAACACCACCTTTGTTGCCCTTTCATCTAGCTTACCTCTTATTTGTGATGGTACGTGAACATAAGCTAAACAACCAAAAACCTTGCAATGTCCAAGACTAGGTCTTCTTCCATGCCATGCTTCATAAGGAGTCATACCTTGAAGTGATTTGGATGGTAGTCTATTGACGAGGTACACAACAGTTGAAATAGCTTTTGCCCATAGATAATGTGGCAACTTCTTCTCTTCAAGCATTGTTCGGGCTGATCCAACCAATGTCTTGTTTCTCCTCTCTGCAATTCCATTTAGTTGAGGAGAGTACCTAGTAGTCACTTCCCTTTTGATACCTTTTTCCTGCAAGAACTCATCAAAATCTTTGGAGAAGTATTCTCCCCCTCCATCAGATCTGAGCTTCTTTAGTGATCTACCTGTATGATTCTCCACATGTGCAAGATACTTCTTGAAGCAATAAAACACTTCATTCTTACTCCGATAAAGTATAGAATAGTCCATCTACTATGGTCGTCAATAAATGAGACATAATACCTTGATCCTGCCAATGAAGGTCCTTGACTTGGTCCTCATACATCTGTATGTACTAAGTCCAATAAGTTGTTGTGGATGTAGCCTTTGTGGTTGAATGGTTGTCTTTGTGCCTTCCCAATCTGACATGCATCACACCTATTGATCATGTGTTGCTTTGGTATGTTTGACAGTCCTAGAACACTTTGATCCCTGCATATATCCTTCAAGGTTCTTTCATTCACATGAGCAAGTCTCTTATGCCACACTTCAAGCTCACTTAGGGTTTGAGACCCAAAGTTGAATAGAGCTATGTTCCTGGTTTCTCCTACTTCAAAAGTAAAGAGCCTACCATGCTTCTCACCTCGGGCTATCTTTTTGAAGCCTTGACATGGATCTTCCACAAAAGCTCCATGTTGGGTGAACCTAACTTACAAGCCTTTTTCAACTATTTGGCCTACACTTATTAGGTTTTTAGTGATAGTGGGTACATAAAGAACCTTACTCAGAATGTTTGTCCTGCCATTGGAAGCTTTGACATTACCAATCTTCTCCACATTGTGCTTTGTGTCATCCCCTGTTTGCACGTCATGTCTATGCTTTGGACTTTCCAAATCCGATAGAAGAGCAATGTTGCCTGCAACATGATTCGAACATCCTGAATCTATGTAGAACAAATGATCATCTTCTTTACCTTCTTTGTGGCTTAGATTCATAAGAAGCAATGAGTCTTCATGTGGTTGATCTTCTAAATAATTCTTGTAGTCCCTTCTATTATAGCTTCTATTGTTATTGTTGAAGTTGTGTCCACCTCTGCCTCTATTTTTCATATCCACCTCTTCCACTTCCTTTTTGGGTCTTCCCATTGAACCAGCAATTCTGAGTGGTGTGGTTGGTCTTATCGCATATGGCACAAGGTTGAACATTCTGACCTTTGGCTTTGTCTTGCTTTGGTCCTTTCTTCTTCCCTTTCCACTTGCTCTTGCTTGCAAAGTTGGCTTGGGAGGTCTCTTCTTCATCTTCTTCCTTCTTCTTGCCTTTTTGCTTCTTATCCTTCTTATTTGCATATAGAGCACTAGTTGAATTACCATGATAAGAGTTACCTTCCTTTATGCTATTGTTGGCTTCTTGATTGAAGAGTTGTCCAAGAAAGATGTTGAGCTCTGGAGTTTGTACATCCGTGATGAGATCATAAGCCGTCGTGAAGGATTGCCATTGCTTATCACTTCGAATGCCGTTGAGAATTTGCCTCATGATGACCTCTTCTTCAATCAACTCTCCAATGGATGCTAATTGATCTGCAACCTCCTTGACCTTGGTAACAAACTCTGTGATGGTTTGTTTAGGTGTCTTCTTCATTTGGTTGAACTCGTTCCAAAGATGATTCTTTCTTGCTTTGGTACTAGCAGAAAAGAAAGTCTCGAGGGCATCCCAAGTCTCTTGAGATGTCTTGCATCCGCTAATATGTGGTAATAGAAAGTCAGAGATAGAGTTTAGTATGTACGACCTTGCTTGAGCATCCCTTGCGCACCAAAATATGAGCTTATCTGTCTCCTCTTGTGTAGGTCCTTTGGATCTTGGAATAGGCATAACTTCATCACCTGCTACAATTCCATGAAGATTTCTACCTTGCAAATAGGCCTCCATCCTGATTTTCCAAGCCGCATAGTTGTGTCAATCAAGCTTCTCAATCATTGAGGGAAAGCCGTCACCCATCTTGATCTAGCTCTGATACCACTAAAAGAACTCGGAGAAGCTTGTAGAAGGTAGAAAAGTGCGTTTTGAAGCGATGAAGTTTGGTCTAGTCAACCGGCACAAGACCAGCCCTTGAGCTTATGGAGACTCAAATGGACCTTATAGGCATGCGATAAGTGCAAAGAAACACACTAGGTTTTTTGGAGCATCAAGGAGAATGAGTCGATACAAAACAGATGTGTTCGCGGGTCGACTAGCTCAAAAAACTTATTATCTATGGAAGAGACAATGAACTTCAAATGCCCATAGCGAAGAGTGATTACAATTAGAAAAAATCCTTTTATGGGAGTGATACACATAGGGTTCAGTGTATGGAATGCACAAAAGTATAAGGAATAGCAAAATATGCTATAGGAATGAATGCGACATTCACCGGTGGTACTTCCTATTTTTCAGGAATACGCAGAGATTGACCCCGAGACAGAAAAACTGAGAGTTCTCCCAATCTACTTAAACAAATTCTTTGAAACTTTACATGCATAAACTAGACACTTATAACTTTCCAATGAGCCATCGTGCACTCAATTTGGAGCTCTGGAGAGAGCACAACAGCCTATGCAAGATTACTATTGGCAAAGAAAATGATGCAGAGAATTGAAGGAGCAAGACAATGATGGTCACAAGTGTATGTATATTGCTTCCATGTAATGTACAAGTGATTTCAAGTCTTTATATAGACTCTAGGAGTGTTCATGACTTCTACAAGAGAAATTTGAATTCAAATGAAGGTGGGAATGATTGTTGGAGGGAATCAATTCACTTTCCTACAATCTAGGAAAAGTGAAGATCTAGTTTGATCTACTTTTAGGTGATTTGATTGCTTGATTGAATGCAACTTCAACCACCACAAATTCGTGGGATTTGGGCTCTATCTTTCTAGCTTTACATGTGTAAAGCTCAAGGCTTTTACAATGGTAAATGAACCATAAAAAATCTGTCAAAAAAATACAATAAATGCGCATAAGAAAAAGAACTCTCCAACGGATATTCTTTCGACGCGATAGCCTTTGATGTAGATCAAATCCACCTCAAGCATAGTGTAAGCTTGATGTTCCAACAATATATAGGTTCTTGGTACTTCCCGGGAGATCACCCATCCTAGTACTATTCCCCCCAGAGCTCCCTTAACTTTGGCAATCTCTTGCGACTAAGATACACTCTTGTGGTGTCTGAAGAAGGGGAAAGACTAAGGTTGACATTATCTTCAACAAGTTTTGGTCCCTCAAAGCTTCATTCTTTGCTTTCAAAGCCTATTTTTGAAGCAATTTTGGGGTGTCTTTTGGAGCCAGTTTGGAGTACTTTCACACATAGTTCTCTTCACACAGGTCCAAGAACATCAAGAAGGGTGTTCTTTGTACTTCTCCCATAATAAATATCAGCCTTTGGGGCTGTGCTTTCAGCCACACTCGTAAAACTATAGGTTTCTCAAGAGGTTTTCAGTTTTGGTGGGAGCAAACAATTGCAAATTTATGTAGGTTTTTGAGCCTAAAGATAGTGGTCGATTCACTCCTTGATACACTTATTTGTTTGTGTTCGGACTCTTCTAGCTCCATTATCATTCTATTCAGTTCTCTACCATCATGGCATCAGAGGTCTCAGGCACATCCTATGGATCAGGGTCTAATGCTAGTGTTCCGAGGAGGAGCTATAAGTTGCAGGGCAAAGACCATTTTGAGATTCAAAAATTTGATGGCACAAACTTTTCTCTATGGAAGAATCAAACTAAAGATGTGCTGATTCAAAGGAGACAATGGAAGCCAGTAAATGGAATTTCAAAGAAGCCTGGTGACATGGATGAAGATGATTGGGATGAGTTAAATGAAATGGACAGGTCTACCATTCGCTTGCACCTGGCAGATAATGTTTACTTTACAGTATTAGATTGTGAAAGTGTAGAGGAGCTTTTGCTGGAGAGTGTTAATCTCCAAGAGAACAAGCTATCCTTGATATTAGAGCACCTCTATATCAAGAATAACTCAAAACTTTTACCAATTTGGAGGATCGATACTAAATTATCAAAATCTTGAACTAACTGTGAAGAGAGTAATAGCTACTAGCAATAGTGCACCTGGTGGTAAACTCCTCTATGATGACATATGTGGAGCACTCTTGATGTTGGAGTTAGACGTCTGCGAAAGCATGCGAACAACACAAGAAAGAAGAAGAAGAAGCTTGGAGCACAACACACAAGACTGAATGTATTACTAGAGAATGTACAAAGATAAGTAGCCCTTTAGGGCAATAGGCGTATATACAAGCCGAGGGGAAAAAACCTCCTAAAGAGGGAAAAAAGTGCCTCGACAGTCCTAGAGTGTTCACACACATCACTACCTAAATATATCAACAAATGCCCCATGGGAGTGATGTGGTGAACAAGGAGCTGGTACTCATGTATAAGGAAGTGCCAAGCTATGTGGAAATCACTCCACGAAAGGAAGTAATCCCAAAGCTTTGCGGAAAGCTTCAAACTTCTCCCTAGGCAGAGCCTTCGTGAAAAGGTCTACAATGTTCTCCTTCGTGGGCACATATGCCAAGCTGATTTCCCCAGCAGAGAACCTCTCCCTGACATAATGATAGTGCACCTCAATGTGCTTAGTGCGAGCATGGAACATAGGGTTCCTCGCAACTGCCAATGCACTCTGACTGTCAGTATCCTATGCAGACACCTTCTTTTGGAAACTGTCTTTACTTCGTGACTTTCATTGATGATTTTTCCAGGCATGCATGGGTATATCCATTGAAGGCAAAGTTCGAAGTGTTTTTGTGCTTCAAACAGTTTTTGGTTTTGGTTGAAAATCTGTCAAGATGTAAAATGGGCACCCTCCATTCTCATCGAGGGGGGGAATATATGTCTTCTGATTTTAATGCATTTCTGGCTGAACGTGGGATAAAAGACCAGTGTACAGTGCCGTATACACCTGAATAGAATGGAGTTTTTGAACGGAAGAACAGGTCACTCATGGAGATGGCAAGGTGTATGGTCAAGAGTCACGCTTTACAACATAGTTTCTGGCTTGAGGCTGTCATGTGTGCAGCATATGTACTTAACAGGTGTCCCACTAAAGCGCTGCATTCTATCACTCCATATGAGGCTTGGCATGATCGCAAGCCATCTGTTGCTCATCTGTGGGTTTTTGGTTCTTTGGCATATGCACTAGTGCCTGAACAACATCGTAGAAAATTGGATGGTAAGGCAGTAAAATGTATTTTTTTTGCGTACAGTTCTGAAAGTAAAGGCTATCGTCTGTATCATCCACAGACTAAATGCATTCTGGTTAGCCGTGATGTTGTTTTTGTGGAAGATGCTATTCAGCCATTGCTTTCATGTACTAAGGAGACATCTGTTAGCTCCAAAGACATGTATGATACTTTGATGCCTCTTTTTACAGGTGGACAGTCTACTGCTGGTCTTAATGAGGCAACTTCTCAGCCTTTTCAGGTTTCATGTAATGATGCGGATCATCCCATTTCTGATGCAGATTTACATGATGCACTTGTTGATGAGAGAGCTGATATTAAGGAGGCAAAAACTATGCCAAAATGGCTGGTGCAAACTTTGCATGACAGCAAATTAGATGCACCTTTGTCATAGCATACTCGTTCAGGCTCTCATAGTGCCTCCTTTGCATCAGATTGCTATGCTATGGCTGCATCTAGTCTCTGTGATGAGAATGAGCCTATTTCCTTTGATGAAGCACAAAATTCGGAAAATTGGATGGTTGCTATGCAATCTGAATATGATCCTATAATGAAGAATGGTACTTGGTCTTTATGTGACTTGCCTCCTGGCAAGAAAGACATTGGTACTAAGTGGGTATACAAGGTGAAGCTTAAATTTGATGGTATAGTTGACAGGTATAAGGCTAGGCTTGTTGCAAAGGGTTATGCACAGCAAAGAGGCATTGATTTTGATGAGACCTTTGCACCCACATGTCGTATGACTACTGTTCGGAGCATCTGTGCACTTGCAGCTCATCATGGTTGGAATGTATATCTGTTGGACATTAAATCTGCATTTCTGAATGGTGACTTGCATGAAGAAGTGTATGTTTTTCAGCCCCGTGGTTTTGTGCAGAAAGGGCATGAAAACTAGGTGTGCAGGTTAAAGAAGGCATTATATGGTTTAAAGCAAGCACCACATGCTTGGTATGAGAAGATCTATCATGTTGCACATGGTTTTGTGAACAGTCCAACTGAGAGCACCTTATATGTTGAGCGTGCTTATGATGTGCTTCTGATCATTGTTGTCTATGTTGATGGCATGCTGCTCACTGGTCCTATTGAGAAGCATATTGCTGATTTTAAGGCTGATTTGCATGCCTCATTTGAGATGTCTGATTTGGGGCATTTGCATCACTATTTGGGCATCCAGTTTATGCAAGTTGATGGTGGATTGGCTTTGTGTCAAACAAAATATATTGACACATTATTGCAGCGTTTTGGCCTTGAAGACTGTAAGCCTATTGCCACTCCTATGGAGAGAGGTTTACGATTGAGTCTTCATGATGCTGGAGATGCTTTTGATGTTGTCCTCTATCAGCAGGCTGTTGGATGCCTGATTTACTTATGCATTCCTCAGCTAGATATTCAGTTTGCTATCTCATAGATTAGCAAGTTTATGCATTGCCTAGGTGTCAAGCATTGGCAGGCGGTTAAGCGCATCTTTCGCTACTTGAGTGGTACTCGGCTACTTGGGTTGTTTTATCCCAAGGGGGGATCACTAACGCTAGATTTGCATGCTTTTTCTGACTCAGACTGGGCTGGTTGCTATGACACTCGTGCGTCCACTAGTGGCTTTTGCTTTATGCTTGGTAGCTCATGTATATCTTGGTTGAGCAAGAAGCAGCCTACTGTGGCCTCTTGTAGTTGTGAGGCTGAGTATAGGGCAGCTTTGAAAGCTACCGTTGAGTGTGTGTGGCTCAGACGCCTTATGGCTGATTTGGGTGTTGGTCAGTCCTCTGCCACAACCATCTTTGCCAAAAATACAGCCTTCACATACATGTTTTCTAGGTGCCTCAAGCTTGAGCAAAGAAGACACCATATCAGATTTTTGCAGGCATAGAAAACTAGCAAAATTCAGATGACCAAAGCGTGCATGCCAAAGCTTTGCATTTGGCATAGCCTGAGAATCATGAACTGCACATGCCGAATCATTCATAGATCTTTCATAGTCTATGAGTTTATACAGCCCACGACATAAAATGCCAGAAGCAATAATAACATTGCCATTTGACAGATCATGAACTGTACATCTGTCATCAATAAATTTCACAACCAAGCCAATCTTGGCTAATGCAAAAACTGATAACAGATTCTTCTTGATCCCTGGCACAAATAAAGCATCTGACAAGGTGAAAGAACTACCATCAACAGTAGTCAGAGTGATCTTACCAACTCCCATAACGGGATAAGAGGAGTTGTTGGCACATGTGACAGTATTCCCTGTAGGGGTAGGCTCGAGTGAAGAGAAGAAACTGCGCTGCGAAGTAATATGTTTGGTCACCCCACTATCTGAGTCTACTGCAGACATGCAATGCTCATGAGGAGATGGGTCAAAACTACAAACAATAGTAAATGCCCATTCTTCTTCCTGCACAAGATTAGTAGACTCTGTTTTTGGTGTAGAGGCTTCTGCAACAACCATTCCAGCCTCTTTCTTCTTTGCCTCTTTTGTAGCCAGTTTTGGACAGTTCTTTATGATATGATCATTCCCTTTACAGTACTTACAGAACAATTTCTGTTTTTTTGATTTTATCTCAGCTTTGTCTTGGTTCTTCGAATGTGCAGCATTTGCAGATTTCTGCTTACTAGTAGAAGAGCTCCATTTTCCTTTGCCTTTCTGACTAGCCAGGAAAGCTTGATCTGCAACACACATAATGGACCTGTTCTGCCTGGATTGATCTTCTTGCAATAGAACAGAGACTAACTCCTTAAATGACAAGGCATTTGGATTGCCTTTCATCATCAACCGAAGAGTAGAAGCAAAACTCTGGTATGAATGAGGAAGACCATTCAGAACGGTCTGCACAAGTGAGCTATCTGGTATAACCTCATCAACAGAAATCAACTATTCATTAAAATATTTGATTTTTGTTAGGAAATTGTCCATAGAATCACCTTCATTCATGTGCTCACTCTCCAACTGTTTTCGGAGGTAAGCAACACGAGCCTCATTCCTAGCTTGGTACAATGTGGTAAGTGTATCCCAAGCATCCTTAGCTGTTCTACAAGAGCAAATATGAGGAATAATGGCACGTTTGACAGACAAAGCTATCAATGCATGTGCCTGGGCATCTCTGCCATCGCAACAAATCTGCTCTGCAGTAGGTGCAACAGAAACAGCAGCACGAACAGGAATCTGTAGAATATCATCATCAGCACCATCTCCATCAGCTTCAGCCCCTGTATTTGCAGTACCTCTAGTCACAGGTGTAACAGGACGTCTTTCAACACCTTGCACAATGTTCCACAATCCTTTTGCAACCAATACATGTCACATCATATAAGCCCATAATGGGTAGTTGGTACCATCCAACTTATCCTCAACAACCAACATACGGAATACATCACTGCTTTCAGCCATGGCCGGTGACTAAAATACCTTGATGTAGAAAATTGACTGTATCTCAAAAAGTTGAACGGAATTGCCTTGACGAGTTCTGCTAAACGTGTAGCACACTTCGAGACACTTATACTGGCGAATCAAAACAGGTATATACCTTTGGCACAAAAAGATGAAATAGCTTGCACAACCGCTGCGATAGTGCGTTCGGAGGCCAAAACGAGCTCAGATCGCAATTTCGGCACCACATAGCGAAGCTGTTTTGATCTCTCAAACACTCTGAGTATGCTCACCAAATTTCGTGCGAATTTGAGACTACAACTGGAGGAGTGTCGACGATGCCCTAGATGAAGCGACGACCTGCTCTGATACCAATTGTTGGAGTTAGACGGCTGCGGAAGCATGCGAACAACACAAGGAAGAAGAAGAAGCTTGGAGCACAACACACAAGACTGAATGTATTATTGGAGAATGTACAAAGATAAGTAGCCCTTTAGGGCAATAGGCGTATATACAAACCGAGGGAAAAAAACCTCCTAAAGAGGGAAAAAAGTGCCCAGGCGGTCCTAGAGTGTTCACACACATCACTACCTAAATATATCAACACTTGAGTGAGGAGATTCGCAGAAAATCTATGGTTGCCACTCAGAATGGAGATGCATATAATGTTCATGATTCTTACCAAGGAAAGAATCAACAATGTGGTAAGAGGAGGAACAAGGAAAAGAATGGTGAACGGAATAAGAGTAGAAGTAAATCAAGGAAGAGGGATATCGAATGCCATTATTGTCATAAGAAAGGACACATGAAGAAAGATTGTTATGCATTAAAGAATGCTAAAGGTAAAGGATAGAATGTTGATGGGCATGTTAAACAGTTACTTGCACCATCTACTTCGACTGTGAAGATTGAAGAAATTAATGCTATTTCTGATGATGCTAATGTGTTGACACTTGATAGTACTGTGCCAACTGAGGCTCTTATGGCTGATTCTCTTTCCCACACCTGGTTGCTAGATTTGTTGGAGTTAGACGTTTGCGGAAGCACGCGAACAACACAAGGAAGAAGAAGAAGCTTGGATCACAACACACAACACTGAATGTATTACACAAGGAAGAAGTAGTCATTCGGTAAGTAGTCATTGGATCACAAGGAAGAAGTAGTCATTCGACAAGTAGATGCAAAGGTCTCATCAAAATCAATGCCTCTTTCCTGCGCATAACCCTTTGCAACAAGTCTAGCCTTATACCTATCAACTGTACCATCAGGTTTACGCTTCAGCTTTTTTACCCACTTAGTCCCAATGGCCTTCTTGCCAAGAGGCAAGTCACATAAAGACCACGTACCATTCTTCATTATAGCATCATATTTAGATTGCATAGCAGCCATCAATTTTTTTGAATTTTATGCTTCATCAAATGAAATAGGCTCATTCTCATCACAGAGACTAGATGCAGCCATAACATAACAATCTGATGCAAAAGACAAACTATGAGAGCCTGAACGAGTACGATATGACAAAGGTGCATCTAATTTGCTGTCACGTAAAGTCTGCACCAGCCATTTTGGCATACTTTTTGCCTGCTCAATATCAGCTCTCTCATCAACTAGTGCATCATGTAAATCTGCATCAGAAATGGAATGATTTGCATCATCACATGAAACCTGCAAAGGCTAAGAAGTTGCCTCATTAGGACCAACACTAGACTATCCAGCTGTAAAAAGAGGGAGCAAAGTATCATAGATGTCTTTGGAGCTGACAGATGTCTCCTTAGTACATGAAAGCAATGGCTGAATAGCATCTTCCACAAAAATAGCATCACAGCTAACCAGAATGCATTTACTTTGTGGATGATACAGACGATAGCCTTTACTTTCAGATCTTTACCCAACAAAAATACATTTTACTACTTTATCATCCAAATTTTTGCGATGTTGTTCAGGCACTAATGCATATGCCAAACAACCAAAAACACGCAGATGAGCAACAGATGGCTTGGGAGCATGCCAAGCTTCATATGGAGTGATAGACTACAGTGCTTTAGTAGGACACCTGTTCAACACATATGCTGCACACATGACAACCTCAAGCTAGAAACTATGTGGTAAAGCCTGACTCTTGACCATACACCTCGCCATCTCCATGAGTGACATGTTCTTTCGTTCAACAACACCATTCTATTGAGGTGTATACAGCACTATACACTGGTGTTTTATCCCACGTTCAACCAGAAACGCATTAAAATTAGAAGACATATATTCCCCCCTTGATAAAAAAGGAGGGTGCCCATTTTACATGCTGACAGATTTTCAGCCAAAACCAAAAACTGTTTGAAGCACATGAACACTTCCGACTTTGCCTTCAATGGATATACCCATGCATGCCTGGAAAAATCATCAATGAAAGTCACGAAGTAAAGATAGTTTCCAAAAGAAGGTGTCTGCATAGGACCACAAACATCACTAGTACAAGCTGCAATTTCTAAGTAGCCCGAACTAAACCATCTTTTGGAAATGAGGAACGTTGCATTTTGCCCAGAATATAGCCTTCACAAACATGTTTTCTAGGTGCCTTGAGTTTGGCAAATAGGACACCATTTCAGATTTCTGCAGGCGTTGCAAACTAGCAAAATTCAGATGACCAAAGCGTGCATGCCAAAGATTTGCATCTGACATAGCCTGAGAATCATGTACTACACATGCCAAATCATTCACAGATCTTTCATAGTCTATGAGATTATACAACCCATGACATAAAATGCCAGAAGCAATAGTCACATCAACGTTTGACAGATCATGAATGGTACACCTGTCATCAACAAATTTCACAACCAAGCCAATCTTAGCTAATGTAGAAACTGATAACAGGTTCTTCTTGATCCCTGACACAAATAAAGCATCTGAGAAAGTGAAAGAACTACCATCAGCAGTAGTCAAAATGATCTTACCAACTCCCATAATAGGATAAGAGTAGTTGTTGGTGCATGTAACAGTATTCCATGTAGGGGCAGGCTCGAGTGAAGAGAAGAAACTGCGCTGTGAGGTAATATGTTTGGTCGCCCCACTGTCAAAGTACCAAACATCTGAGTCTACTACAGACATGCATTGCTCATGAGAAGATGGGTCAAAACTGCAAACAGTAGTAAACGCCCATTCTTCTTCCTGCACAAGATTAACAAACTCTGTTTTTTGTGTAGAGGCTTCTGCAACAACCATTCCAACCTCTTTCTTCTTTGCCTCTTTAGCAGTCAATTTTGGACAGTTCTTTATGATATGATCATTCCCTTTCAGTACTTGCAAAACAGTTTTTACTTTTCTGATTTTTTCTCATCTTTATCTTGGTTCTTCGAATGTGCAGCATTTGCAGATTTCTGCTTACTAGTAGATGAGCTCAACTAACTCCTCAAATGACAAGGCATTTGGATTGCCTTTCATCATCAAATGAAGAGTAGAAGCAAAACTCTGATATGAATCTGGAAGACCATTCAGAACGGTCTGCACAAGTGAGCTATCTGGTATAACCTCATTAGTAGAAATCAACTGTTCCTTCAAGTCTTTGATCTTTGTTAGAAAAATGTCCATAGAATCACCTTCATTCATGTGCTCACTCTCCAACTGTTTTCGGAGGTAAGCAACACGAGCCTCATTCCTAGCTTGGTACAATGTGGTAAGTGTATCCCAAGCATCCTTAGCTGTTTTGCAAGAGCAAATGTGAGGAATAATGGCCCGTTTGACAGATAGAGCTATCAATGCATGTGGTTGGGCATCTCTGCCATCCCAACAAATTTGCTCTTTAGTAGGTGCAGCAGAAACCGCAACACGAACATGAATATGCAAAATATCATCATCTTCCACACCTTCTACATCAGCTTCTGTACCTGCAGTTGTAACACTTGCAGGTGTGATAGGACGTTTTTCAACACCCTCCACAATGTTCCACAGTCCTTTTGCAAACAATACATGTCGCATCATATAAGCCCATAATGGGTAGTTGGTACCATCCAACTTATCCTCAACAGCCAACATGCAAAATACATCACTGCTTTCAGCCATGACCGGTGACTAAAATACATTGATGCAAAAAATTGATCGTATCTCAAAAAGTTGAACAAAACTCCCCAGATGAATTCTGCTAGACCTATAGCAGACTTTGAGACGCTTATATTGGTGAATAAAAACTGGTATATGCCTTTGGCACAAAAAGGTGAAATAGCCTGCACAAGCACTACGATAGTGCGTTTGGAGGTCGAAACGAGCTCAGATTGCGATTTTGACACCACACAGCAAAGCTGTTTTGATCTCGAAAACATGCTGAGTATGCTCACCAAAATTCGTGCGATTTTGAGACTACAACCGGAGGAGTGTTGATGACGCCCTAGATGAAGCGACGACCTGCTCTGATACCAATTGTTGGAGTTAGACGTCTACAGAAGCATGTGAACAACACAAGGAAGAAGAAGAAGCTTGGAGCACAACACACAATACTGAATGTATTACTAGAGAATGTACAAAGATAAGTAGCCCATTAGGGCAATAGGCGTATATACAAGCTAGGGGAAAAAAACCTCCTAAAGAGGGAAAAAAGTGCCCCGGCGGTCCTAGTGTGTTCACACACATTGCTACCTAAATATATCAACAAGATTCTGGTGCTTCTTTCCATGTGACACCACATAGAGAATGGTTCTCTAATTATGAAGCAAAGTCTCTTGGTACTGCGAGACTTGGTGACCCTTACCGGTGTGATGTTGTGGGGATTGGAGATGTGGTTGTGCAGTTCATTGATGGTTCAAAATTTACTATGCATAATGTACGCCATGTACCTCAGTTATCACGTAGTTTGATGCCAGTTGGTCAAGTTGATGACCTTGGTTACAAGGTAGTCTTCTATGCTCAATCCTTTCGCATATCAAAGGGCAATATGGTTATTGTAAAAGGAAGCAAAGTTGGCTCACTTTATCCTTTATTTGTATCACAGAAAGAACACTTGTTAGCTATTACTGAACAACCTATGGCTTGCATTTGGCATGGTCATTTGGTCCATATATCTCGTAGTGGCATGGTCATTTTAGCTACTTAATTGTGTTATCTTTCTCTCATTTTTCATTTTGTGAGCATTGTCAATATGGAAAGCAAACCAAAAATGTGCATAGAACACACATTGACTCTTCAATTCAGCCTTTAGATCTAGTTCATACAGATGTGCGTGGTCCTATGCTGACTAGGTCCTTAGGTGGTTCTCTTTAGTTTGTCACTTTCATAGATGATGCTACTAGAAAAGTTTGGGTATATCCTATTAAATCAAAGGATGAGGTATTCCCTAATTTCAGAAAATGGCTTGCTTCAGTTGAGACTGAAAAAGGAACTAAGCTTAAGGCTTTACGTTCAGATAATGGGGGTGAGTATACCTCACATGAATTTAGCCTTTTCTGTCAGTCTAGAGGGATTTTTAGAGAGTTTACAGCTCCTTATACCCAGTATAGAATGGTGTAGCTAAGAGGATGAATAGAACTATTCAAGATAGAGTAGTCTCTATGTTGCATCATGCAAACCTCTCACAAGGTTTTTAGCTAGAAGTAGTATTGACTGCAGTTCATGTGATTAACCAAAGGTCTGAAAGTGGCACAAGACTTATGGATAGGGAAGCCACCATATTATGATCATCTTTGAGTTTTTGGGTGTGAAGCATATGTTCATATACCCAAGAATCTTAGACAAAATTTGGACCATAAGTCAAAGAAATGCATTTTTCTTGGATATGGTCGAGAAGAACAATTTGGATATCGCTTATGGGATCCTGAAACACGATCATTGATTAGAAGTAGTGGTGTCATTTTCAATGAGTCTAAGATGCATAAACAACCCATTAAGGAGGTTGAAGTGAGAAGAGTGGTGTTTGAGGATACTAGTCCTCCGGTTAGCATGCATAAAAATGCTACACATCGGGATGTTCAAGAGAATGTCCATTCAGATCAGTCTGCACATGTTCCTATTCAGCAACCATTGAGACATTCTGCACGTGTCTCACATCCACCTGATAGATATGTTCCAGGTTTAGATCTTGTTATGCTAACAGATGCTATTGAGCCTTCTTGCTACAAAGAGACTATGCAGACAGAGGATCATGTCAAGTGGGAGCGTGCCATGAAGAGTGAGTTGGATTCTATTCATAAGAATGGTACTTGGGATTTAGTACCTTTGCCAAAAAGGAGGAAAGCTTTGCCATGTAAATGGCTATATAAGCTAAAATTCACATCAGATAGTGCTTCTCCAAAATATAAAGCACGACTTGTTGCAAAGGGTTTTAAGCAACAACGTGGTTTTGATTTCGAGGAAATCTTCTCTCCAGTGGTCAAGATGATTGCCTTGCGCATGTTTCTTGGATTCATTTCAATGGAGGACTTAGAGCTAGTCCAAATGGATGTGAAAAGTGCTTTCTTGCATGGACATCTTACAGATGAGATCTATATGGAACAATCAGAGGGTTATGTAGTTCTTGGCAAGGAAAGTCTAGTTTGTAAGCTTAAGAAGAGCTTGTACGGACTTAAACAATCCCCTAGACAATGGTACCAAAAGTTTGATGCTTTTATGAAGTCTCAAGGCTATTCTCAAAGCAATGAGGATCCTTGTCTCTACACAAAGAGATGCTCAGATGGCAGCTTGATATGCGTGATACTTTATGTCGATGCTGATTGCTGGGAAGTCCTCTTATGATTTGTCAATTCTCAAAAAGAAGTTGAGTTAGACATTTGATATGGAGGATTTGGGGGATGCCAAACATATTCTTGGCATGCACATTACTCGTGATAGGAGCAAAAGATGCATATACTTGTCTCAAAGTGAGTACATATCCAAAGTACTTCACATGTTCAATATGTAGGGTGGAAAGGCATTGAGTACACCTTTACCCACATATGGGAAATTCAGCAAGGATGATTGCCCCAAATCAGATGAGGAAAAGGAATTCATGACCAAAATTCCCTATCAGTCTGCTATTGGTAGTCTCATGTATGCTATGGTAGCTACGAGACCAGAGATTGCATTTGTAGTGGGAGTTGTGAGCAGATATATGTCTAATCCTGGTAAGAAACATTGGGAAGCGGTCAAGATGATTTTAAGATATCTGAGTGGCACTAAGGACAAGTGTCTATGCTTAGGTAGAGGAAAAACATCCATTATTGGTTACACAGATTCTGACTGTGCTGGTTGTGTAGACAATTGTAAGTCTACATCAGGGTACATTTTTCATTTTGCTAGAGGTGCTATCCCTTAGAGATCTCGTCTTCAAGAATGTACAGCTGTTTCCACCATAGAAGCAGAGTATGTTGCAGCAAGTGAGGCATGTAAGGAAGCATTGTGGCCTTTCTCTTCTTGCTTATGATATGGGTTTACCTCCACATGTACCTTGTTTGCTCAGTGATAGTCAGAGTGCCATTGCTTTGGCTAAGAATCCAGTCTATCATGCAAAGACCAAGCACATTGAGGTGAGGTATCACTTCATTAGAGATTGCTTAGCTACTGAGCGCATTATTCTTGAG
This sequence comes from Ceratopteris richardii, assembly GCA_020310875.1. Taxonomy (NCBI): domain Eukaryota; kingdom Viridiplantae; phylum Streptophyta; class Polypodiopsida; order Polypodiales; family Pteridaceae; genus Ceratopteris; species Ceratopteris richardii. Next base: position 50,141,672 of record CM035429.1, read on the forward strand.
AAGGTTCACAGTCAAGATAATGCTGCAGATGCTTTGACTAAAGCTCTACCACAAGATAGCTTTCAACACTGTTGTCACTTGATGGGGATTACTTGATTCACGATCTTACACATTCACTTGTATACTGTGTAAGATGCCCATCACGTGGGAGGTATAGTTTGTATACTTACACTCAGGTATTCTTATCATTCTTTATTGTTTCTCCCATAGTTACTTTGGCCATATTGGCCTTTAGTGGGAGATTGTTATCATTAGTGTCCATGTGAAAGGCCAAGTGGCCACTGAACACTTCTTTGTATATGTTCTTTAATAAAACATATAGTGGCCTGGTATGTATTTAGTAGCCTCTGCAAAGTACTGCGTGCGGCCTTAGGAGCTCAGTCTTTCTACCCCAAGGATATCGTTGTGGAGCTCTCGAGAAGGAGAGCGCACTGTGGTGCATCGCCATTGAAATACTTCATGTGTATGGTCAATCCTTGGTGGGATTAGAATCTAACACCATAGGGATCTAATGAGGAAAATTCTTTGGTTCAACTCCTTTGAGATCCTTATAAGTCCAAGTGAATGTGTCCCTATACTCTATGAGAAAACTAAGCAATTCTTCTTCTTCTTCATTGGTCAATTCATTTCCTATGTATGTGTATTGATTTTCACCATTGTCTTTCAACTAGAACATCATGAATTTGATTCTTCCACAAGAGAAACCGGATCCATTGAACTTTCAAATCTTAAAATGATCTACTAGAAACCTCTTATTTCATGATACAAAATAAACCAAAAATGAGACTTTGGTGTAGTTAGGACAGATGAATCACGAACATGAAGAAAATGGCTAAATGCCAAGTTCTAAGGAAACTTTGATAGGTCTTCACCAAAAAAAAAGACAAAAATTAACAAGTAAGTGATCAAACAATAGATGTGTCTATGTCAACAACACAAAATCATGGGAAATCTATGAGAAACTATATAACCCTTGTGTGAGCGAAAATTGAAAAATGGTGAAAAATTCAATTGATTCTCCTTTTTAGATGGAGACTATGAGCATCAAGCAATTACTAATGCATTGATCAAAGTACCATGAAACCGCACGAGTGTCTCATTGCATATTTGCTACATTGCTTACTTTTGTATTTATTACTTCATATACCCAAAATGAAAGAGGTCAAATTTTCTTATCAAGCACCTATGTCCACTATTATACATCCCCTATGGTTAGATGAAGCATAAAAAATTTCAGCTTTGTCATCAAAGAGACCCCAATGTCTGGATGTCTCTTTGCTAAGAAAACCTCACCATTACCCTCTTTAACATGTCAAAGGCTTATGAAAAACATAATTGATGTGTCATAATCCACATGAAAATACATAGATGGTTTCCATAAAGACATACATAATGTGTGCTTAATCAGTATATGTGAGAAATGAACAAGTATAGATGAGATCAAAACCTCAAAAGAATCCAAGATCAGCCATGCCAGACTCAACACACTCTAACAAAGCAAGCTGACAAGCTTTGATAAATTATCCATCAATGGCGGATATATTCTCCAATTGAGAACTCTCCAAGAAATTTGTAACAACGTTAAGATGGATGAAAAAAATCCCCAAAGACAATTTTCCCTATAAATGAAGCACAAAGGTCTCTCTCCTTGAAGATATTGCTTGTGCAAAGAAAAATACACACTAAAGAACATAGGTAGCTCCAAGAATCAGCCAAAAGTTGCTTGAAACAATCTCAAAAGGACAAGAAGAGAGTTTTGAAGAACCAAATGATGCCCAAGGTAAGGCCAATATTATTCTTTATCCTTCCTCAATTACTAAGCGGGTGTAGCTTAGTGGCAAGAAATTGCTAGTTGAGAGATCTTTGAGGAAGGTGATATTGGGATGGATGACCTCTCAAGAAGCCTTTCCTTCATAAAACTTGATCATTGAGATGCTTCCTTGCATGCAACCAACAATGCCAATGATGACTTAGATGGAAATGATGACATGGAAATCATAAGGTTTTAGGTTTCAGCTCTGCTATGTAGATTATCAACCACCAATGTATTTTCATGCAAAAATGCTATGATATTAGTGAAGGCAAACTTTAGATATACGTGTAGTGTATTTTATCTTTTTGATTGCCAGTGTAGACTTGTAGAAAAATGCAAAAAAAAAAGGGAACCAAAGGGCACAATTTCGTTGTGTGCAAGTTTCACAAATGGACTCAATAGACTTCACCTGCTTCATTGTGAAAACTTTTCATGTTATGTTCTATAAGAAATATGTTAGAGGTGTTATGATTCTCTCCAAAGGTAACCAATCATTCTTTGCCACTAGCATAGGTATTTTCCCATGATGTCATGCTGATGTGATGGCCATATTTTTCTTCCCTATTTTTTTTTAATCAGTAGGTTAGACACAAAATTTATTGCATGCCATGTCTAAAAAATGAAGGTTAGTAAGTTAGTGTTATGTTACAAACATATGTGTGCCTCTTTTACATGGGATATTATAACAATGCCCATGCATGGCCATGAAACATGGCCTTATAATAAGAATAACTTGAGATTTTGTTTGACCTAAATGGTGCAAAAGGTAGGGATCTACAATGGGCACATGGTTTCCAAATGTCAATGCTTCTATTCTTATTATGTTACTTGAATAGAGTATAATTTTTGTATGGAGGAATCTATTGGATCCGTGAATGAATCTATCATAAGATAATATAAAGAAGGCAATTCATCCTTCTTAATTGGAATCCAATTCTCGAGCATTCTAAGTTTTTGGCAACTTGATGCATTTGTTCTAGTCCTTTGGTGATGAACTTGTTTTTCAATCAATTTAGGTTTTCTTCTTTGATTTTCTTGAGCCAATGATGATGCTTTTGGCATCGACATCCACTTTCATTTGTTGACTTGATTGAATCATTCTTTCCAAGATATGATTAGTGATTGATAATGGATAACAAATGGTTGTGGCATTGATTTTCTTCAAATTGTTGCAAGATCTTAGCTTACCATTCTTCTTGGACACCACAACTATGGGGGATGACCATTCAATGTGATCAATCTCATTAATGAATCTAAAATCTAAGGGTTTTATTTATCTCATCTTTGATTTTAGCCAAATATACATCATTGTAGGTATGTGGCCCTTTTAGAGGGTTTTGCACTTGGGACCATAGGAATCCTATGTTACAAATATATGGATTAGCACCCTTCAAATCCTTATATGAACAAGAAAATACAAGTCTGTACTTTTCAAACAAGAATGTTTTAGTCATTTCTCTTCATCTTCTCGCACATCAATGTTCTTCTTTAAATCTTGATTATCATAAGCTTCTTCTTTGATTGCTTCTCATGATAGAGTTTGAATTGCTATCTTTTGACTTTGAGCTTCATATCTCTTGAAATGTTTAGGTCGTTCAGAGTCATATGATTCTGCTTTGGACTAGTCTGAGAAGAACTAAGAGAATGGGTGATACCTGGATTTGTTGTGAAATGGGGTGGCATTGATTATTGTTTTATAGGCAACTTGATAAGCCCAAATAGCATTGTCACTCTAGCACAATGGTAAGTACCAACATGAGGAGATCCACCTCATAATTGGCAATCTGTGGAGACGTGAGGACTAGTATGATGACTATGAGCAAGTGATGGCACAACTGCGTGAGTGAGAAGCACACTACGCACACACATACACACACATGCACACACTAGACAAGAACAAAGAGAGGAACAATGGAGTTCTTTTTATTACAGAAAGTTTCATACAATATCTCAAAACTCTCAGGGGCTAACCCCCAAAAATGAGCCCTCTATGTCTTTTTATAGTTTTTGACTAGCTAGTGGCCCTGTCTAGACCTAGTGTTCGGCCTAGTTAAAAATTACGTTCCAGGGCTTATTTGGGGGCTCAAATGGACTCAAAAAATTATGAAAATTGGTACAAGGCTAGATCTAATACTCCTCAAGCTCAAGGACTCCTTGGCTTGCACAAAATGGAGTTGCAAAAAGGTGAAATGGTATCTACAATGGTATTCAGTGTATGTGTAGGGTATGATTCGAAATTTTGCATACACTTCCTTGGAGTTCCCTACATGCTTCTTTGTTTGAGAGTTAACTTCCTTATTGATCTTATTCCTCAGCCCTTCTTTGGCTTATTTTTCTACTAGGACCCACATGGCCTTCACTATGCCTTGTGCTTCCTTGTCGTGTCATGCCTTGACTGCCAACACTCCCCCCTCTCTCGCATCTATCATCTCTAACAGACCCTTGCTCAACCGAGCATTTGATGTAATATTCGACCACATCTGTGGCCAATCGATGTTCCTCGAGCCTTAGTCATCTGAATAGATCTGTGAGTAAAGTGTCCCAATCTACTGATCCAGGTACCTCCAGATGTGTCATATGCAGCTTGTTTGAGTGTAGGACCTGCTCCACAACAAATAAGTGTAACAGATGAAAGGGTCTGGGAATGAAGATTTCTAAGTGATACTCCCAGAACCCTGTGACAAACATTTCTTTGAATGTCTGTTTGAAGCATGCTGGGAGATATTTGACACGAGCATGCCACACATATACAACATTTAATGGATGGGGTGGTGCTCATATCATATACTAGATTGAGGTTGCCTTCATTAAAGCCTAGGGCTAACAGGTGAGGCTCTCTAACATTTTTGAATGTACGGAATATGACAAGCATGAGTTCAAATATTTTGAGGCACATATGTGCCATTACATCTGGTACGTTCTTGAACCTAATGCTCCAATGCCTAATGGTGGAAATCATATATGCAACCATTGTAGTACCATGTGGTGGTGCCAAACATACATAGTTAAGCCACTTGTCGCATCCTTTGACATTCTTTACTGTGTTATCAAACTCCGGACATGATCATCGTCGAACGACAAGGCAATAACAAGGGTTATACTTGATATACAAAGGCATGTTGTTCCAAGTGTGCACCATCTCGGGGTAGTTTTCTAGTAATTGTATCCTCCACGTAGGCTGGAAGATGGTGCCCTATTTGGCACTCTCAGGAACGTCCTCAGGGGCAAACTGGATTGCAAAGTTTGGTTCCTTCTTTGTTTGATGCTTGATCTCTGCGTTATAATTTGCCATTGACACACAAAATGGCACATACTGATCGTCGAAAGTACCAAGACACTGATGATTAGATAAGTGCTTGAAGTAGTCAAATTTGATTACGATTTCTTCTAGAAGAGACATGGATTGTATCTGAACTACCACTTTGTCATCATGAGTTTGGTCAAACTTTTATAACTTTTGCAACCATTTTGGAGCTTCAATCTCGAATGTATCAAGCCCTTCCTTTGTTTGTCGGCCTCCCTGTGCAGGCATGGGTTTGTAGGGTTCATCAAATGTCTCTTCAACTTCAATCGGGACTAGCTCTTCAGGTTCTGGCTCCACCATTGGAGAAAGTTGCCGTTCATACTACAAAAGTTGAGTCTACAAAGCGGCCACTTGTGCTTTCAATTCAGTTACCTCTTCAAGTGTGGCGGTTGTAGGTGCTGCTTCCTTCTGTTGCTCTCTTTGACTGGCCAATTGCCTTCATAGTTTGTCACACTCTTTTTCTAATGCATCATATGCCTTTAAGAGGTCTACATGTGTATCCAATATTGTCTGCATGGTGGCTGAAGGGAGGGCTTTGAACTGCTCTGGGTTGATCTCTTGAGGTGAACCTTCCATTGCTGCTTGTAGATTTTCTTCATTCTGTTTTTGGAATCTTTTGTTCTCTTCTAATGCTATGGACATGTGCTTCCTTAGTAATGCAAGGTTACGGCATAGCTTGTGATTGTCTGCCTGTTGTGCACGTAGCCTTTCCTTAAGATGTTATTGTGACTTGTTTATCTGGTTCGGGGGGATTGACCAAAAAATCCTCATACAGTCTTTGTAAGGTATCATAGTTGCATTGTAGTTCCACCTTGTCCTTCTCCATGGCCGTGATTTGTTCTTATAATGTCTCGTGGTCTTTGAATAGGTTTGTATGATGTGCATCTAAATGCCGATAATCCTATTGTAACTGATAAACACATTGATATAAAGTGTTTGTTGGAGTTAAACATCTGCGGAAGCACGCGAACAACACAAGGAAGAAGAAGAAGATTGGAGCACAACACACAAGATTGAATGTATTACTAGAGAATGTACAAAGATAAGTAGCCCATTAGGGCAATAGGCATATATACAAGCCGGGGGAAAAAAACCTCCTAAAAGAGGGAAAAAAGTGCCCTAGCGGTCCTAGAGTGTTCACACACATCACTACCTAAATATATCAACACATCCCCCCTTGATGCGGTGAACAAGGAGCTGGCACTCATGTATAAGGAAGTGCCAAGCTATGTGGAAATCCTTCCACGAAAGGAAGTAAGACCAAAGCTTTGTGGAAAGCTTCAAACTTCTCCCTAGGTTGAGCCTTCGTGAAAAGGTCTGCAATGTTCTCCTGCGTGGGCACATATGCCAAGCTGATCTCCCCAGTAGAGAACCTCTCCCTGACATAATGATAATGCACCTCAATGTGCTTAGTGCGAGCATGGAACACAGGGTTCCTCGCAACTGCCAATGCGCTATGACTGTCAGTGAAGATGGTGGTGGCAGAGGACTGACCAACACCCAAATCAGCCATAAGGCGTCTGAGCCACACACACTCAATAGTAGCTGTAAAAGTTGCCCTATACAACCTCACAACTGGAAGTGGCCACAGTAGGCTGCTTCTTGCTCAACCAAGATATACATGAGCTACCAAGCATGAAGCAAAAGCCACTAGTGGACACACAAGTGTCATAGCAACCAACCTAGTCTGAGTCAAAAAAAGCATGAAAATCTGGCGGTGGTGATCCCCCCCTTGGGATAAAACAACTTAAGTAGCCGAGTACCACTCAAGTAGCGAAAGATGCGCTTAACTGCCTGCCAATGCTTGACACCTAGGCAATGCATAAACCTACTCATCTGTGAGACAACAAATTGAATATTTGGCCAAGTAATGCATAAGTAAATCAGGCATCCAACAACCTGTCGATAGAGGACAACATCAAATGCATCTCTAGCATCATGAAGAATCAATCGTAAACCTGTCTCCATAGGAGTGGTAATAGGCTTACAGTCTTCAAGGCCAAAATGCTGCAATAATGTGTCAATATATTTCGTTTGACACAAAGCCAATCCACCATCAACTTGCATAAACTGAATGTCCAAATAGTGATGCAAATGCCCCAAATCAGACATCTCAAATGAGGCATGCAAATCAGCCTTAAAATCAGCAATATGCCTCTCAATAGGACCAGTGAGCAGCATGTCATCAACATAGACAACAATGATCAGAAGCACATCATTAGCACACTGAACATATAAGGTGCTCTCATGCAAGTCACCATTCAGAAATGCAGTTTTAATTTCCAACTAATGTACATTCCAACCATGATGGGCTGCAAGTGCACAGATGCTCCGAACAGTAGTCATACGACATGTGGGTGCAAAGGTCTCATCAAAATCAATGCCTCCTTCCTGTGCATAGCCCTTTGCAACAAGCCTAGCCTTATACCTATCAACTGTACCATCACGTTTACGCTTCAGCTTGTATACCCATTTAGTACCAATGGCTTTCTTACCAGGAGGCAGGTCACATAAAGACCAAGTACCATTCTTCATTATAGCATCATATTCAGATTGCATAGCAGCGATCCAATTTTCTGAATTTTGTGCTTCATCAAAAGAAACAGGCTCATTCTCATCACAGAGACTAGAAACAACCATAGCATAGCAATCTGATGCAAAGGAGGCACTATGAGAGCCTGAACGAGTACAATATGACAAAGGTTCATCTAATTTGCTATCATGCAAAGTCTGCACCAGCCATTTTGGCATAGTTTTTGCCTCCTCAATATCAACTCTCTCATCAACAAGTGCATCATGTAAATCTGCATCAGAAATGGGATGAACTGCATCATCACATGAAACCTGCAAAGGCTGAGAAGTTGCCTCATTAGGACCAGCAGTAGAGTGTCCACCTATAAAAAGAGGCATCAAAGTATCATACATGTCTTTGGAGCTAACAAATGTCTCCTTAGTACATGAAAGCAATGGCAGAATAGCATCTTCCACAAAAACAACATCACGGCTAATGCGAATGCGTTTAGTTTGTGGATGATACAGACGATAGCCTTTACTTTCAGAACTCTATCCAACAAAAATACATTTTACTGCCTTATCATGCAATTTTCTCCGATGTTGTTCAGGCACTAGTGCATATGCCAAACAACCAAAAACCCGCAGATGAGAAACAGATGGCTTGCGATCATGCCAAGCCTCATATGGAGTGATAGACTGCAGCGCTTTAGTGGGACAACTGTTAAGTATATATGTTGCACACATGATAGCCTCAAGCAAGAAACTATGTGGTAAAGCCTGACTCTTGACCATACACCTCGCCATCTCCATGAGTGACCTGTTCTTCCGTTCAGCAACTCCATTCTGTTGAGATGTATACGGCACTATACACTGGTGTTTTATCCCACGTTCAGCCAGAAATGCATTAAAATCAGAAGACATATATTCCCCCCCCTCGATCAGAACGGAGGGTGCCCATTTTACATGTTGACAGATTTTCAGCCAAAAACAAAAACTGTTTGAAGCACAAAAACACTTCGGACTTTGCCTTCAATGGATATACCCATGCATGCCTGGAAAAATCATCACTGAAAGTCACGAAGTAAAGATAGTTTCCAAAAGAAGGTGTCTGCATAGGACCACAGACATCACTATGTACAAGCTGCAATTTCTACGTAGCTCGAACTAAACCATCTTTTGGAATGGAGGAATGCTTCATTTTGCCCAAGATACAGTCTTCACATACATGTTCTTCAGGTGCCTCAAGCTTGGGCAAAGAAGACACCATATCCGATTTCTGCAGACGTAGCAAACTAGCAAAATTTAGATGACCAAAGGGTGCATGCCAAAGCTTTGCATCTGATATAGCTTGAGAATCATGAACTACACATGCCGAATCATTCACAGATCTTTCATAGTCTATGAGCTTATACAGCCCACGACATAAAATGCCAGAAGCAATAATAACATCACCTTTTGACAGATCATGAATTGTACATCTGTCATCAACAAATTTCACAACCAAGCCAATCTTGGCTAATGCAGAAACTGATAACAGATTCTTCTTGATCCTTGGCACAAATAAAGCATCTGACAAGGTGAAAGAACTACCATCAGGAGTAGTCAGAATGATCTTATCAACTCCCATAATAGGATAAGAGGAGTTGTTGGCGCATGTGAGAGTATTCCCTGTAGGGGCAGGCTCGAGTGAAGAGAAGAAACTAAGCCACGAGGTAATATGTTTGGTCGCCCCACTGTCAAAGTACCAAACATCTGAATCCACTGCAGACATGCAGTGCTCATGAGAAGATGGGCCAAAACTGCAAACAGTAGTAAACGCCCATTCTTCTTCCTGCACAAGATTAGCAGACTCTGTTTTTGGTGTAGAGGCTTCTGCAACAACCATTCCAACCTCCTTTTTCTTTGCCTCTTTTGCAGCTAGTTTTGGACAGTTCTTTATGATATGATCATTCCCTTTACAGTACTTGCAAAACAATTTCTACTTTTTTGATTTCTTCTCATCTTTATCCTGGTTCTTTGAATGTGCAGCATTTGCGGATTTCTGCTTACTAGTAGAAGAGCTCCATTTTCCTTTGCCCTTCTGACTAGCCAGGAAAGCTTGATCTGCAACACGCATAATGGACCCATTCTGTCTGGACTGATCTTCCTATAATAGAACAGAGACTAACTCCTTAAATGACAAGGCATTTGGATTGCCTTTCATCATCAATCAAAGAGTAGAAGCAAAACTCTGATATGAATCAGGAAGACCATTCAGAACCGTCTGAACAAGTGAGCTATCTGGTATAACCTCATCAGCAGAAATCAATGGTTCCTTCAAGTCTTTGATCTTTGTTAGAAAGCTGTCCATAGAATCACCTTCATTCATGTGCTCACTCTCCAACTGTTTTCGGAGGTAAGCAACACGAGCCTCATTCCTAGCCTGACACAATGTGGTAAGTGTATCCCAAGCATCCTTTGCTGTTCTGCAAGAGCGAATGTGAGGAATAATAGCACAATTGACAGACAAAGCTATCAATGCATGTGCTTGAGCATCTCTGCCATCTCAACAAATTTTCTCTACAGTAGGTGCAACAGAAATAGCAGCACGAACAGGAATCTGCAGAATATCATCTTCGACACCATCTCTGTCAGCTTAAGCACCTGTATTTGCAGTACCTGTAGTCGTAGGTGTAACAGGACGTTTTTCAACACCCTACACAATGTTCCACAGTCCTTTTGCAACCAATACATGTCGCATCATATAAGCCCATAATGGGTAGTTGGTACCATCCAACTTATCCTCAACAGCCAACATACGGAATACATCACTGCTTTCAGCCATGGCCGGTGACTAAAATACCTTGATGCAAAAAATTGACTGTATCTCAAAAAGTTGAACAGAACTGCCCAAACGAGTTCTATTAAACCTGTAGCAAACTTTGAGACGCTTATACTGGTGAATCGAAGTAGGTATATACCTTTGGCACAAAAAGATGAAATAGCCTGCACAAGCGCTATGATAGTGCGTTTGGAGGCCAAAACGAGCTCAGATCGCAATTTCGGCACAACATAGTGTAGCTGTTTTGATCTTTGAAGCACCCTGAGTATGCTCACCAAATTTCGTGCGAATCTGAGACTGCAACCGGAGGAGTGTTGACGACGCCCTAGATGAAGCGACGACCTGATTTGATACCAATTGTTGGAGTTAAATGTCTACGGAAGCACACGAACAACACAAGGAAGAAGAAGAATCTTGGAGCACAACACACAAGACTGAATGTATTACTAGAGAATGTACAAAGATAAGTAGCCCATTAGGGCACTAGGCATATATACAAGCCGGGGGAAAAAAACCTCCTAAAGAGGGAAAAAAGTGCCCCGGCGGTCCTAGAGTGTTCACACACATCACTACCTAAATATATCAACAATGTTGAACATGTTATTTATAGGGGTGGGTGCCAGAAAGGTTTGGAATGCAGGGGGATAGGGAAGAGGGAAAGGGGTGGTGAATGTCGTGGTGGGAAATGGTGATGTTGGTGGTGGGGGAATGGGAGATTGTGGAAATATGGGGGGAGGGAATGGTGCAGTTGTGGGTGATATGTTCATTTGTGTGCCTAATTGTGCGTGTGGGCCTCCTAGATGCGTGAGAGGGGAAATTGGATTCCCTGTAACCATGGTTAGAGCCCTATAGCCCATGGTGATAGTTACAACTGTCGGATCATGATAGTTGTGAGGATTGACCTATATCGTGTGATTCACTAAGTGCGATTGAGATAGTGGCTGTGACAGTAGAGACAATGGTGGTTGTGGTATGAGGTGAGTTGGATGGTGGTGCACTTGAAGTGTGGTGTTCTTTGGTATGTTGAGTGGCGTGTGCCGTGGCAGTGGTCATGGAAGTGGTGTCATGTGGTTCTGAAACTACAGTGTGTATGTGCTGTCCTAATCTTGGTGGCCATGTCCCGCATCTTCATTGGAATCTTTGAGAGTGGGCGAGGGCGGTGTGAACAGCCTCTTGTATTCCCAATGCATATACGAGTAGGTTGAGGGAAGCTATGAATTGGTCATCCACACCTCCTTCCCAAAGAATCTGGTTCATTAGGGCTTTCCCAAATGCCAAGGATAGTCTATGTTGTTCTTGAACTAAGTTCATAGTATTGTACAATCTCCGTATTTGTATTGTGCATGCTGGGGCTCCCTCGAGTTTTGGTATAACATGTTTCACATATTCGTGCTCCTCTTCATCATGTTGTCCTTCCTGATCTTCATCTTGTTTGTCTTCTTTAGTCTCTTCCTCATCTTCATCCACTTCGACAACGATTGGTTGAGTTGGTTCAGGCTGGTCCGTAGTAGTCTATTGTTCGCTTAACTAATCTGCTTCTATCTCCAAGGTGGCTTCATTGAGCATTGTGGCTACTTCTTCACAATCCTCAAGTGTGAAGCTTTGAGGGAACTCTAGATCGGCGGGGATCGGTGGAAAGATAAGATTAGGACCCTCTACACTTTGCCTTGGTAATCGGATGGTGAAGGGTCGTACTTGTCTTTTGCATGGTGGTGTCACCTCTGGTGTCAGTGTAGTGCCCCTAGGCTGTGCACATGGCATTTGAATAGTTACTCTCATTCTCTTTGATGGGGGCCCTATGGATGATGCCCTTCGCTGAAATTCCTGTGCCCTAGTCCAAATGAGTGCCCTTTGTATTGGCACATCATATGCAAGGCACCAGTACACAATTCTAGTGAGTGCACAACATCCATATAGTACTGACTTCTGTTTCTTATACTAGCACTGATGTGCAAGATGGATTTCATTGATAATCCAATGTGGCATGTTGATCGTAAGGTTCTGTGTATTTGCCAAATATAAGCTAAACCAAATCTTCTTGGGTGGCATTGTAAATCTCTCTTGGGTTGGGAATGCAAAATGATGCATGCACATTCAAAGATGGATGGCAATAGTCGGGGTCATTGCCACCATGTCCTTTAGCTTAGTGAGGTTCCTGTTTTTCATATTCTCAGGGATCATTGTCTCCTTCTGAGTAGGGATATGCATGCCTCTCATGTCTAGAGCTTCTCTCACCAAATTGTTGGTTAATTTAAAATGCTTAAGTTTATTCCCTCGTGTAAGAGATGGAAGCACAAAGGTTCTTGTCTCTTTCTTATCTCTGCTAGGAGTGAGTGTGCGAACTAAATATGAACACCTCAAGAAGTCAGGCTTAGGTAGCTGAGCATGGAAATAGTCCTCCAATTTGGCCTTCCTCCATACCGGTTGTAATCCCTCTCTGTTTTGAATCTTTTCAAAGTCTTGCATAAAGAAATGGTAATGGCCCCATTGTCCATTAAACTCTATCTCAGACTCCCAGAAATAGGTGCCATCCTAATGGGTCTTGCGACTTCACTGAACCAATGAGAGTTCTTACTAACTTGCGATGTGTCCCCCTGGGGAGGATCTTGAATGGGTATGATGTGCACTGCTCTCAACTCTTGTGGCCGTTCTGTCAACTCCTCGTGGATAGGGATACTTTCAATGTCCACTATTTGAGGACTTGTGCCTGCCTGGGAGCTGGTTCTTGCAGCCTCTACCATGTTGAGGGTATTGATCGTCGGTTCTGTGAGAATATATAAATACATGTTAACATTGCAATGGACACAAAATGACCATTTGACCCCATTACAACATTAACATGATGAACTGTGATGTGGTTAACGGGTTAGTTAGTGCTCATGTGATCGTGAGTGGTGTGGTTAGTGGATGAAGGGTTCCTAGGTGCTAATTGGAGTAGTGCAATGTAGTGTGGATCCAATTAGTATGTGGAGGTGGGTTTACAAAGTGGGGTTAGGGGGTTTATTACAAGATTTGAGTTGCCAAACATAGTGTATGGCTTTACATTTTGATTTCATGGAGACTTTAGAAGGCTTTACAATAGTGTCTACTTGGAAATGAGGCTTTTTAGGGGCCCATTTACAAGTGATCCTGCTTGTGCTTGTGGATGAATATGTGACTATGCATGTCAAACACTTATGGGTATCGGCTGTTCGAGTGTGTGAATAATTATTTACATTATTTGAGCCCGCAAGCAAGCCTTAGGCACCCAAATTTGTCTTGATTGTGGGTCGGCCTTCATTGACTTCTTGGGTACCCAGATAGACATTACTTTCATAGGAGAATCTTTGAGAGACTTCTTATTAGTGTCCTGTTGTCGATCACTAGTATGACGTTTAGTCGGTGGTTCTAGCTTAGCCGGTAGGATGCTTAGTCGGTTTAGTCGGTAGGATGCTCACTTTTCTGTACCCATATTTGCTTTGGTGGCTGAGACACCTTGGCAGGGGCTATCCACTGTTTGAAGCTACCGCTTCTCTGCTTCGTCCTCTTCCCATGAGTTGCAAGTTCCTTGGCCGTGACTTTCTTTGGAACAAAAGGGAGTTCCAACTACTTCACATCTCCAAGACTGGCAGTTTTCTGCATCACAGAGTGTTGGACAAGAAAAGCATCTTTTTCCATAAGTGTGCTCCTAGAAGGACCAAGAGTTGGTGCCTTTCCTACTTCCTTAAATTTTCCAGTGGTGAGTTCTATAGTTAGATATTGTTGTTGCATCCAAACTTGAAGAAGTCCACTTCTTAGGTTAAGATTAACTGCATTATCATAGATCCAATCCTGACCTAGGATGAGGGGTTCGGTGAGATCCTCATCCTGACATACTAGCACTTTTACTGGCATTTGAATCTCTTGAAGGTTAATGGGAAGTTCCACCTCACCTACGCAAGGGGTTTCCACTCCTCCCAATCCTATAAGATAAGCCTCTATAGGATTGACATTCAATTGCATAGCTTGATAGTTTGACAACTTAATGGCACTCGTTGTAGAACCTGAGTCAATCAAGGCTCTCACAGTCCTTGCCTTCTCTCAGTGTCGTAGCTCTATCATCACAAAAGGGCATCTATCAATGATTCGTGAGGAACTCTCAGTAGAGACTTGACACATGTCCATTTGATATCTTAGAGCTGCATAGGCCTCTGCCCTCGAGTTCTCTCTTCCTTGCCTTTTGGCTTTCATCTTCCGGATGTGCTCCAAGGCTTCAGCTTGAGCTTCTTCTCAAATGCATATTTCTTCTTCCTTTCGTTTCTTTGTTGTGTTAAGCCTCTATAGCATTTCTTCAGTGAGAGGTTCTTGGTACAACTTCACCCTACAACCACTAATGTAACTGGGTAGAATGTCACCTTCTAATGTAGCTAACTCGACTACTCCACTTGGTGATATTTGATCGATTATCAGGGATCCATAGCCATGCTTTTCTAGTTTCCTTGCATGCTGCTTCAGTGTGTATACCAAGACCAAATCTCCTGCCTTTAAGCCTTTGTCTTTTACATGGGCATCAAAATAGGCCTTTTACCTCTTTTTGGGAGCATAGATTCCTGCAGCTGCTCTTAACCTCATCTCTCCCAATCATTCTAAATCTAGGATTCACGATGAAAGTTCATGGCCCATCCACTCATGTTCTTGTGCTACCTTTAATGTAGGTATTAGAAGGTCCAATGGAAGCACAACATTTTGACGAAAGACCATCTAAAAGGGTGTGGCTTGGAGTACTATTTTATAGGCAACTCGGTATGTTGAAATAGCATGGTGTAGCTGTTTGTCCCAATCAAAGCATTTATCATTCACCAATTCAGTCAACACATTGCATAGTATCTTGTTCGTGCTCTCGGCTTGGCCATTGGCTTGTGGGTGATATGGAGCTGACTTCTTATGTACTACCAAGAATTCTTGTAACAAGTTTTCAATTACCTCATTCAAGAAGTGGGTACCACGATCACTCACCAATTCTATTGGCAAGCCATATCTGGTGAATACATTGTCAAATAGGAACTTAACCATAGTTTGAGCATCATTTTTTGTTGTGGCCTTTACCTCTACCCATTTAGTCAGATAATCAATGGCCACAATCATGTATTCCGCATGTGAACCCTTAGCTGGGGGACTAATAAGACCAGCAAAGTCTATTCCCCACTTAGAGAATGCCCTTCCTCCCATCATGGGCTTCAATGGCATCTCATCTTTACATATCGGATACTGAGTTCTTTGATAAATATCACACCTCTTTACATAGGTATGTGCATCCATGTGAAGAGTTGGCCACCGAAGACCCACAAACAATATTGCTCTAATTACTCTATTGGAATCGAAATGTCCACTTGTTACATTCTAGTGAGCCGTCTCTAGCACTTTAAGATATTCGCTCTCATGGACACACAATCGTAGATAGCCGTCTCTACCTCTTCTATATAGATTATCACCTATGAGGGCGTAATCTAATGCTTCTTGTTCTAGGCTTCTTCTCCTGGCCAATGTCATCTCCTGAGGGAATGTTTTCGTCCTCAAGAAGTTCACTAATGGTTCAATCCAATCCGGTACTAGAGTTACTTGATACAAGGTTGCACACTCTACAGGGGGTCTAGTACAACAAGTTGGGCATGCCTTGCACATCCTATGGACATCTGCTTCCATAGTTGGCCAGTGCACTCCGATTCTCCTTAGTGTTTGTAAAGTTCTTTGCTTCGAGTAGTGTTGCTTTAATGCACCTACATGTGCTAATTGCAACCACTTCGAGTACTCCTCCTCTTCCACCCAACAAGCTAATATTCCTTGATCTGTATGCTTGTACATACTCCTTGCCATGATATGGTACTTCAGGGCTTTTCCTACCTCCTTATCTTGAGTGTTTATTACTGGGTGTCTAGGCCCGTATGTCAATACTGACACTAATGTCTTGGCCCGCTACAGTAC
This sequence comes from Ceratopteris richardii, assembly GCA_020310875.1. Classification (NCBI taxonomy): domain Eukaryota; kingdom Viridiplantae; phylum Streptophyta; class Polypodiopsida; order Polypodiales; family Pteridaceae; genus Ceratopteris; species Ceratopteris richardii. The sequence goes on from CM035429.1 coordinate 50,158,064, forward strand.
AACTTCCAAATTAAACAAGTGAGCATCAGGAAAATCATCTGATACTCCTTGTGGGGCCTCTTTGGATGTGAGCCTCAAGAGATGATCTGCTCTCAAGTGAGACTTGCCTTTCCTCACCACTACCTCAAAGTCATATTCCATTAGTAAGAGGAACCATCTTACTAATCTACCTGTATTGCATGGCTTGTTAACCAAGTATAGTAGAGCTTGATGATCAGTAAAAAATTTCAACTTATTTGCAAGAAAATAATGTCTAAACTTCTTGACTACATATACCATGCATAGTCCCTCTCGTTCAGTGGTGGTGTTATCTTTGTAGCATTTAATTGCCTACTTGCATAAGCAACTGTCATATCTAAATTATAGTCAGCAGTAGGTTGTGCTAGCACACAACCAATAGCATAGTTGGATGCATCCACATGTACATGAAATGGCTTACTCCAATCTAGTGTTGTCAAGATTGGTGCTGAACATAATTTTCTTTTAAGCTCATTGAAGGATGTTTCACACTCGTCTGTCCACTCAAATTTTGTTAAAAGGCCATATAGAGGCTTTGCAATGATGACATACATGTGTATAGAGCGTCAACAGTAACCACAATGCCCCATGAAAGCTTGTACTTCCTTGACATTTTTGGGCCTAGCTAACTCTGCGATTGCCCTAACTTTGTGTTCATCAGTTGAGATCCCATTCTTGGACACAAGGTGTCCTAGAATCTTGCATTGCCTGACCATGAAAACACACTTTTGTGGGTTCAAGCAGACTGAGTATTCTTTACATTTGTCAAAAATTTGCTTTAACTCTTGGATCTGTGTTTGCCTAATGTTTGAATGATCGCATAGATCATCCACATAGACTTCCAAATTCTTTCACAAAAACTCTTTAAATACATGACACATCAATCGTTGAAAAGTAGCCGGTGCATTAGTAAGCCCAAATGGCATTACTCGAAATGCAAAGATGCCCGGACTACCCTGTGCATGTTGCTTGGATTCATTGCAATGGAGGACTTAGAGCTAGTCCAAATGGATGTGAAAACTGCTTTCTTGCATGGAGATCTTACAGATGAGATCTATATGGAACAACTAAGGGGTTATGTAGTTCTTGGCAAGGAAAGTCTAGTTTGTAAGCTCAAGAAGAGGTTGTATGGGCTTAAACAATCCCCTAGAGAATGGTACCAAAACTTTGATGCTTTTATGAAGTCTCAAGGCTATTCTCGAAGCAATGAGGATCATTGTCTCTACACAAAGAGATGCTCAGATGGAAGCTTGATATGCTTGATACTTTATGTCGATGATATGTTGATTACTAGGAAGTCCTCTTATGAATTGTCAATTCTCAAAAAGAAGTTGAGTCAAACATTTGATATGAAGGATTTGGAGGACGCCAAACATATTCTTGGCATGTGCATTACTCTTGCTGGAGGTGCTATGTCTTGGAGATCTCGTCTTCAAGAATGTACAACTGTTTCCACCACATAAGGAGAGTATGTTGCAACAAGTGAGGCATGTAAGGAAGCATTGTGGCTTTCTCGTCTTGCTTGTGATATGGGTTTACCTCAGCATGTACCTCGTTTGCTTAGTGATAGTTAGAGTACCATTGCTTTGGCTAAGAATCCGGTCTATCATGCAAAGACCAATCACATTGAGGTGAGGTATCACTTCATTAGATATTGCTTAGCCACTGAGCATATTATTCTTTAGAAGGCTCACACTCATGATAATGCTGTAGATGCTTTGACTAAGGCTCTACCACAGGATAGCTTTCGACACTATTGTCACGTGATGGGGGTTACTTGATTCATGATCTTACACAGTCACTTGTATACTGTGTAACATGTCCATCAGGTGGGAGGTATAGTTTGTATACTTACACTCAGGTATTCTTTATCATTCTTTATTTTTCTCCCATAATTACTTTGGCCATATTGGCCTTTTGTAGGAGATTGTTACCGTTAGTGTCCATGTGAAAGGCCAAATGGCCACCGGACACTTCTTTATATATGTTATTTAATGAAACATATAGTGACCTTGTTAGTCACAGACTGCAAGTTCGACTACATTTGTAAAAACTAAGAAGTCTGTGTTCATGCCCCCTGTGTACTGTGTTTTTTGCATACTCTATAGCCTCTTTGTGGAGTATCATGTGCGGCCCTAGGAGCTCAGTTTTCTACTCTGAGGATATCATCATGGAGCTCTCAAGAAGGAGAGCGCACTATGGTGCATTGCCCGTCAAAATCCTTCAGTAAAAAGTAGAATCTCACCCTCAAGGATGAGAAGAGCTTATGAATGACATGAGATTAGCTACACAGGTAACTACCTAGAATGAAGGTCAGAAAAGAAAGAAGAGAGAAGTTTCACCAGATGAGGAAGAGTCTTTGTTTGAGGTCCCTAAAAATTTTAAGAAGTATGAGATAGAGGATAGAAAATTCATGATAAGGATGCCTAAACATGAAGCATATGCAGGAGAGGACTCTCATAGCAAAGAGAAAACTAAGAAAATCATTGTTTCCATAGTGGAAGGTGAAGAACGATGCATGTACATAGGACATGATTTGATAGAGGAGGAGGAGCAAGAGTTGATAGCCTTGCTAAGAGAATATATAGATGTATCTTCTTGGAGCTATAAGGACTTAAAAGGAGTATACCTTGACATATGTTCACATATGATTCCCATGACCTCAGAAGCCAAACCCTCTAAACAAAAGCCCTACACATATAATGACAATTATGCTGCCAAGATTAAGGAAGAGATAGATTCACTGACAGAAGCTGGATTTATCTATGAGATTGAGCACACTGAATGGGTTTCCCCCATTTTAGTGGTGCCCAAAAAGAACGATAAGTTACATGTATGCATTAACTTGAAGAAGGTTAACGCAACCACCATTAGAGATAGTTACACGCTTCTTATCACTGAGCATCTATTGGAAAGAGTGGCAGGAAAGGAAGTGTATAGCTTTCTTGATGGATTCTTTGGTTACAATCAAGTGGTCATTGCTCTAGATGATCAGCATAAGATGACTTTTGCTACAGAGTGGGACATATTCGCTTTTCGAGTAATGCCATTTGGGCTTACCAATGCACCGACTACCTTTCAGAGACTGATGTGCCATATGTTCAAAGAGTTATTGAGGAAAAACTTGGGAAGTCTATGCTGATCATCTTTGTGCTCATTCCAACATTAGAAAAACACATATACCTAAACTTAGACAAATCTTTGACAAATGTAGAGAATATCAGGTCTGCTTGAACCCAGAAAAGTGTGTTTTTATGGTCAAGCAAGGCAAGATTCTAGGATAGATAGTGTCAAAGAATGGCATATCAATGGATGAGGATAAGGTTAGAGCTATTGCACAGCTACCTAGGCCAAAAAATGTCAAGGAGGTACAAGCTTTCATGGGGCATTGTGGATATTATCGACATTTTATTCACATGTATGCTATCATTGCAAAGCCTCTATACTCCCTCTTGAATAACTTTGAGTGGACGGATGAATGTGAAAACTCCTTTGATGAGCTTAAGTGATGGCTATGTTCAACACCAATCTTGACTATGCCAGATTGGAACAAGCCATTCCATGTTCATGTGGATGCATCCAATTATGCTATTGGGTGTGTACTAGCACAACCTACTAGTGAAGGTAATATGGATCTTCCAATAGCTTATGCCAGTAGACAATTGGATGTAGCTAAATGAAATTATACCACTACTGAAAGAGAAGGATTAGGCATGGTATATGCAATTAAAAAGTATAGACAGTATTTGCTTGCAAATAATTTTAAATTTTCATAGACCATCAAGCATTACTCTATCTAGTGAACAAACCATGCAATATTGGCAGATTAGTAAGGTGGTTTCTCTTACTAATGGAATATGAATTTGAAGTTGTGGTTAGGAAAGTTAAGACTCACCTTAGGGTGGATCACATTTCTAGACTAGCTTCAGGAGATTCCCCTCATGGAGTGTCAGATGATCTTCTTGATGCTTATTTGTTCAATCTAGAGGTAGTGCCTGATTGGGCGAAAGCTATAGTGCCTATTCTTACCTTTGGAACTAAACATCCTGTATTGAGAACTAAAGATAAGGAAGTAATTAGGTCTCAAAAATACCACATACTGGCAAGCAACATGTATAAACACACTGATCAAGACATACTCGCTTTCTATGTAAATGTAGATGAACATGCAAAGTGGTTGCAACTAGCACATGTAGGTGCACTTCAACAACATCACTCCAAACGTAGAACCGTATAGACTTTGCAAAGGTTAGGAGTATATTGGCCAACGATGGAAGTAGATGTCCATAAATTATGTAAGGAATGCCAAATCTGTAGTACTAGACCACTAGTGGAACATGCCACTCTCTATCAAGTGTCTCTAGTACCAGATTGAAGCAAGCCTTTGGTAGCCTTTTTGAGGACGAAAACATTCCCTCAAGAGATGATATTAAAATTTAGCATTCGTGAACTCACACCCATTATCTGTGTATAAGCATTTCAACTTTCTACCTGTTTGGGTAGTCACAAATGCATGAAACTTCTTAAATGCAACAAACGATTCATCTTTTGATTTGAGTAGCTGCACCCAAATTTTCTTGGAAAAGTCATCAACAAAGGAAATAAAATATAAAGCACCCCCCCATAGATTTGGTGGACATGCTACATACATCAAAATGGACAAGATCTATAAGATTTACGACACACACTAGAGTAATAGGAACTTTTCACTTGCTTTTCATATTGACAATCATTACAAAAATCTAGCTTGGTGCATTTAACATCAAGCTTCTTCAATTTACAAAGTTTGGATAGACCCTTTTGGCTCATATGGCCAAGTCTTTCATGCCACAATTTCATATGAGAATTAATCTAAGCCAATGCAATGAATTTTTCAGACAAGGCTTTTCCATGCAAGCAATACAAAGTTCCCCTTTTTGTGCCTTTAAAAATCAACGGTGACCCTTTGGACATCTTCCATGAGCCTTTTTCAAATAAAATGATGTAACCATGCATATCCATTTGCCAAACAGAGAGCAAACTCTTTTTGATTCCTAGTACATATCTCACATTATGCAGGACCAGCTCATTTGTGCCATCTATTGAAAGATGCACAATGCCAATACCTTCAATGGGACATGCATGATTATTTCTTAGGTATACATGGCCATGGCTGCCCAAATGAAAAGTTACAAAACACTCCTTGACAGGAGTCGCATGAAATGAAGCACTAGAATCAACAATCCATGTCTAGGATAATACATCATTTACAATCAATAAAGCATCAATTAGATCACTTTTAGTCACGATCGACATGTCTTGTACATGAACATTGCAAGAGACATCATGTGCATGAGCATCATCAACTAATATAGTAGCACATATAATATCTTCCATATCTGAAAGCTCCTCAATAACAACACCAGAGGCCACATTGGCCTTCTCCTTTTCTTTCTCGTTGTCCTGTCCATCCGTCTTGTCTTCCTTCTTGTCCTTTCTTTTGTATCCAACATTCTTCTTCCTCTCAAGCTCTTCCTTCTAGAATCGGAAGTTGGGCTTCTTATGGCCTTTCATAACATGTCACATCAGTACCCTCTTTCTTGCTAGAGCTACCCCTTTCTTTGCTTTTGCTCCTACTCCTCTATGAATAAGAGCCCTTCTTCTGTGATTTGCATGGCGTAGATGATGCTGAAGATTTTGGATATGATGCAGATTGTTCTCAAGACTTTTCGCAATACACAAGCACCACAAGTAGCTCTACCGGGCTTCACAAATGGAAACTATGATTTGGTGTACGACATGAGCACTTCTCCACACATTAGAGTAGCATATGCATGGAATGCACATATCAAATACCTCCTAGCCTGTTACAAACAAACCTTTGAAGATATGGTCACTACAGGCTTTTGGGAGTATCACTCTGAGGTGTTTGCATCGAAACCGACACACTTGCTTCATTTATTTGCATGTGAGTAGGCTATGTATTAAGAGTCCTATACAACAACATAACCAAACATCCCAAGTGCCATCTGTTGGGATGCATTGAAAGCTGATCTGGCAAGAGGGTTAAGGCTCACCAAACATGAGTTGGCCACTAATGTCGTCCAGTATTATATCGACCACCCTACATAATAGAGGTCTATCAGGGGTGACAGACGCTAGAGAGGGGGGAGTCTTGGCCTAAAAGCAATGAAGAGATAGAAAAATCAAGTACAATCCCGCACAAAAGAGGCCTAACCTTTTTTTTTCATAACTTATTTTTAATATAAAGTGATTTTCAGCACTATAGAAATATTGTAAATACCATTTTTGGCTGATTAGACTCCATTTTATTCAAGCAAAGGAGTCCCCAAGCTTGAGGAGTATTAGAAGCACTTACATATCAATTTTCATAATTTTTAGACTTCGTTTGAGCCCTCAAATAAGCCTTGGAACCTAGTTTTTAAGTAGGCCAGACACTAGGTCTGAATAGGGCCAAAAGCTAGTCAAAAACTATAAAAAGAGCTAGAGAGATCATTTTTGAGGTTAGCTTGTTAGAGTTTTGAGCTATTTTAAGAGATTTCTTGAGTAATAAAAAGCACTCCATTGTTCCTCTCTTTGTTCTTGCCTCATGTGCACATGTGTGTGTATGCGTGTGCATGCTTGTGTGCTTCTCACTCATGCACTTGTGCCGTCACTTGCTCATAGTAGTCATACTAATCCTCATGTTTCCATGGATTGACATTTATGAGGTGGATCTCCTCACGTTGGTACTTGCCATTGTGCTAAAGTGACACACAAAGTAATGTTTAATTATCAAATTATTTTATTTTGCAACATTATGTTAATTACATAGGATTTTGTGCTTTATGTATTTTTGTAAAGATGTAAGTGAAGGAATTTTCAAAAGGGCACCACATGAAATATTGTATCCCAATCAAAATTAAAAGGTTTGAAAAAGCATTGCTTTGGGAGAGAAAGAGTGTGGAAGTCAGATAGTGTTTAGTGCAATATGTTTTGATGTAGATGACCAACAATCGCAAACTATAATAAAACTTCAGTATTGAATAGAAGAAGTATTCTGTGCAATTATTCTTTTTGTATAATTCATATTATGTGTTGTTGTAGTATGCTAGACATAATAAGTTATACTTTGCTAATCGTTATCCATAATAGAAGGTTTAACTTTAATGGGTGAAAGGTATATATAAGGATGTCATTAAACTATTCTTAAATGTGGAATTATAAAGTGATGGTGCTTTGTGAGAAGATGGCTTGTAGTTACAATCCACTGAGTACTGATACAATATACTTAGTGTGGATGCAATATACTGAACCATAAGCATCTAAAAATGCTAATTAAAGTGGAATATTCTTGTGTTTGGGTTTTGTGAGTCTATTCTTGGAGGTTTCTCAACATATTTGGCAATCCTACTAGTTTGATTACAATATGAACTATGTCACATGTAAGGATTAGGGCATGCCAATCATCAAATGCACTTTCTGATAAGTTTGCAAGCACAACTATCGTACGAAGAGTTCAAAGAGCTAGAAGTAGAATTGGAGCTTAGGTGGGATAAGGAGGAGTTTGATGAGGCTAATGATGAGGCTAGTGATGAGGATAGGGGCATCCTAGGGATGTAGATAATATAACTATCACAACCAAAGGACACCAAAAGTGAGAGCAAAGAGGAGCAACATGACTCAAGCCCAAAAGAGAAAGCCAAAAGAACATGACCAACCTTTGATCCATTAGGGGAGATAAGGAGATCCTCTATGAGGCAAATGGCAAACCCATTGCACTTAATGAACCCAATAGTGGGTTCAAACAAGTTTATTGGTAAGAAGTTTCAAAGTACAAACAACGATGTTGGAAAGTCCCAGATGCGATGGGTTGCTAATAGATTTGATAGATTATATAATGAAAATTTCAAGAAAGAAAATTTCTAGCAATGCTATATGGTAGGGCTATGAAATGGTTCATGCAGTATGGCATGTCTATTGGATTTTGAGGTCTCTGGAAGCATGCAGACAACACAAGGAAGAAAAAGAATCTTGGAGCACAACACACAATACTGAATGTATTACCAAGTGAATGTACAAGAATAAGTAACCCCTTAGGGTTATAGGCATATATAGCATCCAAGAAAAAAAAACCTCCTAAAGATGGGAAAAAGTGTATTGGTAGTCTTGAGTGGGTTCACACATATCAATACTAAAATATATCAACAAATCCCCCTTGAGAGTGATGCAGTGAACAAGGAGCTGATAGTCATGATAAGGAAGTGCCAAGCTATGTAGAAGGAACTAAGACAAAAGCTTTGCAAAAAACTTCAAACTTCTCCCTAGGCAAAGCCTTTGTGAAAAGATTTGTAATGTTATCTTGTATGGGCATGTATGCCAAATTTATGTCTCTAGTAGAGAAGCTTTCCTAGATATAATGATAGTGCACCTCAATGTGCTTTATGCAAGCATCAAACAAAAGGTTCCTCACAACTGCCAATGCACTCTGACTATCAGTGAAAATGGTGGTGGTAGAAGACTGACCAACACCCGAATTAGCCAAAAGGCATATGAGCTAGAAACACTCAACAATCACTATGAAAGCTTCCCTATACTCGGGTTCACAACTTGAATTGTCCAAAGTAGGCTACCTCTTCCTCAACCAAGATATGCATGAGCTACCAAGCATGAAGCAAAAACCACTAGTAGACACATGAGTGTCATAGCAACCAGTGAGTCATAATTAGAAAAGACATGTAAATTTGGTGGTAATGATCCCCCCTTGGGTAAAACAATCCAAGTAACCGGGTACCACTCAAATAGTGAAAGATGCACTTAACCACCTACCAATGCTTGACACTTGGACAATGCATAAACTTGCTTATTTGAGAGACAACAAACTGAATATCAAGCCGGGTTAGGCATAAGTAAATGAAGCATCCAGTAGCTTTCTCATAGAGAACAACATCAAACACATCTCCAAAATCATGAAGACTAAACCTTAAACCTGTTTCCACAGGAGTGGCAATAGGTTTGCAATCCTCAAGGCGAAAATGCTGCAATAATGTGTCAATATATTTTATTTGATACAAATCTATTCCTCCATCAACTTGCACAAAATCAATGCCCAAATAATGATGTAAATGCCCCAAATTTGACATCTCAAAATAGGAATGCAAATCAACCTTAAACAATAGTATGCTTCTCATTAGGATCAGTAAGCAACATGTCATCAACATACACAAAAATGATAAAAAGTACACCATCTGCACGCTTAACATATAAGGTGCGCTCAATTGGATTGTTCTCAAAACCATGTGCAATCAAGTAGGCATGTATCTTTTCATACCAAGCACATGGTGATTGCTTCAAAGCATATAATGCCTTTTTCAACTTGCACACTTTTTTTTCATGCCCTTTCTACACAAAACCAAGGGGCTAAAATATATACACTTCTTCATGTAAGTCACATTCAAATGAAGTTTTAAGGTCCAATTGATTTACATTCCAACCATGATGAGCTGCATGTGCACAGATGCTACGAATGGTGGTCATTTGGCACATTGATGCAAAGGTTTCATCGGAATCAACACCTCTCCCTTGAGCATAACCTTTTGCAAAAAGCCTAGCCTAATACTTGTCAACTATTCTAGCATGCTTACATTTCAACTTGTATACCCTTTAAGTGATAATGGCCTTTTTGCATTGAGGTAAATCACATAAAGGCCAAGTACCATTCTTCATAATAACATCATATTATGATTGCATAACAGCCATCCAATCTTTTTAATTTTATGCTTCATCAAAAGAAACATACTCATTCTCATTGCAAAGTTTAGAGGAAGCCATTGCATACCAATCTAATGCAAAAGAAGCACTATGAGAGCTTGATATGATAGAGGTGCATCTAATTTTCTATCTATGAAAGTTTACACCAACCATTTGGGCATAGTTTTAACATCTTCTATGTTAGCCCTCTCATCAATAAGTGAATCATGTAAATTTGCATCAAAAATGGAATTATCTGCATCATCATGTGCAACCTGTAAAGGCTCAGAAATTGCCTCATTTGGACCATCACTTGACTATTCACCTATGAAAAGAGATAGCAAAAACACATACACATCTTTGGAGCTAATTGATGTCTCTTTCGTACATGAAAGTAATGGTGGAATTGCATCTTCCACAAAAACAACATCATAAATAACCAAAATGTGCTTATTCTATGGATGATACAGACAATAGCCTTTGCTTAGCCTTTGCTTTCAAAACTGTACACAACAAAAATACATTTCATTGCTTCATCATTCAATTTCTTGTGTTGTTGTTCAGACACTAATACATATCCCAGACAACCAAAGACACATAGATGAACAACATATGTCTTGCAACCATGCCAAGACTCATATGGAATGATCGATTGCAGTGCTTTTGTGGGACACTTGTTAGGTACATGTGCAACACACATAACAACCTCAAGCCAAAAACTATGTGGTAAAGCCTAATTTTTGACCATACACCTCGCCATCCATGAGATACATATTCTTTCTTTCAACCACTCCATTCTATTGAGGTGTATACAACAATATACACTAATGTTTTATCCCATGTTTAGCCATAAATGCATTAAAATCAGAAGACATGTATTCTCCCCCTCAAACATAATGAAGGGTTCTCAATTTATATGCTGGCATATTTTTAGCCATAACCAGAAATTGCTTGAAGAACATAAACACTTTGGACTTCTCTTTCGATGGATACACCCATGCATGCTTGGAATAATCATCAATAAAATTCATGAAGTAAAGGTAGTTCCTAATGGAGAGTGTTACTCCTTAAAAGAACAAGTTATCCTTGATATTAGAGCACCTCTATATCAAGAACAACTCAAAACTTCAACCAATTTTGGAAACCTATTGTCAAACTATCAAGATTTGAACTAATTGTGAAGAAACTGATTACTCAAAAAAGTTTGCTACACTTAATCCATTCATTGACTAACCAAATGTGTAAAGTTTTCAATGAAACTTTGTAGAACGTGTCATATAAAGTTTTCACACCTTTTCCAAGTTAAAACGCCTTTTCCAAGTTAGTAGATCTTGAGATTTTCTTCAAACAATGTACCTATGTCTGAAACTGTTCTTTTGTGTAGTCGACTTTGACACCTACAACTTCTGATGCATGGTTCTCCTAAACTGGACCCCGTTTATTTTAATGCTCTTAGCCACAAGTAGCTTACCTTTCAAATTAAAGAATGAGTGCTTAGTTGCTCAAAACTTTACACTGTGGAGGGATATCTGATCAAAACTTTTTTGTGCGAGTACTTGTCTTCACTTCTTCACATTGTTCCTACTTAAAATTCTCTCAACGTGATTACAATTAAACTCTCAAAACTTTTTCAGAGGTCACTCAACTAAAGAGTTAGACTTTTTACAAAAGCATTCCTCAAGAAGATAAACATAGAAGGAGCACTAAGCAAAAGTTCGAGGTGCAACTTTCTTTTATTCAAAAAAATTATACATCTGACTGATAATTCATGTTCTTCTCACTTTCTAAAGTTCTAATGACTTCTAAAACTTGTCACTCATCATCTTTCATACTCTTAGTACATCTAAATCAAGTATATATAGATGTTTACATCCTGCCTCATCATAGATACAAACTTTCTATAAACTAATTACAAGTTTAGTATACATGTACATACAAGTCTTCATCTTTTGACCATGCACTAAACTTCAAGCCTCATATGTTGATCTTTGCTTCATTCTTTGACTTAAAACCTTGTCCTTATCATCAATTGATGATTTTCTTGCACCAATAGTTCCCAAAAGAAGGTGTTACTATGAACAAGCTACAATTTATGAACAATCAATCTAAACCATCTTTAGGGAAGGAAGAACGCTGCATTTTAATCATAGTGCATCCTTCACAGACATGTTACAAGGTGCCTGAAGTTTGGGCAGAGAGGACACCATTTCAAATTTCTATAGGTATCGCAAACTAGCATAATTCAGATGACCAAAGCATGCATGCCAAAGCTTTGCATATGAGATAGCCGAAGAATCTCATACTACACATGCTGATTCATTCATAGATCTTGCATAGTCTATGAGCTTTTATATAGCCCATGACATAAAATGCTAGACGCAATAATACATTTCCATTTGATAGATCATGAACTGTACATCTGTTATCAACAAATTTGACAACCAAGCCAATCTTGGATAATGCTAAAATTGATAATAGATTTTCCATGATCCGTGGCACAAACAAAGCATCTAACAATGTGAAAGAACTACCATCAATAGTAGAAAAAATGATCTTACCAACTCCCATTATAGGATAAGAGGATTTGTTAGTGCATGTGATAGTATTCCCTATAGGGGAAGGCTCAAGTGAATTGAAGAAACTACACTATGAGGTAATATGTTTGGTTGCCCCACTATCAAAGTACCAAACATCTGAGTCTACTACATACATGCACTGCTCATGAGAAGATACTTCATAGTTGCAAACAATAGTAAACACCCATTCTTCATTCTGCACAAGATTAGAAGAATCTGTTTTTAGGTGTAGAGGCCTCTGCAACCATTCCAGCCTCTTTGCCTTTTGCCTCTTTTGCAACCAATTTTAGACAACTCTTTATGACATGATCATTTCCTTTACAGTATTTGCAAAAGTCTTTCTACTTTTTTGTTTTCTTCTCATCTTTGTCTTCCTTCTTCACTTGTGCAACATTAGCATATTTTTGCTTACTAGTAGATGAGCTCCATTTACCTCTTCCCTTCTGACTAGCTAAGAAAGCTTGATCTACAACAAACATAATAGAACTATTCTGTATGGATTGATCTTCCTACAACAAAATAAAGACTAAATCCTCAAATGTTAAGGCATTTGGGTTTCCTTTCATCATCAATCTCAGAGTAGAAGCAAAACTTTGATATGAATTTGGAAGGGTATTAAGAATAGTCTACACAAGTTAACTATCTGGTAGAACTTTAACAACATAAATGAACTACTCCTTCAAATCTTTGATCTTTGTCAAAAATTCATGTGCTCGCTCTCCAATTATTTTTGGAGGTAAGAAACACGAGCATCATTTCTTGCTTGGTATAAGCTTGTAAGTGTATCCCAAACATCCATTTTTGCTTTGCAAGAGCAAATGCGAGGGATAATGGCACATTTGATAGACAAAGCTATCAATGCATGTGCCTGGGCATCTCTGCCATCCCATCGAAGTTTCTCTATAGTAGATGTAGTAGGAACCGAAGCACGAACATGAATTTGAAGACCATTATCTTCAAGGCCATCTGCATCACCTTCAATAACTATATTTGTAGGTGTAGTAGGGCATTTTTCAATACCCTACATAGTATTCCCCAACCCTTTTGCTACCAATACATGACACATCATATATGCCCGCAATGGGTAATTAGTACCATCCAACTTGTCCTCAACAACCAACATACGAAATACATCATTGCTTTCAACCATGGCTACTAAATAAATACCATGGTGTAGAAAAATGACTGTATCTCAAAAAGTTGAACATAACTACACTATTGAGCTCTCCTAAACCTATAGAAGACTTCAAGACACTCGTACTAGAAAACCAAAACCCATATATATGTTTGGCACACAAGGACAAATTTTCCTACATAGATGTTGTGATATATCGAGAATGTGACCTGAGGGGTGTCGATGACACCCTCGATGAAGCGAAGACATGCTCTGATACCAATTGTTGGAGTTTGAGGTCTAAAAAAACACATAAACAACACAAGGAAGAAGAAGAATCTCGGAACACAACTCACAATACTGAATGTATTACCAAGTGAATTTAAAAGAATAAGTAACCGGTATGGTTATAGGAGTATATACAAGTCAAGAGAAAAAGCCTCCTAAAGAAGGAAAAAAGTGCTCGACAGTCCTAAGTGTGTTCACACTCATCACTACCAAAATATATCAACAATGTCCACCTTCCTTGACTATGACAATTTGAAGAAAAAGTTTTTATCTAGGTTAAAGGCCAAAAATACCCCAAGAGATGTATTATAAGAATTAAGAAGAATCAAGAAAGATGACTTGCTTATGGAGGATCATGCACAACAATTTTAGAATTTATTAAGCATGTTTCAACAAGGACAAAGAGCCTTCTTGGGAGCAGGTAGGGGATTATTTTTGTCATAGACTGCTTCGATAGATGAAGAGCATAGTAGCAAGATATACACAATTAGTAGATGAATAAAACTTCATGGATTTGGTGGAAGTTATTATGCGAGCAGAGTGCCACTTTGGATTGATTAGTAGAAGAAAAGATAAGAAGAGAAATAAAAATCATGGTATCGATTCAAACAATGCTGATTCAAGTGACTCAAGCCAAGACACTGACTCATCCACTTAGAGTACTAAATTGGAATCTAAGTCACAAACAAATGACGATGATGAGAAATGGAGCGCTAGGAAGAAAAAGCATAAGATTAAGAAGAAGTAAGCATGAAAAATAGGGAAAATGAAGCATAATAAGGTTCAAGTAGTACCTCAGATCTCGCTAAAATCAGCAAGCTTATTTTGGAAAAATTAAATGCATTATAGGTACCAAGATAGTAACAAAAGCCAATATATTGCATGGTATGTCAACATTTGGGACATAATTACGAGACGTGCTATTACAATCTGAATTATAAGGGGAATATACCTCGTCATATCTTGGAAAAAATGGAGACACAAGCCAATGTAATAGCACCGCAGGTTGTACCATTAGCTCTACCACCAAGGGGATGAGGTAGAGGTATGTAGCAAAACATGTGGCAATGATAACAATTTTATGGCTAGGGTGAAATTAATGCATGCTTCATTTATTGTGGATTGATGGAGCATTGATAAAGCTTGACATGTGAAATCTAGTGCAAGCATCAAACAGAGTGAGGGATCACGATTCTTAATTTGTTGTCGAATACACCCACAATAGGTATGGCCAAGAACCTGAAGATGAAGGGGCCAACCCAATCCAACATGGTGATCATTGAGTAATGCGAGGCAAGAGTGAAGGATGAAGGGAAGTAGATGAAGCAACTGATAAGCATTTCTTCCTCGATTGAATGTGAATGTAGTACTTGTTGTGGACCCTCTAAAACATTTGTAGTACTAGCAATAACTAGGGCCAAAACAAATACAAAGCATAAGGAAGATCATTAGGAGGACACTCTAGATGATCCCATTCATCGAAATGCACAAGGTCAAGTGCGGAAGGAAGTTTTGGATAGATTAGTAAATAGTACAAAACTAATGGAATAGGTCCTATCATAGGCTGGCAACAAGAGCAATACTAGAGGATGGTTTACTTCAGGTTGGAGTATAGGAAAATTTTGATCTCATATGGTTCATGTAATGCATTTTGTGAAGCAGTGGCGGAAGTGTCGCTTTCCTTGAAGATAGGCCAATTGTCATTAGCCTCGGGTGGGGTAAGAAGCTCTTGTAGACATTACCCAAGTAGATGTAGAATATGCCAAATGTAGGATGTGAGGGTAATGAATCAAAAAACATGGTAGCATTGCAAATGTTTGAGGAATTACCAATGGATTTTGATTAACAAGTACCGTCTATAGCCATGAATATTGGAGAGTTACAATTGAATGATGTTTGTAGTTAAATGGGGGATGCTATGATTTCCCTTAACTTTACTATCAATGAGCTCAAGCTAATCCAAAATAGTAGATCTCGATGATTGAACTTCCTTAAAAATAAAATGTAGCAAAAAGATGTTTGCACCAATAAGAGCTTGTTTATTTTAAGTACATTTTGCAACAAAGTTTTGTTGTGATTATGAATAGAACATGAATTCTTTTGGTTGTATTTCTATTAGAACTTATTGGTATGATGTTCTGATTATTGTTGATAATGGCTAACATGGTTATGGTATTCTACATATTTCCCTAGAAGTCAAAAGATTTGAAATTTTTTAGCCTAATACTTTGCATCCTCAAGTTAAGGTCAAAGTTTTTCCATCATGGAGAACCTTTCTTTTTTTTGGACATCCAAGATTGGTCTTTCGTGTGTGTGTATATATATATATATATATATATATATATATATATATATATATATATATATATATATATATATATATATATATATATATATTATATATACACACACACACACACACACCTTCAGGCCATCCTACCCTTGCTTTGTGGGATAATGGGGATACCATGGGCACTAGGACCCTTCACCTGTACAGTTGGTCTTTGAATTAATTCATGCTTGGCCCCAACCAAACTTCCTATATTATATATATATATATATATATGTATATATGTATATATATATATATATATATATATATATATATATATATATATATATATATATATATATATATATATATATATATATATATATATATATATATATATATATACTGTCGTGATAATTGGTCTATCTATCATGATAGATGGGTGTATCGTCTATCATGGAAAGAACCTATCACAATAGATGGGTTTATCTTCTATCATAGAAAGTGTCTTTTGTGATAGATGGGTCTATCATCTATGATAGAAAGCATGTGGCATGATAGACAAGTGTCGATTGGGATCGATTAGTCTCTTGTGATAGATGGGTATCTATCACAATACATGGACATCTATTGGGATAGACAACCTACCCATCACAATAGGCCCGTCTATCATGTGTCATAAAATCGATCTATCATGATAGATGTGTCTATCATGAGAGATGGTGTTTGTAGCGGTTTCATCTATTGTGATAGATGGTGTCTATCATGATAGATGGTTTCCATCATGGTTTTTGTCTGTAACAATAGACAGTGTCTATCATGACAGAAGAAAAAGAAAAGGAAATTTTCAAAGCGCATCTAGTGTTTTGAGATGGTGCTAGGGAGATGTCTATCTTGCAAATGATGCAAAACTAAAATACTAACTTTCTCTATCTATCATGATAAACACAGATGGTTGTCTCAGGTCCCATCTAGGGTCTATCATACCTAATGATGATGCTAGAGCTTCTTTAAAGTTGTATCCTATAGAAACACTCACAAATACACAAATACAGAAAGCACATAAACTCTCTCACTCTCTCTCACAAGTGAAATCAGGGAATGAGTTTCCATGTATGTCAAATGTGGTTTACTTGCCAAGGCCCAATAAGTGTTTGATAGGCTTCCCTTTAGAGATGATGTTTCATAGAGTGCTCTAATAGCATCATATGCAGATCATGAATGTGGTGAAGCAGCTTTATATTGTTTCAAACAGATGCAAATGGAAGAAATTTTCTTGGATCCTATTACAATTGGTTGCAGCTTGAAGGCATGTACCAACATAGAGCAAGTGAAAGAGAGAGAACAAGGAACTAAATGGAGTAAAAAAGTGTGAGTAAGGAGAGAGGTAGGTCACGAGAAGTAACCATTGGATTTGGATATCTATTTGTGCATGTATTTTCCCATCTCCTCCACAGATACATTGGAGTGAAATTGTGAGCTTAGGGCGATAAAAGTTGACCTAGCATCAAAAAGTTTGGGCAAAATATCATTGGGTGTAAACATTTATTCCTTGGGTTTATGTGAATCCCATGCACTTGAGGCACCATTGTACATATATATTATATTTTATGTATAGTAACTTTCCTTCTTGTGGTTGTTTATTATTTTGAAAAAAAAGAAAAGAGAAAAAAATAGAAAAATGAAGAAAAATGAAGAAAAAATGAAGAGAGAACACAGAAAAAACACTTTCCATAATCAATCAAAAGTCTGAGATTGTGCATCATTCTAATCATTGGGTAGCATACCACCATTGCACTGGAAAGCAGTCACTTGTACCCTTTCCTTCTATAGACAAAAATGTTGGAGGATGAACAACTTCACTTTAGACCACCATTACATTGGAAATAAATCCCCTTATGCACTTTCCTTCTAGAGATGACAATGTTGGAGTACAAAGGACTTCATTTCAAGTACCCTTACCTACTAGTTTAGGTATCTTCTTCATCAACATACCTTGAGCACATTATTCTATTTTGCATCTTCGAGTACATACCTTGAGCACATTATTCTATTTTGCATCTCTGAATACATATGCATAGCGTTGCATTACAGGGTCATGCATAAGGCACCCACTTTATATTACCTATTGGAGTTAGACATTTGCAGAAGCACGTGAACAACAAAAGAATGAAGAAGAAGCTTGGAGCACAACACACAATACTGAATGTATTACTAGAGAATGTACAAAGATAAGTAGCCCATTAGGGCAATAGGCGTATATACTAGGGGGTAACCTCCTAAAGAGGAAAAAAAGTGCCCTGGTGGTCCTAGTGTGTTCACACACATCACTACCTAAATATATCAACAAATCCCCCCTGGTAGTGATGCGGTGAACAAGGAGCTGGCACTCATGTATAAGGAAGTGCCAAGCTATGTGGAAATCACTCAACAAAAGAAAGTAAGCCCAAAGCTTTGCGGAAAGCTTCAAACTTCTCCCTAGGCAGAGCCTTCGTGAAAAGGTCTGCAATGTTCTCCTTCGTGGGCACATATGCCAAGCTGATCTCCCCAACAGAGAGCCTCTCCCTGACATAATGATAATGCACCTCAATGTGCTTAGTGCGAGCATGGAACAAAGGGTTCTTCGCAACTGCCAATGCGCTCTGACTGTAAGTGAAGATGGTGGTGGCAGAAGACTGACCGACACCCAAATCAGCCATAAGGCGTTTGAGCCACACACACTCAACAGTCGCTGTGAAAGTTGCCCTATACTCAGCCTCACAACTGGAAGTGGCCACAGTAGGCTGCTTCTTGCTCAACCAAGATATATATGAGCTACCAAGCATGAAGCAAAAGCCACTAGTGGACACACGAGTGTCATAGCAACCAACCCAATCAGAGTCAGAAAAAGCATGCAAATCTGGTGGTAGTGATCCCCCCTTGGGATAAAACAAATCAAGTAGCCGGATACCACTCAAGTAGCGAAAGATGCGCTTAACCGCCTGCTAATGCTTGACTCCTGGGCAATGCATAGACCTGCTCATCTATGAGACAACAAACTGAATATCTGGCCAAGTAATGCATAAATAAATCAAGCATCCAACAGCCTGTTGATAGAGAACAGCATCAAATGCATCTCCAGCATCATGAAGACTCAGTCGTAAACGTGTTTTCATAGGAGTGGCAATAGGTTCAAATGAGGCATGCAAATCAGCCTTAAAATCAGCAATATGCCTCTCATGAGGACCAGTGAGCAGATGTCATCAACATAAACCACAATGATCAGAAGTACATCATTAGCACGCTTAACATATAAGGTGATTTTAGTTGGACTGCTCTCAAAACCATGTGCAATCAGATAGGCATGTATCTTCTCATACCAAGCATGTGGTGCTTGCTTTAAACCATATAATTCCTTCTTTGACGTGCACACCTGGTTTTCATGCCCTTTCTGCACAAAGCCATGGGGCTAAAAAACATACACTTCTTCATGCAAGTCACCATTCAGAAATGCAGTTTTAATGTCCAATTGATGTACATTCCAACCATGATGGGTTGCAAGTGCACAGATGCTCCGAACACTAGTCATATGACATTTAGGTGCAAAGGTCTCATCAAAATCAATGCCTCTTTCTTGTGCATAACCCTTTGCAACAAGCCTAGCCTTATACCTGTCAACTGTACCATCACGTTTACGCTTCAGCTTGTATACCCACTTAGTGCCAATGGCCTTCTTGCCAGGAGGCAAGTCACATAAAGACCAAGTACCATTCTTCATTATTGCATCACATCCAAATTGCATAGAAGCCATCCAATTTTTTGAATTTTGTGCTTCATCAAACGAAACAGACTCAGTCTTATCACAAAAACTAGATGCAGCCATAGCATAGCAATGTGATGCAAAAGAGGCACTATGAGAGCTTGATCACGTACGATATGACAGAGGTGCATCTAATTTGCTGTCACGCAAGGTCTATGCCATCCATTTTGTGATAGTTCTTGCCTGCTCAATATCAACTCTCTCATCAATAAGTGCATCATGTAAGTCTGCATCAGAAATGAATGATCTGCATCATCACATGAAACCTGCAAAGGCTAAGAAGTTGCCTCATTAGGACCAGCACTAGACCGTCCACGTGTAAAAAGAGGCAGCAAGGTATCATACATGTCTTTGGAGCTAACATATGTCTCCTTAGTACATGAAAGCAATGGTTGAATAGCATCTTCCACAAAAACAATATCACGGCTAAGCAGAATGCATTTAGTCTATGGATGATACAGACGATAGCCTTTACTTTCAGAACTGTACCCAACAAAAATACATTTTACAGCTTTTTCATCCAATTTTTTGCGATGTTGTTCAGGCACTAATGCATATGCCAAACAACCAAAAACACGCAGACGAGCAACTGATGGCTTGCGATCATGCAAAGCCTCATATGGAGTGAAAGATTACAACGCTTTAGTGGGACACCTGTTAAGTACATATGCTGCACACATGATAGCCTCAAGCCAGAAACTATGTGGTAAAGACTGACTCTTGACCATACACCTCACCATCTCCATGAGTGACCTGTTCTTTCGTTCAGCAACTCCATTTTGTTGAGGTGTATACGGCACTGTGCACTAGTGTTTTATCCCACGTTCAGCCGGAAATGCATTAAAATCAAACTGTTTGAAACACATGAACATTTTGGACTTTGCCTTCAATGGATATACCCATGCATGCCTGGAAAAATCATCGATTAAAGTCACGAAGTAAAGATAATTTCCAAAAGAAGGTGTCTGCATAGGACCACAGACATCACTATGTACAAGCTGTAATTTCTGAGTAGCCCGAATTGAACCATCTTTTGGAAAGGACGAACGCTGCATTTTGCCCAAAATACAACCTTCACAAACATGTTTTCCAGGTGCCTCAAGTTTGGGCAAAGAGGACACCATTTCAGATTTCTGCAGGCATAGCAAACTAGCAAAATTCAAATGACCAAAGCGTGCATGACAAAGCTTTGCATCTGACATACCTGAGAATCATGTACGGCACAT
The DNA here is from genome assembly GCA_020310875.1 of Ceratopteris richardii. Classification (NCBI taxonomy): domain Eukaryota; kingdom Viridiplantae; phylum Streptophyta; class Polypodiopsida; order Polypodiales; family Pteridaceae; genus Ceratopteris; species Ceratopteris richardii. Next base: position 50,179,086 of record CM035429.1, read on the forward strand.
GCCGAATCATTTACAGATCTTTCATAGTCTATGAGCTTATATAGCCCACGACATAAAATGCTAGAAGCAATATCACATCGCCATTTGACAGATCATGAATTGTACACCTGTCATCAACAAATTTCACAACCAAGACAATCTTGACTAATGCAGAAAACTGATAACAGATTTTTCTTGATCCCTTGCAAAAACAAAGCATTTGACAAAGTGAAAGAACTACCATCGGGAGTAGTCAAAATGATCTTACCAACTCCCATACGAGGATAAGAGGAGTTGTTGGCGCATGTAACAATATTCCCTATAGGGGCAGGCTTGAGTGAAGAGAAGAAACTGCGCTGCAAGGTAATATGTTTGGTCGCCCCAGTATCAAAGTACCAAACATCTGAGTCTACTATAGACATGCACTGCTCATGAGAAGATGGGTCAAAACTGCAGACCGTAGTAAACACCCATTCTTTTCTTACACAAGATAAGGAGACTCTGTTTTTGTTGTAGAGGCCTTTACAATACTTGCAAAACAATTTCTGCTTTTCTGATTTCTTTTCATCTTTGTCTTCCCTCTTCGATTGCGCAAAATTAGCAGATTTCTGCTTACTAGTTGAAGAGCTCCATTTTCCTTTGCCCTTTTGACTAGCCAGGAAAGCTTGATTTGCAACTCGCATAATGGACCTGTTTTGCCTGGATTGATCTTCTTGCAACAAAACAGAGACTAACTCGTCAAATGACAAGGCATTTGGATTGCCTTTCATCATCAACCAAAGAGTAGAAGAAAAACTCTGATATGAATCAGGAAGACCATTCAGAACGGTCTACACAAGTGAGCTATCTGGTATAACCTCATCAGTAGAAATCAACTGTTCCTTCAAGTCTTTGATCTTTGTTAGGAAACTGTCCATAGAATCACCTTCATTCATGTGCTCACTCTCCAATTGTTTTCAGAGGTAAGCAACACGAGCCTCATTCTTAGCTTGGTACAATGTGGTAAATGTATCCCAAGCATCCTTACCTGTTCTGCAAGAGCAAATATGAGGAATAATGGCACGTTTGACAGACAAAGCTATCAATGCATGTGCCTGAGCATCTCTGCCATCCCAACAAATGTGCTTTGTAGTAGGTGCAGCAAAAATCACAACACGAATAGGAATATGCAGAATATCATCATCTTGGACACCTTCTACATCAGCTTCAATACCTGCTGTTGTAACAGTTGCAAGTGTGATAGGACGTTTTTCGACACCTTGCACAATGTTCCACAGTCCTTTTGCAACCAATACATGTCGGATCATATAAGCCCACAATGGGTAGTTGATATTATCCAACTTATCCTCAATAGCCAACATACCTGCTGCTGTAACAGTTGCAAGTGTGATAGTATGTTTTTCGACACCCTACACAATGTTCCACAGTCCTTTTGCAGCCAATACATGTCGTATCATATAAGTCCACAATGGGTAGTTGGTACCATCCAACTTATCCTCAATAGCCCACATTCGAAATACATCACTGCTTTTAGGCATGGCCAGTGACTAAAATACCTTGATGCCAAAAATTGACTGTATCTCAAAAAGTTGAAGGGAACTGCCCAGACGAGTTCTGCTAAACCTGTAGCAGACTTTGAGACGCTTATACTGGCAAACTGAAACTGGTATATACCTTTGGCACAAAAAGATGAAATAGCCTGCACAAGCACTACGATAGTGCGTTCGGAGGCCGAAACGAGCTCAGATCGCGATTTCGGCACCACAAAGCGAAGCAGTTTTGATCTCTGAAACACCTTGAGTATGCTCACCAAATTTCATGCAAATCTGAGATTGCAACCAGAGAGGTGTCGATGACGCCCTAGATGAAGCGGCGAACTGCTCTGATACCAATTGTTGGAGTTAGACGTCTGCGGAAGCACGCAAACAACACAAGAATGAAGAAGAAGCTTGGAGCACAACACACAATACTGAATGTATTACTAGAGAATGTACAAAGATAAGTAGCCCATTAGGGTAACAGGCGTATATACAAGTCGGGGGAGAAAAACCTCCTAAAGAGGGAAAAAAGTGCCCCAACGGTCCTAGTGTGTTCACACATATCACTACCTAAATATATCAACATTACCCATACATATGCACTTTTTCAAAACATCAACGATGGAGGAAGTTGAAGTCATCTAGAAGCACACAAAGGACCAAAAAGCATCACCTATTCTCTAGGAAACACATGTCAAAGATAAAGAAAATTGCATGTATAGACCAAACCACATGCCCAGATGATGCAACAACCTTATGAAGGGTGGCAAGATCTAGGAGGGAGGGATTGCCACATAGCTATGGTAAGACCCATAAAAAATTCTTCAAGTTCTTTGAGTTCATTTTCCTTTAGCTAGGCACTTTTTTTTTTACCAATCATTGTAAAATACCCATCAAGTTTTGTAGTATGGAAGAGTCTTACATAGTTGAAGCTTTGTTAGTTTTGACCATTGTATTGAAGGGAAGAGTATTCCCAAAAAAAAAATTGAAAAGGAGAAGCGTTTTGGAGTTCTTCGTTTTTATTCTTTGGGAACTTTAAAGGGAAGGATCTTCGGGAAAATCCTATAAAAAGCCAAGGCGTCCTTGTACAAATCCTGTTTGGTTGAATCTATCTTGAGCTGTCTTCTTCCAAAATTCTTTTCTGTGATTTCCTATGCATTTTGAGTGAGTCTAGTGCTTGATTGTGGGTGTCTAAAATGTCTTAGAGGTATCTATCGAGATTGCATCATTTTGAAGCGTTCCGATATGATTAAACACTTATTTAGGTGATCGAAACTAGAGAAGAAGGATTTCTTGTAGGTTCGTGAACTTCATATAGGACCATTAATCTATGACGTTGTATTTTTTCATATTGTAAATTTTAGAATTATTTTAGAGCTTTGAAACAAACCATAGCATGCATCAAATGGATCAATAACGAGGAAGATACAAGCATTATGGTTGATTCAGCCCTATCCCAAGCATCATATATACTTGCACATTTGGAAGCATGGGATATACACGCAACTCTGGGAGTAGTGGATATGCACATGCAGAGGATAACAATGGGCTTGGAAGCATTAGATATGCATGTACCCAACTCCATCGTGTATACACTACTTTGACCTTGGGGAAGATCGTGCTTGTGATCATGTTCATACCTACTTGACCATCATGATTGTTGTTACCGTTAGTGTCCATATGAAAGGCCAAATGGCCACTGGACACTTCTTTGTATATGTTCTTTAATAAAACATATAGTGCCCTGGTCAGTCACAAACTATAAGTTCGACCGCATTTATAAGACCTAAGAAGTCTATCTTCGTGCTCCCTGTGTACTGTGTCTTCTGCGTATTCTGCAGCCTCTGTGCGAAGTACTATGTGCGGCCTTAGGAGCTTTGGTTTCTACTCCGAGCGTATCGTTGTGAAGCTCTCTAGAAGGGGAGCGCACTGTGGTGCATCGCCATCAAAATACTTCACTGGTATCAGAGCAGTTCGAGGCAAAAGCTTTGTTCCTTTTGTGTGAGCGAAGCGAGCAGCCCCTCCCCCAGGCTTTCTCCAAGGCTTACGATTAAGGCGGTGACCAAGGCATAGACCTTGGCATACCTTGTCATCCGAGTCACCGAAGTCACGGTTGGCGATGTTGGCTGCGCGCGAGCGAGGACCTCAATGATCAAGGAATATAGAGGTTCCCGGTACTTCCCGAGAGATCACCCATTCCAGTATTGTTCCCCCCGGAGCTCGCTTAACCGTGGCAATCTCTTGCCACTAAGCTACACTCTTGTGGTGTCTGAAGAAGGGGAAAGACTAAGGTTGACATTACCTTGAACATGTTTTGGTCCCTCAAAGCTTCCTTCTTTGCTTTCAAAGCCTATTTTTGAAGCATTTTTGGGTGTCTTTTGGAGCCATTTTGGAGTACTTCCGCACATATTTCTCTTCACACAGGTCCAAGAACATGAAGAAGAGTGTTCTCTGTATTTCTCCGACAATAAACCTCAACCTTTGGGGCTGTGTTTTCAGCCACACTCGTAAAACTACAGGTTTCTTGAAAGGTTTCAGTTTTGGTGGGAGCAGTTGCTGCAAATTTATGCAGGTTTTTGAGCCTAAAATATCAGAGCTGATAGACACTTGCAAGTGTTATTGGCTAGTTTTTGGGCTGTGTATTTAGCCTTTAGTGTCATTTTACTGCATATATTGAGCACATGCACACTATGTACGCTTCTATGGATACCGCTTATGTACGTCCATGTGGTCATTGATATAGCGGTTACGTTATTTGCATAAAGCCTTTTACATTTGATAAAGAGGGTCGTGGTGAGGTTTTCTTAACTGGGAGACACCCAGATGTCGGGGTCTCTTTGGTGATGAAGGTGGAAGACTTACCCAGCCTCGCCATAGGAGATGTATGATAGTTGTTCATAGGTGCTCGATAAGCCTAGTTGGTTTCTATTGGGTAACTAATTATATGCAGTGGAGTCAATGATTCACTATGCAGGAAAACATGTAAGTACTCATAGTTTTTTGATATTTTGACACTAGTCATACGCTCATTTTGTAGAGGATACTCTGGCAAAATTTTTTTCAGATTTCTCGTTTTGTCAACTATACAGTGGTCGATTTATTCCTTGATACACTTATTCGTTGGTGTTCGGACTCTTCTAGCTTCATTATCATTCTATTCAGTTCTCTACCATCATGACATCAGAGGTCTCAGGCACATCTGGTGGATTAGGGTCTAGTGCTAGTGTTCCGAGGAGGAGCTATAACTTACAGGGCAAAGACCATTTTGAGATTCGAAAATTTGATGGCACAAACTTTGCTCTATGGAAGAATGAGATTAAAGATGTGTTGATTCAAAGGAGGCAATGGAAGCCAGTAAATGGAATTTCAAAGAAGCCTGCTGACATGGATGAAGATGATTGGGATGAGTTAGATGAAATGGCCAGGTCTACCATTCGCTTGCACCTGGTAGATAATGTTTACTTTACAGTATTAGACTATGAAAGTGCAAAGGAGCTTTGGAAGAAGTTATGCAATACATATGAAAAATAGACGGCATCAAATAAAGTTTATATGATGAGAAAATTATATGACCTTCATATGAAGGACACAGATAGTGTTGTTGCTCATCTGAAAGAATTTGATGCTATATTCTCTCAGTTACAGGCTCAGAAAATGGATATGGAGAATGAAATGAAAGCAGTATTGTTGTTATGCACCTTGCCATCATCATGGGATACGTTCTGCACAACTATTAGGAATAGTGCACCTGGTGGTAAACTTGTCTATGATGACATATGTGGAGCACTCTTGAGTGAGGAGATTCGTAGAAAATCTATGGTTGGCACTCAAAGTGGAGATGCATATAATGTTCGTGATTCTTACCAAGGAAAGAATCAACAATGTGGCAGGAGCAAGAACAAGGAAAAGAATGGTCAACGGAATAAGAGTAGAAGTAAATCAAGGAAGAGGGATATTGAATGCCATTATTTTCATAAGAAAGAACACATTAAGAAAGACTGTTATGCATTAAAGAATGCTAAAGGTAAAGGACAGAATGTTGATGGGCATGTTAAACAGTTACCTCCACCATCTACTTCGACTGTGAAGATTAAAGAAATTAATGCTATTTCTGATGATGTTGATGTGTTGACACTAGATAGTATTGTGCCAACTGAGGCTTTAATGCTTGATTCTCTTCCCCACACCTGGCTGCTAGATTCTGGTACTTCTTTCCATGTGACACCACATAGAGAATAGTTCTCTAATTATGCAGCAAAGTCTCTTGGTACTGTGAGACTTGGTGAATCTTACCAATGTGATGTTGTGGGGATTGGAGATGTGGTTCTGCAATTCATTGATGGTTCAAAATTTACTATGCATAATGTACGCCATGTACCTCAGTTATCATGCAGTTTGATGTCAGTTGGTCAACTTGATGACCTTGGTTACAAGGTGGTCTTCTATGCTCAGTCCTTTCGCATATCAAAAAGCAATATGGTTATTGCAAAAGGAAGCAAAGTTGGCTCACTTTATCCTTTATTTGTATCACAGAAAGAACACTTGTTAGCTATTACTGAATAGCCTATGGCTTGTATTTGGCATGGTCATTTGGGCCATATATCGCATAGTGGAATGGAAAATCTTTCTCGTTCTGGCTACTTACATGTGTTATCTTTCTCTGATTTTTCATTTTGTGAGCATTGTGACTATCTAAAAGCAAACTAGAAATGTGCATAGAATGCACATTGAATCTTCAATTCAACCTTTAGATCTCGTTCATACAGATGTGTGTGGTCCTATGCCCACTAGGTCCTTAGGTGGCTCTCTTTACTTTGTCACTTTCATAGATGATGCTACCAAAAAAGTTTGGGTATATCCTATCAAATCGAAGGATGAGGTATTTCTTACTTTCAAAAAATGGCTTGCTTCAGTTGAGACTGAAAAAGGAACTAAGCTTAAGGCTTTACGTTCAGATAATGGGGGTGAGTATACCTCACATGAATTCAACCTTTTCTGTTAGTCTAGAGGGATTCATAGAGAGTTTACAGCTCCTTATACCCCAATACAGAATGGTGTAGTTGAGAGGATGAATAGAACTATTCAAGATAGAGTAGTCTCTATGTTGCATCATGCAAACCTCTCACAAGGCTTTTGGGCAGAAGCAGTATTGACTGCAGTTCATGTGATTAACCTTTCACCTAGTACTGCCAAAGGCTGAAGGTGGCACAAGAGCTGTGGACAGGGAAGCCACCATATTATGATCATCTTCGAGTTTTTGGGTGTGAACCATATGTTCATATACCCAAGAATCTTAGACAAAAGTTGGACCATAAGTCAAAGAAATGCATTTTTCTTGGATATGGTCGAGAAGGAAAATTTGGATATCGCTTATGGGATCTTGAAACATGAACAGTGATCAGAAGTAGTGATGTCATTTTCAATGAGTCTAAGATGCATAAACAACCCATTAAGGAGGTTGAAGTGAGAAGAGTGGTGTTTGAGGATACTAGTCCTCCGGTTAGCATGCATAAAAATGCTGCACATAGGGATGTTCAAGAGAATGTCCATTCAGATCAGTCTGCACATGTTCCTGTTCAACAACAATTGAAACGTTCTAACGTGTCTCACATCCACCTGATAGATATGTTCCAGGTTTAGATTTTTTTATGCTAACAGATGCCGGTGACCCTTCTTGCTACAAAGAGGCTATGCAGATAGAGGATCATGTCAAGTGGGAGCGTGCCATGAAGAGTGAGTTGGATTCTATTCACAAGAATGGTACTTGGGATTTAGTACCTTTGCCAAATGGAAGGAAAGCTTTACCATGTAACTGGGTATATAAGCTGAAATTCACATCAGATAGTGCTTCTCCAAAGTATAAAGCACGACTTGTTGCAAAGGGTTTTAAGCAACAACATGGTGTTAATTTCGAGGAAATATTATCTCCAATGGTCAAGATGACTACCTTGCGCATGTTGCTTGGATTCGTTGCAATGGAGGACTTAGAGTTAGTCCAAATGGATGTGAAAACTGCTTTCTTGCATGGAGATCTTACATATGAGATCTATATGGAACAATCAGAGGGTTATGTAGTTCCTGGCAAGGAAAGTCTAGTTTGTAAGCTGAAGAAGAGCTTGTATGGACTTAAACAGTCCCCTAGACAATGGTACCAAAAGTTTGATGCTTTTATGAAGTCTCAAGGCTATTCTCGAAGCAATGAGGATCATTGTCTCTACACAAAAAGATGCTCAGATGGCAGCTTGATATGTTTGATCCTTTATGTCGATGATATGTTGATTGCTGGGAAGTCCTTTTATGACTTGTCAATTCTCAAAAAGAAGTTGAGTCAGACATTTGATATGAAGGAAAAATTTTGGTGTAGCTCAGTGATGAGTAGCACCTCCTTTAATGTCAATCTGGGAAGACAAGAGGATGGTATGAAGACCTCGAGCAAGTGAAGGCACAAGTGCGTGAGTGAGAAGCACACAGACATGCACACACATACACACACACACACACACGGCAAGACAAAGAGTGAGAAGCAATGGAGTTCTTAGATTACTTTCAAAAAGCTCATACAAGTTCAAAACTATTACAAGCTAACCTAAAAAATGAGCTCTCTAGCTCTATTTATAGTTTTTGACTAGGTTTTGGCCGTGTCCAGACTTAGTGTCCGGCCTAGTTAAAAATTAGGTTCTCTACCCTATTTGGAGGTTCAAACGAAGTCTAAAAAATGTGAAAACTGACAGGTAGGTACTTCTAAAGCTCCTCAAGCTCAAGGACTCCTTGGCTTGCACAAAATGGAGCTAAAAAATTATGAAATGGTATTTACAATGATTGTTAGTGATGAGAATCACTATTATAAAGATGTTGATTTGGAAAAATTTGAAGGGCCTATCTGCCAGATTTGTGTCGACTGCTCTGTCTACTTAATCCTTCACCTCGCTCTGACTCTCTCTGCTGGCTTCCTTGTCTAGTCAGTCCTTGGGTGCCCATACTGCTCTCAACACCCCCCCCCCCTCTCTCGCGTCTGTCGTCTTTGACAGACTCTTGTTGCTGGGAGTGCTGGATGTAATAGTCCACCACATGAGTGGCAAGTTGATGTTCTTGTATGCGTAGTCCTCTGGCCAAATCTGTCATCATGCGATCCCAATCAATTGGTCCTAGAATGTCCGGATGTGGCAGACGTAATTGATCTGCATGGATGGCTTGTTCTACTGCGAATACATGTAGCAAATGTGTTGGTCTGGGAATGAAAAAATCCGAGTGATATTCCCAGAATCCCGTAGAGAACATTTCCTCAAATGTCTGCTTGAAGCATGCAGGTAAGTACTTTATTCGTGCATGCCAAGCAAAGATTATATTGACCGAGGGAGTCTGGCTCATGTCATAGACTAAATCCTTGTTACCTTGAGAGAATCCAGGGGCAGAGATGTATGGAGCATGTGCCTTCCGAAAGGTTTTGAAGACAATGGTCATGAGCTCGAATATTTTCATACACATTTTCGCTACTATGTCGGGTACATTATTTAGACGTGTAGACCAATGTCGAATTGTTGATATCATGTAGGCTACGGTTGGGGTCCCTTGAGGCGGAGCAAAATATGGATAGTTAACCCAAGCCGAGCATTCTTTATTGTTGCGTACCTTGATTGCAAATGCTTTCCAGGATCTGCGATGTACCATTGGGCAATAGCATGGATTATACTTGATGTACAGTGGCATGGTTGCCCAGGTGCTCATCATTTCAGGGTAATGGGTTAGTAGACGTGCACGCCAATTAGGTTGGAAGATCGAGCCAGCACGTGCATCTGCCGGTAAGTCCTGTGGCTCAAATTGAGTGGCGAATGTGGGCTCCTTCCCTGTATGCCTTTTAACTTCTGCATTATAATCATGTAGCAAGACAAAGTAAGGCATGTATTGCGGTTCTGATGTTGTGATCAACCATTGGTGGGATAGGTTCTGAAAGTAAGAAGATCGAAGGATAGTTTCTTCCAGATTTGTAAGAGATTGAATTTGCACGGCAACACGATCATCATGTGTCTTTCCCACTTTCTCGATCCTTTTAACCCAATCGGGAACTCCAATTTCTAAAGTGTCGTGTCCTTCCTCTGTTACCCGACCGCCGGGTGTTGGCATCGGTTCGTACGGCTCTTCATAATTGTCATCAACGGGGATTTCCACAACTGTTTCAGGTTCTGGTTCTTCAGTTGGCGAGGGTGGCCTTTCATATGGTAAGAGACGTGCTTGGAGTTCGGCCACCTGTTTCCGGAGGGTCTCTAATTCTTCTGTAGAGTGTTGCAAGATTATTGGCTCCTGTTGAGCTGTGGGGCCACTTGCTATCTGCTTCTTTAGATCCGCACATTCAGCCTCTAACTTTTCATATGACTCCAAGAAATTTGCATGCTCCTCGAGTAAGATGCGAATGTCTTCTGATGGGACTGCTCTATACTTGGTAGGGCTAATGGTTGCTCCTGCAGTCCCCTCCATAGCTGCTTCAAAGTTGTCTTGGTTTTGTTGTTGAAGCCGCTTGTTCTCTTCTAGGGCTGCTGCCATATGCTTTCTTAATAGCCCAAAATTGCGTCTAAGTGTAGCATTGGATATCATTTGCGCCTGAAGCACAGTTTCCAGTTCCTCGACTGCTGTATCATCCACCGTCAATATTTTTGATTCCAATTCTGAGTGAGCTTGCTGTAAAGTGGTATGTTCGGTTAGGAGCGTTTGGTAATCAGCTTCTAAAGTGTTAACTCTAGCCTGTAGGCGTCGAGATTCTGCCTGGAGGGCAGTAGTGCATTCTTCCAATTGATGGTATTCTTGTTGTAGTTGATGTGCACACTGAAGTAATGTATTGAACGTGCTATTTACATTATGAGATGCAAGGGGAAAAGTTTGGAATGCAGGGGAGGTGGGAATGGGAAGGGAGGTAGTGAATGCTGTGTCTACCAATGATGTGTTGAGTGGTGAGGAGGGGGGTAGTGGAGGGGGAGATGGTGGAATTGTGGGGAGAGGTGCGGTGGTTGGTGAAATGTCCATTGGGTCAGACAAGGTGGTGTGTACAGGGGCTACCATGTAGGTTGGTATGGTAGGTGAAGTGAGTGTGGTGTTTGTGTAGATTGACGTCGTTATGAATATGTGGGGAATGTGCGGTTGATACATTGGAGTGCAGATGAACTGCTCCACAAAGGACAGGTATTGGGGTGGTGAGGTTAGGTTGAATGAGGTGTAGGGGGTAGATGGGAAGTGAGGGTCATGGAATGGAGGTACCCGTATTGGGGGATAGGCTGGGAAACACAGGGTGCCTTCTGTGGGTGCAGGGTTTCCAACCACACTTGGAATTATGGGATGGACAATTATGGGTTCGGAGGACATAAGGGTTGAAGTGTACAAGGGATTGGTGATGGACGAGAAGAGGGTGTCTTGTGAGGTGGGTTCTCGAAATGAGAATGATGTGAATGAGGTTGGGTTATAAGTGAAGGTAGAGGTGATGGCTGTCGTTTCTTCCATGGTGGGAGGTGGTGGTGGGGGTGGAGAGGGTGGTGATGGGGGGTGCTGGGGTGAGATGGGTGATGTCTGAACGAAGGTTTCAGCAGAGAGGTCAATGGTGGTGGTGGGGGTAGCTGTGGTTTCAATGGTTACTTCTTGTTATGTGACGGTATCCTGATAGCCTTACCTACTCGTGGTAATGTGTCAACTCTGCGCTTGTCATACCTCACGGACTAGCGGACTGCTGTCTGGACAGCCTCCGGAACTCCTAAAGATTCTGACACTAATTTGAGGGTGTCAATAAAATGTTGATCCACTCCATCATCTGATAGCATCTCTTGCATCAAAGCTTGACCTGACACAAGAGAGAGTTGATACCTTTCTTGTACTGCTTTGATTGTGTCGTATAACCTTTGTAGTTGAGCTGTATATGCAGGTGCACCTACAAGTTCTGGCACTTCTTGTTGCTCATCTTGATGCTCTTGATCATAATCCTCCTCATCTTCCTCCTGTTCTTCATCTTCATCATCCTCTTCATCCACTTCAACTGTGGTGACATGTACTTGGGAGGTTGTTGCCTGCATTTGCACATTCTCCACTTGTTGTGCCTCTTCTGCCTCCAGCTCTACATCTTGTAATAATTGTTCGAAGTCTTCATTCGTGAGTTCTTCCAAAGGTGCACCACCGAGAAATTCAAGATCGGTTGGGACTGGAGGAAATATCAAGTTAGGCCCATCGGTGCTGCGTCTTGGAAGTCGTAGTGTGAAAGGCCGAACTCTCCGGGGTGGAGGGGTAACGTCTGGTGTTTGGGTGGCTCCACGTGGTTGAGCACATGGGACTTGGACCGTACCTCTCATCTTCTTAGAAGGGGGTCCAGTGGATGTCCTGCCTCTAAACTGCTCTACTCGATTCCACATCAGAGCCCGTTGAATAGGGATGTCATAAGCCAGACATCTATAAATGATTCTAGTTAGAGCACAACATCCATATAAAACATGCTTCCGCGGCCATCGTTTGTGGGCTAGGTGTATCTGATCAATTATCCAGTGGGGTAAGTTGATGGTGAGGCTCTGTGTCTCCGCCAGATACAAACTAAACCATATCTTTTTGGGTGGCATGGTGAATCTATCTTGGGCAGGAAAAGAAAAGTGTTGCATGCACATGCGAAGGTGTATTGCAATATTAGGCGTCATGGACACCATGTCCTTGAGTTTGGTGAGGCTTCGATTCTTCATGTAATCAGGCACTAGGGTCTCCTGCTCTGTAGGAATATGCATTCCGTGCATATCTAGGGCCTCTCTCACCAAGTTGTTGGATAACCTAAACCTCTTGAGCTCATTTCCTTTTGTTAGAGATGGGATCACAAATGAGCTTGCACCTTTTGGGTTCTTGTTTGGAGTCAAGGTGTTGATGAGATAGTAGCATCGCATGAAGTCAGGCTTTGGGAGCCGTGCACTGAAATATGCATCCAATCCTGCCTTCTCCCATACCGAACGTAGACCTTCTGCATTTTGTAACTTCTTGAATTCTCTTGTAAAGAAATGGTATTTACCTTGCTTCCCATTGAAGTCCAACTCTGATTCCCATAGGTATGTTCCCTCTCCCAAGGGTCCTGCCACTTCACTAAACCAGTGGGAAGCTTTTCCTACGGGCATGGTATGGCCACTCGGAGGGTCCGCTATAGGTATGATTTTGATGGCCTGCAATTCTTCTGGTCTTTCATTTGTCTCAGGCAAAACGGGTAAACTGTCTAAGTCCACCACTTGCTGGCTCGTTTCTGTTTGAGAGCTAGTTCCTGCCACCTCAGCCATGTTGAAAAATTTGCAACCGGTTCTGTGAGAATATATGAATAAATGTTGACATTGCAATGGACACAAAAATGACACTGTGTCCTCGTTACAACATTAACCTGAGCTTTTAGTGATAAGTCAGTCAGTCAGTGAGTGCGCGGTGCTTGTGTGTGTAGTTAGGAGTTGGGTAGACCTAGGAGTTAAGTGGAATGATGTAGTGTGAGAGTGATGTAGTTAGTAGGTGGGCATGGATGTACACTTGGGGTCCGGGGGTTTATTACAAGTTTTAGGCTGCCAAATGCAGTGGATGGGTTTTGATCTTGATTTTGTGGAGACTCTGGAGAGTTTGATAGGAGTATCTGCTTGAAAATGAGGCTTTTTAGGGACCCATTTACAAGTGATTTTACTTGTGCTCATGGAAGAATATGTGTTCGTGCGTGATGTGTAAGAATGGGCATCGGATGTTCGAGTGAGTGAAACGTGTTGTACCGGGTGTGGCCTCGGTGTAGCTATTTGAGCCCGCAAGCAAGCCTTAGGCACCCAGATTCGTCGTGATTGTGGGCTGGCCTTCATCGACTTCTTGGGTACCCAAATAGACTTTACTTTAGCAGAAGATTTTATGAAAGACTTCTTATTAGTGTCGTGTTGTGGATTACTAATAAGAGGTTTCGGCCGTGGGGTTGGCATGGTCGCAACAGGGTGTTCGCCTTTCCGCATCCATACTTGTTTCAACGACTGAAACCTTCTGCTTTGCTCCTTTTTTTGGCCTCCAGTATAGGTAGTACTCTGCTTCCTCTGTATTTGATCTGCCATTGGCTGCTGCATCCTTCTGGCCTTTGGAAAAGAAGGGAGTACCGTCTTATCCTTGACTCCGTTGTTGAGACAATCCTCTTTCTGCATCATACATTTTTGGACAAGAATAGCATTGTCAACTTCATGTGCACCCCTGCAAGGACCAGGAGTTCGTGCCTTACCTAGTTCCTTGAGTGCCTCATTTTCCAATTCAACTGTAATTCGACTATGATTTACCCATACCTGAAGAAGTCCACTTCTTAGGTTTAGGTTCACTGCATGATCATAGATCCAGTCCTGACCCAAGACAAGAGGCTCAGTGAGGTCCTCATCTTGACACACTAGTACTTTGACTGTCATTACTTCATCTTGAATGTAGATGGGAAGTTCCACCTCGCCCATGCAAGGGGTTTCCACACCTCCCAATCCTATGAGATATGCTTTTATAGGATTGACAGTTAATTTCAACTCTTGACATTAAGAAAATTTAACAGCACTAGTGGCTGCACCCGAGTTAATCAAGGCTCTTACAGTCCTTGCACCCTTTCCTTGTCCTATCTTTAAGGTTATAAAAGGACGTCAATCAATTATCTTATGAGAGCTGATACCTGAAACTTCACACATAGCCACATGATATCCTTGATCTGCATATGCACCTGGCCTAGGTTGCTCTCTACCTTGTCTTCTTAATTTCATTCTCCGTATGCGCTCTAAAGCTTCTGCTCGAGCTTCTTCTCGAATTCGCTTTTCTTCTTCTTTGCGTTTCTTAGCAATATTGAGTCGACTTAGCATTTCCGCTGTGAGAGGTTCCTGATATAACTTGACCGTGCATCCGCTTATGTAGCTTGGGAGAATATCGCCTTCTAATGTGGCTAGTTGCACTGCTCCACTTGTTGAGATTCTATTAATGATCATGGGTCCGTAGCCGCTCTTCTCTAGTTTCCTCGCATGTTGTTTCAACGTGTATACTAGTACTAGGTCACGTGCCTTCAAACCTTTATCCTTAACGTGGGCATCAAAGTAGGCCTTCTGTCGTTTCTTAGCTGCATATATCCCTGCAGTCGCCCTCAGTCTGGTTTCTCCTAATCGTTCAAGGTCAAAAAGTCTTGAGGAGAGTTCATGACCCGTCCATTCATGCTCTTGTGCTACTTTTAATGTAGGTATTAAGAAGTCCAACGGTAGCACTGCATTTTGGCCAAATACCATCCGAAAGGGGGTGGCTTGGAGTACCGTTTTGTAGGCGACTCGGTATGCCCAAACAGCGTGGTGTAGCTGTTTGTCCCAATTAGAGCGTTTATTGTTCACTAATTTCGTCAGTACATTGCGTAGGATCTTATTGGTGCTCTCAGCCTGGCCATTAGCTTCAGGGTGATAGGGGGCAGACTTCTTATGTACTACCAAGAATTCTTGGAGCAGATTTTCAATAACTTCATTCAAGAAGTGAGTGCCTCTGTCACTGACTAGCTCTATAGGTAACCCGTATCTGGTGAACACATTCTCAAATAAAAACTTAGCTGTTGTTTGAGCATCGTTCTTCGTTGTGGCTTTCACCTCTACCCACTTGGTTAGATAATCTGTGGCCACAATGATATATTCAGCATGAGAACCCTTAGCTGGGGGATTAATAGGACCTACAAAGTCTATTCCCCACTTAGAGAATGCTCGTCCACCCATCATAGGTTTCAGTGGCATCTCATCTTTGCGTATAGGATACTGAGTTCTCTGACAAACATCACACCGTTTCACATAGGTATGGGCATCCATGTGAAGGGTAGGCCACCAGAAGCCCGCAAATAGTGTTGCCTTGATCACCCGATCTGGTCCAAGTGTCCTCCTGCTACACCTTGGTGAGCAGTTTCCAAGATCTTGAGATATTCACTCTCATGGATGCATAGTCTGAGGTAACCATCTTTACCACATTTGTATAGATTATCACCAATGAGTGAATACTCTAGGGCTTCTTGTTCTAAACTCCTTTTCCTAGCCAGAGTCATGTCTGGCGGGAATGTTTTCGTCCTCAGGAAGGATACTAGTGGTTCACTCCAATCTGGCACTATGGACACTTGATAGAGAGTGGCATGTTCCACAGGTGGTTTAGTGCAGCAGATTGGGCATTCCTTGCACAACTTTTGGACATCAGCCTCCATAGTAGGCCAATGCACTCCGAGTCTCCTTAGTGTCTATAGGGTTTGTTGTTTTGAGTAGTGTTGCTCTAATGCACCTACATGTGCTAATAGCAACCATTTAGCGTAGTCATCCTCTTCCACACAACAAGCCAAGATCCCTTGATCTGTGTGCTTGTACATACTTCCTGCCATGATGTGATACTTTTGGGCTTTTACTACCTCCCTATCCTGTGTGTTTATTACTGGATGGTTAGGCCCGTATGTCAATACTGGCACTAGTGATTTAGCCCACTGTGGCACCACTTCCAAATTAAACAAGTAAGCATCAGGAAGGTCATCTGACACTCCTTGTGGAGCTTCTCCAGATGTGAGTCTAGAGAGATGGTCTGCTCTTAAGTGAGTCCTACCTTTCCTTACCACAACCTCGAAGTCGTATTCCATTAGTAAGAGAAACCATCTTACTAATCTACCTGTATTGCATGGCTTGTTCACGAGATATAGCAGTGCCTGATGGTCAGTAAAAAATTTAAACTTATTTGCAAGCAAATAATGTCTAAACTTTTTAACTGCATATACCATGCCTAATCCCTCTCGTTCGATGGTTGTATAATTTTGTTCAGCTGCATTCAATTGTCTACTAGCATAGGCCATTGGAAGACCCATATTACCTTCACCAGTAGGTTGCGCGAGTACACACCCAATAGCATAATTGGATGCATCCGCATGAACATGGAAAGGCTTATTCCAATCTGGTGTGGTTAAGATTGGTGTTGAACATAATCGCCGTTTAAGCTCATTGAAGGAATTCTCACATTCATCAGTCCACTCAAAGTTAGTCAGAAGTCCGTACATGGGCTTTGCAATGACAGCATACATGTGAATGAACCGGCGGTAGTAACCACAATGCCCCATGAAAGCCTGTACTTCCTTGATGTTCTTTGGCCTAGGTAACTCGGCTATGGCTCTCACTTTTTCTTCATCAGTGGATATGCCATTCTTTGACACTATGTGCCCTAGAATCTTGCCTTGCCTGACCATAAAAACACACTTTTCTGGGTTTAGGCAGACTTGATATTCTCTACATTTGTCAAAGATTTGTCTGAGTTCAGGAATATGGGTTTGTCTGATGTTGGAATGAGCACAAAGATCATCAACATAGACTTCTAAGTTCTTCCTCAAGAACTCTTTAAATACATGGCACATCAGCCTCTGGAAGGTTGCTGGTGCATTGGTAAGCCCAAATGGCATTACTCTAAAGGCAAATATGCCCCATTCAATGGCAAATGCCGTCTTATGCTGATCTTCTGGAGCTATGGCTACTTGATTGTAGCCCGAAAATCCATCGAGGAAGTTGTACACTTCCTTGCCTGCTACTCTTTCTAAGAGATGCTCTGTGATAGGAAGCGGATAGTTATCTCGAATTGTGGCTGCATTAACCTTCTTCAAGTTAATGCATACACACAGCTTTCCATTTTTCTTGGGCACCACTACGATGGGGGATACCCACTCAATGTGCTCAATTTCATAGATAAATCCAGCTTCAACCAGTTTATCTATCTCCTCTTTGATCTTGGCAGCGTAATTATCATTATATGTATATGGCTTTTGCTTAGAGGGTTTGGCATCTGAGGTCATGGGGATGGTGTGTGAGCATATGTCAGGGTCCACACCTTTCAAATCCTTGTAACTCCAAGCGAACACATCTCTGTATTCTCTTAGCAAGGCTATCAATTCGTGCTCTTCGTCTGTTGTCAGGTCATGGCCTATGTACGTGCATCTCTCCTCTCCTTCTTCTAGGGCCACTACTATTTTTTTGGTGGTTTCTTTGTTATCATAGGCCTCTCCTGATTGTGCCTCTCGTTTAGGCATTCTTATCATGACTCTCCTATCGTCTATCTCATACTTTTTAAAGTTTTCCGAGACCTCAAACAAAGATTCTTCCTCTTCTGGTGTGACTTCTTTCTTCTTCCTTTTCTTTCCTTCTTCCTTAGGGGTTACCTGTGTCGCTAGCCTTATATCATTTGTAAGCTCTCCGTGCCTCTGGGGTTGAAATTCTACTTCATAGAAGTATTCTTCATCTGATGCAAAAGGAGGGTCCATAATGATTGATTCTAGATCGGAGTCACTTGCATCCTCAAATGCATCAGGGCTAGGTTCACACTCTTCTAACACTGCCTCTCCCATGATTGGCTCTATGGAGAAAACTGAAATTTCATAGCCATCCTCATCACAGTGGGGTGTCCATTGTTCCTCATTGATGGCTACATCAATTGTTGCTAAGATTTCTGCCCAGCCGTGGGGTTCAAATTCTTCGTCAGGAAAAACTACAGGCGCATAGGCTGGGTCTTGAATTGATCTATGTGTTTCTTTTGCACCTATCTCTCTGGCTTCTTCTCTCTTCTCTTCTTCTACGGCTACTTTGCACATCCATAAGTGGGTGTCTTCATGCATCCATGAGGATCCTGACCCTATGGAATGCACCGACTCTGTGTCATCTTTGGCTCTATGGATGGGATTCCATTGGATAGGAGGGACTTCTCTATGAGAGTAATCTTTGAGATTCACTTTGGTCGTAACACCTAAGTGTTGCAGGTACAATGAATTGGTTCCCCAATCCTGTACCACTCGCAACTGTCGCATAAAGGGTCTTCCCAAAATCATCTCATAGGCATGATTCTTGCTAAAATCTCAGATAGCAAATGTGTGCTCGAACTCAACACCACAGGTGGTGAGAGTTATTCCTTCTAACAACCCTAGGGGTCTCTCTATGTGACCATCGGCCATTTGCAATTTCATCCTTGTGGGCCTGAGTGCTGGCTTGCCCCAACGCTTCCATAGGGAAGTGGTAGCAATTGCAACTCCTGCACCTGAGTCGAGAATTGCCTTAGTTGTGTATCCTTGATGTGTGATGGGAAGATATGTGTTTCCCTCTTTGCCCTCACTCATGTCCCCTATCTTGTCCAATGGTATTTCTAGCACTGTTTTTTGGGATCCTACCTGGGAACGAGGTTTTGCTATTTCTGGTACTTGTTTGGCTACATGTTTCCATAGCTCTGGCCTTACTTTGAGTAGCTCTTCTAAGGTGAGGTTGCATTGTACTTTAGTGTTTTTCACTACCTCTGTGTTCCTAGGTATGACTGAGTCCTCATTCCGTACCATGACCGTGGGTGCTCTCATACAAGTAGACTTAGCTTCCCATGGGCCTATGAAGTGGGGTAATTCTTGTAGAGAGTTAGACTCAAAGTCTAAACTTTCCTGAGAGTGGGTGCTCTCCTGCTCCTCATAAATGGATGGGATGTCTTGTGGGAATTGGTCATGTGCATCATCCACAAGTTCAATGGGAGGAGGGACTTCACTTTCCTTAGCCCATTTGTCTTCTTGAATCTCTCGTAGGAATTCTGGTGTGAACCGATTCATAGAAGATGATGTGTCTGGTTCCGTAGACTTAGGCACATAGGCTTCCTGGGCAGGAAGACCTGCCCTTTCACTTGCCTTGTCCTTGTGTTGAGAGGCGGGTTCCTTTTCTGATTGTGAAATTAGCTTCTCTATTCTTTCTAACAGTCCATCAAAGTGCATCTGTGTCTTCGCTGAACTAGAGATGTTAAATAGGCGACTGGCTTCAAACATGGTCTGAGCCAATTCCACCATCTTAGCACAAATTTTGGTTCGTTCTAGCTCTAGTTCTGCTCTAGGGTAACACTTTTCATGATCAGTTACGTTTGGCCCTTCTTGGATTCTGACCTGATAGGCTTTAAGCATCATATTAAGGTCCTCGGGAGTGGGATCTGCTAGGATTGATCCTACTCTAGGGGGTGGTGGGCTTAGGTGAGGCAGGTTGGATGGAGATGGGAATGGTGGCGGTGATGGAGGTGGGGCAGTGTGAGAGGGAGTTTGAGCTGTGAGTTCGGTTATCCTGGCTTTGGTTTCTCTTAGGCTTTCCTCAAGTTCACTCATTTTCTTTGCCCATTGTCTTTTCATTCTTTCACGAATATCTCTCCAAGCTCTAGTCCTCTTCTTTGTCATGCTCTCTGTTTCACTAACATCTGGGCTCTTTTCCTGGCCTACACCTGGGTTCTGCTGTAAGGCTTGGGCTCTAGTGACCACTTGTATTGGTGCAGTGGAAGTGACACTTCCTCTGGAATCTACCACTAACCCAATAACGTTAATGGGAGTGATTTTTGGCATATTGCTGGGATTCTTTGGACAATCTTGTAAGAGATGCTCCTTTCCACATTCTTGTCAAAAGCCCTGGATCGTCACTGATTGGGGTTGTGTAGGTGGAGGCAAGGGACAATCACGAATGAGATGATCTCCCTGACATCTGTAGCATGGTCCTCTAGGGAATGGGGGCCTTACTTGCCTAGATTGAGGTCTAGGGTTGGGGTTTGCATACATGACGTTTGTGTAATCTGACTCCCAACTAGGTTCATTTGGCTCTTCACTATAGTAGGACTCACCATGTTCAAGAGACTGCATGTAGTAGGCATGGGGGCTATCAACATGTGTAGAATCGAAACTATGGTCACTGGGGTCACTTTCTGATAGTAATGGGGTTACTGGCACTATGGCCCTATTCAGGTTTTCTTTTGCAGCTGCATACTTTACAGGGATCACGTTGGATGGAGCTGGAGGTTGTTGGGCTAACACAGGCTGAGGCCTTTGCTGGGCTTGATATTGTGGTTGGTAGGCTTTTTGGGGCCTAGCATACTACTGTGGTGGATATTGGTTCTGATATCTTCCCTGTTGATATGGCTGAGGGTAAGTTTGCCTAACTGCTTGCTTATTGTATGGATAGTCTTGTGCTATGTGATTTGTGTATCTCCGTTCTATGGTACAGTATTGGCTACTCGGATTTACTTGGGGTTGAGCCGTAATGGGACACACGTTCACCATATGGTCACCACCGCAAGTATAGCACCTCTTTACTGGGGCAAACCTTGGGATTTGTTTGCTAGAGACACCTAGTTTTTGTGCCACTTTCTCAGCGAGTTCCTCAATTGATGTGGATTGCGTGGAAGAGAGGCTAGAGGCACTATCTGAATCTTTGTATATTTTGGAAAGCTCTAACTCCTCCCCTAGGTTATCCTCGATGTCAATGCACATGCGTACACACTCTTCTATAGTCCTAGGGTCCTTCAGATACACATATGACCTCAATTTGGTACTTAGCAATCCATCCAAGAATAAAGCCACTTGCTTAGCTGGTGTGGGTAGCTCCAAAACAGGGCATCTTTCAAGGTATTGCCTAAATCTTCTTCCTGCAAGTCTCACAGTCTCTTGAGGGGTTTGCTTGAAGCTGTGAATCAATGAGGAGGTATTATGCCTTATGCCACTCTTAGAGAATTCAATAATGAAAGCCTCTAGGAGTTGGTCTATACTCCTGAACTGCCTTTCGTTTAGTGGCTGAAACCATGTCAGGGCAGTGTTCCTAAGGGTTAGACCAAAGGCATTGTACTGCGTGAATAGATCCTCCACTTGTTCAGCTCTCAAGACTTGCCTGAACTCAGCCACATGATCATAGGGATCTCCAGTGCCATCGAAGTAGTTTTTCATGGACTTAACTAGTTGGGTCGGTCTCAGGGTCCTCGTGTGCTCTCTTGGTCTTGGTAGAGGGAATTCATCCGCATTTCTTCGGTTCGCTGGGGTTCTATGTCCCTCAAGTTCCACTCTATTTGTTTCCGTTCTCGTTCTTCCTCTTCCCAAGGAGTTGGCAAAGCTTACCTCAGGTCTGTCTCTCTTTATGTCTCTCTGAACTCCATGAGCATGGGACGTTCCAGCTCCCGGGTGGCCAGATGACACGTTAGATTTTGGTTGGGGGAAAATAACTCACCCATCCTAGTGTAAGCATGTCTATCATGTTCTATAACCACAAAGATCCTTTCTGAAGCGTGATCTAGATAGGTCACCCTGCCTGGGCTATCTGGATCTTTAAACTCATAGATCATGATTGTTCCTATATCAATTGGCCTATTTGATTTATATCTCCAAAAGGCTTCATCGGTTTCTTGATTTAGGAGCAGATCTATGCTCTTATTGTCCTGGGGAATCCACTCGGGATTGAGGATTCTTGTAAGAACAGATTTGCCCCGAGGGGTTCTAGGTTCTCCTCCTACGTTCCCTTGTTCTAGGTCATCTATGTCCGTCTCAGGGATCACATTCCCGAATTCATCTTTCCTATCTGGGTGACTGGTGACTACGTATATGGTTCCTTCTTTATCCAGGTATGCTCCATTTTCGAACTTGACAGCTGGGTGTTCTAGTCCAATGGATTGGTCCGGGTTTTTAATCTGGACCACAGATCTTCCTAGGCTGTCCTCATAGATGCTAGCACCTAGTCGGTTGGTCCTAATGTATTCGAGCTGCGTCTTGTAAGGGCCTTCTACCCTGTGCAAGTATGGCACTCTTGAACTTCCCGTAGGTCGGTCCATGCCTTGAGACATCTCTGATTCACTAGTCTCAGAGCTAGGGTAGTATGAGTGGTGGCTCAACTGCTGGGCCCAAGACCTAGCAGTGTGGTTGACACTAGCCTCTGAAGACCTAAGACTTTGTCTATCTCTCCTTATTGGCGCCCTGATCTAAGGTTCATAAGCCTAATTGAATAGCCCAAATTTTCCCAAGTACAACCTCGTTGCTGATTTCTTTTGTATCAGTTACTTGATTCTTTTTAGTGATTATCGTGTTTATGCTCTTGTCAGAAATAACGTTGTCAGGAATATTTGAGTTAATTTTCGCACTGTAAGTTGATCGTTCCACGTT
Organism: Ceratopteris richardii; assembly: GCA_020310875.1. Taxonomy (NCBI): domain Eukaryota; kingdom Viridiplantae; phylum Streptophyta; class Polypodiopsida; order Polypodiales; family Pteridaceae; genus Ceratopteris; species Ceratopteris richardii. Next base: position 50,201,532 of record CM035429.1, read on the forward strand.
AGATTCTTTCCTTTAAGGTTATCGCATCACGAAGAAATTATGTTTAATCTTGAACTTGAGTGCATAGGTAGTCTTCAACTTGATTGATGCCTATCGTTGCCCTGACTTACTCCTAGCACTTCTCGCACTTAGCCTAAGCTACGAATTGATAGAGGGTGTTGAGGATTTTCCAACCTTGAGTTTCTTTCCTTGTGTTGTTGCCCTGGTGTGCCCAGGACGCGTGTTCCCAAGCTTGCACTTACTCTTGCTTAGAATGCCCTCAAGTGCTCTTACTGGGCCTGTAAAAGTCCCACAGTTAGCTCAAGACTTAGATTCAAATGACACAATAGACCACTTTTATGCATGTAACTCACAGACCAAATTATCCTTTGCCTTTATGGAAAACAATCCCAAGGATCCCTTAGTTTTCCTACCTCGGGGTATGGTCAACTTCAAAATACCCTATCTAATAATCCTGATATTAATTTTCACATAACCAGTGGAATTTTTGGTTGTACTCCCCACAAGCTTTCCAACAAAACAAGAATCACAGCAAACGGATTTCGTATGAGAAAGTTATGTCAGTTCAGGCTTCAGGGATTAAAACAGGGTTCAAAGAGGCCAACAGGGCAACAGGTTTTCCTCGGGTTATTTGCCTATAGCCTCCTTATGTGCTCTTGAGTCCATTATCCATGTCCAAAGTTAGCCAAATTCCTCAATTTATTAAACCCTAAAGAATGGCCGAAAATGGCTGTCAATCGCGATCGACTGGGTTGTCAATCGCGATGGACAGGTGGCAATCGTGATGGACAGGTGTCAATCGCGATGGACTGGTGTCAATCGCGATGGATTGGTGTCAATCGCGATGGACAGGGTATCAGTCGCGATGGACAGGTATCAGTCGCGATGGACAGGTATCAGTCACGATTTTTTTGTCGATCACGATGGACAGGGGTGTCTGTCGCGATGGACACGTGTCCGTCGGGGTCTGTCAGTCGCGATGGACTGGCTGTCCGTCGCGATGGATAGTGTCAATCGCGATTGATGATATCAATCGCGATGGACAGAGAAAATGCAAATTTTTTTGAAATTTCTGTGGATTTGTGAAGTGCAAGGTCTCTAGTCTACTGTGGTGCACTCAGTTTTACCAAAAGATGAAGTTTTCTGTCAATCACGATTGACAGAAACTTGTGACACAGAGACAGTTCTGCACATTTCCGTACCTGCGCAGCGTGCTGGGGATGATGGGATATCCAATACCTGCAAGCAAACTCAAGAAACATGCAAAAAATAGCACACAACAGTTCGCTCTCTCGCTCTCTCTCACAAGTGAAATTAGGGAAATGAAAGGAGGAAGGAGATATAGTAAAAAAACTGATTTATTTTTTTTTCGCGATGATGGAGATGGAGATTGGATATGGTGAGGATGATGATGGTGATGATGATGGTGTAGTAAGAAAGAGAAAAGTAAGAGAAAATAGAGAAATTACCTACAACGCTAACATCATAACTCTACGTCTTACCATCACACGCTCGTCCTCAAAGCTCGATCCCCGGCAACGACACCAAAATTTTGGTGTAAGCTCAGTGATGAGTAGCACCTCCTTTAATGTCAATCAGGGAAGACAAGAGGATGGTATGAAGACCTCGAGCAAGTGAAGGCACAAGTGCGTGAGTGAGAAGCACACAGACATGCACACACATACACACACACGCGCACACACGGCAAGACAAAGAGTGAGAAGCAATGGAGTTCTTTCATTACTTTCAAAAAGCTCATACAAGTTCAAAACTATTACAAGCTAACCTCAAAAATGAGCTCTCTAGCTCTATTTATAGTTTTTGACTAGGTTTTGGCCGTGTCCAGACCTAGTGTCCCGCCTAGTTAAAAATTAGGTTCTCTACCCTATTTGGAGGTTCAAACGAAGTCTAAAAAATGTGAAAACTGACAGGTAGGTACTTCTAAAGCTCCTCAAGCTCAAGGACTCCTTGGCTTGCACAAAATGGAGCTACAAAATTATGAAATGGTATTTACAATGATTGTTAGTGATGAGAATCACTCTTATAAAGATGTTGATTTGGAAAAATTTGAAGGGCCTATCTGCCAGATTGCGTCGACTGCTCTGTCTACTTAATCCTTCACCTCGCTCTGACTCTCTCCGCTGGCTTCCTTGTCTAGTCAGTCCTTGGGTGCCCATACTGCTCTCAACAGAAGGATTTGGGAGATGCCAAACATATTCTTGGCATGCGCATTACTCGTGATAGGAGTAAAAGATGCATATACTTGTCTCAAAGTGAGTACATATCCAAAGTACTTCACATGTTCAATATGCAGGGTGGAAAGGCATTGAGTACACCTTTACCCACATATGTGAAATTGAGCAAGGATGATTGCCCCAAATCAGATGAGGAAAAGGAATTCATGACCAAAATTCCCTATCAGTCTATTGTTGGTAGTCTCATGTATGATATGGTAGCTACGAGACTAGACATTGCATTGGGAGTAGTGAGCAGATATATCTCTAATCCTGGCAAGAAACATTGGGAAGCGGTCAAGAAGATTTTGAGATATCTGAGTGGCACTAAGGACAAGTGTCTATGCTTAGGTAGAGGGAAAGCATCCATTATTGGTTACACAGATTTTGACTATCTGGTTGTGTAGACAATCGTAAGTCTACATCAGGGTACATTTTTCATTTTGCTGGAGGTGCTATCTCTTGGAGATCTTGTCTTCAAGAATGTACAGTTGTTTCCACCACAGAAGCAGAGTATGTTGCAGCAAGTGAGGCATTTAAGGATGCCTTTCTCATCTTGCTTGTGATATAGGTTTACCTCAACATGTAGCTCGCTTACTCAGTGATAGTCAGAGTGCCATTGCTTTGGCTAATCCGGTCTATCATGCAAAGACCAAGCACATTGAGGTGAGGTATCACTTCATTAGAGATTGCTTAGCCACTGAGCGCATTATTCTTGAGAAGGTTCACACTCGAGATAATGCTACAGATGCTTTGATTGAAGCTCTACCACAGGATAACTTTCGACACTGTTGTCACTTGATGGGGGTTACTTGATTCTTGATCTTACACAGTCACTTGTATACTGTGTAACATGCCCATCAGGTGGGAGGTATAGTTTGTATACTTACACTCAGATATTCTTTATCATTCTTTATTTTTCTCCCATAGTTACTTTGGCCATGTTGGCCTTTAGTGGGAGATTGTTACGATTAGTGTCCATGTGAAAGGTCAAATGGCCACTAGACACTTCTTTGTATATGTTCTTTAATAAAACATATAGTGGCCTGGTCAGTCATAGACTGTAAGTTCGACCGCATTTGTAAGACCTAAGAAGTCTATCTTCGTGCTCCCTGTATACTGTGTCTTCTGCGTATTCTGTAGCCTATGTGCGAAGTACTGTGTGCGGCCTTAGGAGCTTGGTTTTCTACTCCGATTGTATCTTCGTGAAGCTCTCAAGAAGGGGAGCACACTGTGGTGCATGGCCATCAAAATACTTCAATTGTTAGTGGAGGTGTGGAGTCTTCTACTTGCAACCTCTCTTGTGATTATCCTCATGCACTGAATATCATCCATCTTCAAAGGATCACCATGCTTGGGAATTATTTTTGTGGACTTGATGAACCACATCATGTGTGGATCTTGTTGGGGGATATCATGAGGATCCACTTCCGTTACTCTACTTGATATCCATCCATCCTATCCTCTTGTGTCATTGACAACAAATAGGCTGATGTGTACTCTTTCTAGATTAATAGAATAGAAGTGTATGAATGCACCCTACACTATGAGCCAACAAGCACTATGAAGACCAATATGCATGTTCTATCTACTTTCCCTTGATCAAGACCACACAAATGAGAAAGGGTAAATAGTTGGAGCTCCCAAGGAAATACCACCAATTCCTAGGGGTAGAAACACTCAAAGCACTTCCATCTGATGTTTCTTGGAACAACAATGTATGTAGAAAAGCACACTCATAAAAATACCAATATCATTAGGCTCAAAGCACTTCCATTTGATGTTTCTTGGAATAGCAATGTATGTAGAAAAGCATGCTCATCAAAAATTTTGGATGAAAAATATGAGGTGCATACCCATAAAACACGTGATCATGTGTAGAGTATCACAAAGCTCTATTCTTGAATGCATCCCAAGTATATGGATAAGTCTGGAAACACTTATAAAGAGATAAAAAAACTTGAGAGAGTAAGCTCAAAACCACAATACTTCAATTGGTCGTATCCAAAGTATTTTAGGTCTTCCATTGAGAGAAAACCTAGGAAAATCACTTGAAAAGCCAGATTTAAAAGACCAATTCCACCCATAAATCCTATGTGAAACCCTTCCGTCACCTTGTCAACAAGGAGGTGTCAACAATTTAGGAGAATTTTCCTTAGATTAGGATTAGACCATTGGTTAGACAAATCAAACAAGTTATACCCATAATCAATTTAGCTCAATGCCAACAAGTTCCAAGAAGAGAGCTTCAACCCTCTCAAGTGGAAAATTGCATGGATACCTAATTTGATGGATCTAGTGATCCATATGATCATGTGGAGAATTCAAACAATCCTTGAGATCTAAGACAGTCATTGATTTCTCACACAATTGGAGATACACTTTTGTAATTTTAACCACTTTTGATTGCAAGTTTTCGAAATCTAGACATGCTCATGGATTAATTCATACGTGAATTTTCCAAGCGAGGGGTGAAGCATGATTTCCCTTCACTCATTTGCAATTTCAATCGAGCCTCCCATGAACTATCGAGAGCCATTGATAGCAAATACAAACAATATGGGGATCTTTAGAAAAGAGGATGATCTCACTATGCTTGGATGATCTCACAAACAATCAATTGCGATCCCTAGTAAACATCCACAGATTGAACACATTGAATGAGTGCATCAAGGAATGCATATATTTGGAAGAAAACCTAGCTACAAACCTCAAAAATTATGTCATGAGATATGAAGAGGAAGTCTCAACCTCAACATTGATGGAGAGTGTTAATCTCCAAAAGAACAAGCTATCCTTGATGTTAGACCACCTCTATATCAAGAATAACTTTAAACTCCAACCAATTTTGGAAGACAAGTACCAAACTATCAAGATTTTAGCTAACTGTGAAAAAGTCATTTCACAGAAAAGTCTCTTGCACATTACTCACTCATTAATTGATCATTTCTGTAAAGTTTCTGATGAAACTTTGTAGAATGTGTCACCTAGAGTTTGCACACCTCCTGCAAGTTAAAGCCTTCAAAAGCTTAAGTAGATTGTGAGAAATGATCCAAACAATCTACCGATGTCTGAAACTGCCTTCTTGTAGAATCGACTTTGACACCTGCAACTTCTAACACATGGTTCTCCCAAACTAGAACCCGTTTAAGCAAATGCTTTTAGCCATAGATGGTTTACCTTCCAACTTAGATTTTGACTCCTCATTTGTGTAAAACTTTACACTGTGCACTGAGAACTGACCATTTCTTTGACTATCCAGATTGCGCCTGTTTCAGAAGACACTCAATACTTTCTCACATATAGATGTTCCTACACAAAATTCTCTCAGCCTGTTTGTAATTAGACTCTTAAAATTTAACCATAGATAGATTAACTATGGAATTAGATGTGTACAGAAGCATTTCTGATAAAATGAAACACAGAAGGAGAACTAGAGAAAAGATCGACGCACAATTCTCTGAACATTCTTTCTATTCAACCCTTCATACATCTGATGGATGATACACTCAATACTCATCATCTATTATATATATACATATCAGTATTGATTCATCATTACTTCAAATTTTGAAGCATTTACAAAACTAATGTACATATGGTTAAAGAATTTTTCTTCTTGAACCTTCACTTCACTTCATGAAGTTGGACTTCAATCTTTTCTTCATATCTTTATTTCTAGGCTTCATATAATCACCAATTGTTGATTGTCCTACTCCAACAGCTCCCCCTCAATCATCAATTGTGATTACCTGCATCTTCTTTATTCCTGCCATATCTTTAAACCTCTGCAACTTTGGTCCATCCAAGCTCTTTGTCATCATATCTGCAAGTTGATCTTTTGTAGGAGTATGCATAACTTCTATTTCTTATCAACAACCTTCCCTCTCAAAAAATGATATTGAATCTCAATATGTTTAGTTCTAGCATGGAATACAGGATTTGCTGCCAAATATAAAGAACTCATATTGTCTCCACAAATGATAGGAGTACTCTGAATATCAAAACTCTTCATAACAGTCTTTAACCATATTACTTCCTTTGCAGCTTCTACCATGCCTTTGTATTCTGCTTTTGTAGATGATAAAGCAATTGTATGTTGCTTCTTAGAGCACCATGAAATTAGCTTATCTCCCACATAACACCAATATCCATGTGTTGATCTTCTATCATCAGAATTACCTGCCCAATCTACATCACTGTATATTTTGACTCTTGTATCTGAAGTAAATCCATAATACAAACCTTCTTTAAGTGTGCCCTTGATGTACCTAAGTACTCTTTGTCCTGCAATCCAATGTTCCTTTCTAGGACAATGCATGAATTGAGATAGGACTCCAACTGCATATGATAAGTCAGGTCTTGTTAATGAATCAGACTACCCACCAAACTCTGATAAAGCTTCATATCTTTGAATTCTTCTCCTCCATATTTGCTCAATCTATGATTAACTTCCATTGGAGTTGGTGCTATCCTGCAATCTTCCATTTTAAATTTGGTTAGAAAATTTTTCAGATACCTTTCTTGAGTTACATATACTCCATGTTGAGTATATGAAATCTCCATTCCCAAAAAGAATGATAAATTTCCCAAATCACTGATTTTGAATTCTTTCTCCATCTGCTTCTTAATCATGTGTATGCCTTTGTCATCTGTTCCTGTAAGTATTATGTCATCAACATAAATACATACATAAATAAATCCATCCTCACTTGCTTTGACTAACAAGCTACTATCTGCCTTTGATGCCTGAAATCCAAGTTTCTTTAAGAACTTTACAAGCCTATAATTCCATGCCCTTGGGGCCTGCTTCAACCCATACAAAGCTCTCTTGAGCTTACACACATAATTTGGATACACTTGATCTTTGAAACCATCTGGTTGTTCCATGTAGACTTCATCTGAAATATAACCATTCAAAAATACATTCTTCACATCTAATTGAGATAATTTCCAACCTTTGCAAGCAGCAATTGCTATGAGAGTCCTTATGGTTGTCATCTTTGCAATAGGACTATAAGTTTCATCATATTCCACACCATATGTCTGTGCATATCCCTTTACAACAAGCTTGGCTTTGTACCTAGATACACTTCCATCTGCAAACCTTTTTGTTTTGTAGACCCATTTACATCCAATGATCTTTTGACTATGTGGTTTAGGAACCAAATCCCAAGTCTCATTTTCCATCAATGCATCATATTCTTCCTGCATAGCTTTTTCCCAATTCTTCTTCCCTTTGGCTTCATCATATGTGGATGGATCTTCATCTGCTTTTAACATGTAAGCATAATCTTTAGTAGTCAAGAATGAAGTATCATAGCCATACCTTGTAGCTTGCCATTTGTGCTTAGATGACCTTCTGAGTTCTCCATTTCTTGAAGTTTCTGGTTCATCACATTCTGGATCAAACCTTGGCACTTCTTCAACTTCAACCTGTACTTCATTGTTCTCCTCTTCATCAAATATCTGAACCTTTGATTTACCTTTCTTTTGATTCACAACTTCTTCAACATCTGCATGAACATTAAGTGTACCTGCATACCAAGTACCTTGCTCATCAAATGTAACATCCTTAGACACAAGGAATTGCTTTGTGGATGGACTCCACAACCTATAACCCATCTGCTTGTCATCATAACCAATGAATACATACTTCTCTGCTTTAGGTTCCAATTTATGCCTCAATTGAGATGGCACATATGCATATGCCAAGCATCCAAATATTTTACAATGATCCAAGGTAGGTCTCTTACCCCACCAAGCTTCATATGGTGTCATACCCTGCAAAGATTTACATGGTAACCTATTGACCAAATATGTGGCTGTGTTTACAGCCTCAGCCCACAAATAATTAGGACAATCTTTTTCCTTCATCATTGATGTTGCAAACTCAACAAGAGTTCTATTTCTTCTCTCTGCTACCCCATTTTGTTGAGGAGAGTACCTCCAAGTAACCTCTCTCTTTATACTTGCATTCCACAAATAATCACTGAACTCATTAGAGAAATACTCTCCCCCTCCATCTGACCTTAACCTTTTCAATTTTTGACCTGTAATTCTTTCTGCATATGCATGATAGTGTTTAAATGTATTAAACACTTCTGACTTGTCTTTGATCACATAGATTGTGATCCACCTGGTAGCATCATCAAGATATATGACATAATATCTTGAACCATTTATACTGAAGTCCTTTGAAGGACCCCACACATCTGTATGTACCAATTCAAGTCTTTCTGAATACATAAAACCATGCTTATTATATGATTGCTTATGAGCCTTACCTAACTGACATGCTTCACATCTATATGTCATGTGCTGACCTGCAACATTAGGCAATCCAAGCACTGAACCATTGTTAACCATTTCTTTGATACCTCTTTCATTAAAGTGTCCAAGTCTTTTATGCCAAAGATCCAATTCAAACACCTTTTGCTCTCCATATGTGAACATAGCATGTCCAATATTACCTTGTATCTTTAATGTGAAGAGCCTTCCTTCCTTCTTTCCTGTAACAATTTGTTTATACCCTTGACTAGGGTCTTCAACATAAACTCCATCATTAGTGAATCTTACCTCATATCCTTTTTCCACAATTTGTCCTACACTAATCAAGTTCTTTGGAATTGTAGGAACATACAAAACCTTACTCAAGAGAGTACTTCCATCTTTGGCCTTAACTGAACCAATTGACTTTACTTTATGCTTTGTATTATCACTTGTTCAAACTGTGTGATTGATTGCCTTATGATCTAGATCAGTCAGCAATGTTCCCACTCAGATGATTACTACATCCTGAGTCAATATAAAATACTCTCATGTCTTCATGTGAGGCTTCACATGTTGCATTCATAATAAGAGTTGAATCTTCTTTCTGATCTCATGCATAGTTGTAGTAGGTGTTATTATAGGATTGACTTTGGAAGTTTCTTCCTCCACTTCTTCCAAAAGAATTCCTACCACCTCTACCTCTGAAGTTTCCTCTCTGATATCTGCCACCTCTTTCTCTTTGATTAAAATTCTGATTAAAATTACCATTGCTTTGATTATTATGCCAACAATCATGAGATAGATGATTGGTCTTACCACATATCTAGCAAGCTCTGACATTATCTTTGTTATTTCTGCCTCTTCCTCTACTTCTACCACTTCCTCTTCCTCTTAGGAAGTTTGCTTGACTTGGAGTACCTTCATCTTCAACTGATTGTTGCTTTCCTTTGCTAGCTTTCTTCTTGTCTTTAGAATACATTGCATGACCTGCACTCTTATCAACATCTCCTTTGATGTCATTCTCAAAAGTTAGCATATGTCCTAACAATTGATTCAAATCAGGAGTGAAATGATCTAATGAAACTTCTGTAGACAAAATAAAAGGTTTCCACTTCCCATCTCCTCTTATCCCTGTGAGAATTTGTCTTACCAACTTATCTTCTTCAATATCTTCATCAACTGCACCTAAAGAATCAGCAATGTCTTTCATCTTTGTCACATAATCAGATATTGATTATGAAGCCTTCTTCTTAAATGTAGTAAACTCTGCCCATAATGAAGCTTTCCTTGATTTGGTTGTATTCTGAAAATGCTCTTCCAAAGCATTCCATATGTCACTTGCACTTTCAAGTCCTCTGATATGAGGAAGCAAATAATCATTCACTGCCATGTAGATTATGCTCCTTGCTTGAGCATCCTTCTTCATCCAAATCTTTATATCTGCAAGCTCCTCCTTAGTTGGAACACTAGGATCTTTGAACTCTGGCTTTTCTTCCTCTCCTGTGATGTATCCCATCATATCTTTCCTCATAAGATGAGCTTCCATTCTCATAGACCAAGGTGGATAATTCTCTCTATCCAACTTCTCAATTTCGAGAGTATCTCCCATCCTTTCTTCACCAGTACTATCAAATCTTTAATCCTTATAGGGAATTAATATACCTTAGCTTCGAATTTTGCACCTTATGATCCTTTTGATAGCCTTTATGTGTCTCCCTTCAGTTTTTCTTCCAAACTTTATCCTTTTGAACCTTCAAGGTGTGAAATTTGTATATCTGCAGCAATCGGGTTCTTCCTTTCCTCAATCTGATAAATCCTGCTCTGATACCACTGATGGAGAGTGTTAATCTCCAAAAGAACAAGCTATCCTTGATGTTAGACCACCTCTATATCAAGAATAACTTTGAACTCCAACCAATTTTGGAAGAAAAGTACCAAACTATCAAGATTTTAGCTAACTGTGAAAAAGTCATTTCACAGAAAAGTCTGTTGCACATTACTCACTCATTAATTGATCATTTGTGTAAAGTTTCTTGGTTGTCCGGTTCTTCATCTATCCATGTGAGTCTTTGCAAGCTTTAGTCCCTTGGTATGTACTTCTTCCTTGGATTCTTGCATGAATGTTGGGGTTCAGATCAACACATCACAAATTGACTTTCAAATTAATCAACCTTCTCACACTGGTCTTCATCAACAGAGAATCTACCTTCAAACAAGCTTTCATTCTCGTATTACTTATACTGTGTCAAAAATCCTTAACTTCATCGAACACACATTACAAAGTGGATGGAATTACATGTTACAATTCTACACATGTCTACGCAAGTACCCACGTCAACATTCCTCACACATCAAACAAAATATATAAGAAATGTCTGCCAAAAGCTTTCAATTACAGAGATTTAATAATCGCGAATAATATATGCTTCAGAGTTTCATTCTTCATAGAACAAGCATCATGCTGCTCCTAATTTCATAAGGCGCACTTGCTCCTGCAGTTCTCCTTCATTCTTCCTTCGACCACTTCTTGTCTTCTCCACCCTTGTCAAGTGTAACGTCTTCCCCCCTATTATGACATCCACGCGAACTTCGATATAACCGTCTGTTAAAAATCCGATCCGCCAAAAAATAGACATCCAACTAAGTAATGTCTAAATTTAACAATCTTTCATAATTCAAATTAATCATTTATCCTCCATATTTCCCTATCTTCAACACCTGGCACAGCCCGGTGCGGAATTTTGTCAAAAATTAGACTCGAATTTACAATCCCTTGATCATATAAAATTATTTCCTTCGATTGTTTAGAAATAGCCGCTTTCTCTGCTCCAACCTTTCGACTCTACAGCATATTGAAATCCTCCTCAAAACAATCCTGCTTTTCTTGAAAGTCCCTATCAATAATGAATTGTTGCTTTTCAATTATCATATCCACCTTTTCTTCTAGATTCTTCTGTAACAACTGTTCTTGTAACTCTTTAATTATTTGTGCATGTTCTTCAATTTGCTTCTCTTGTTTTTCAATAATATGGAGTAAATCTTTTTCATGCTTTGACACAAAGCATGCCTGCACTTGCTCATTCTGAATCCTGAACATACTTTGCCAACGACTATGAAACACAGTCCAAATATCTTGAATGTACTTATGCAGCTGCTGCTTTAATAATCCACTATCCGACCCTGTCATTAATACTGCATCCAGCTCTGCTTCTCCAGCACCTGTAATACCTGCATCCTAGAGTGAAGAATCACTTGTTCGCTTTGCAGAGTAGCATTAAGTAATGAAAAATCCATCATCTCTTTTTGAATTTGTTCTTGTATAGACCTATGCCATTCTTCACATTCCTGCATGGACCGCTTTATTCTAGACAACTCTATTACTTGTTGCATCTTGCTCTTTTGAATATATTTCTCTAATGTTTGTGCCTTCTTATTCAATTCTTCTCAAAGTGTTTCAACCTGCCTCTGTAAAGACTGATAATCCTCCATGTTAATAGATATTTTTTTCTGTTTGTACCTAGTTAATTTCTCCTCTTGCAAGACTAAAAAAATGGAAATTTCTTGCAACCTTTCCTTCATTCCTAGTACATCATACCTTGTGTTCCTTATTGATTGGTGAATAACATCCTTTAGCAACTTATCCCCTACTGCTTGCAGCTGTTCTTCCAATATTCTCTTTTTAGACAACTTAAAAACCTTTCCTAGTACTTTTGGGTGCTCATCCTCATCTACCACCTGCAGGAGATTATCCTCCTTTATCACTGCCTTTCCTAAATCAGTTTGAATTATCTGCATAACTGGTTCCAATTCTTGTACATTATAACCTGCTTTCAGAAGATCCATACACGTCTCTAAAGATCTGTCCACCTCTCTCTTAGCTAGTTGTTCCTGATTTTTACCCATCAGCTCGTCACTATGAATGTTTATCTCCTTTGGCCATGACAACTTCTCACTGTCCACCAGCTGCACAAACTCAAACAATGCCGCCAAATATGCTGACATCCTACTAAACAATTGCGTTTTACGTCTATCCCCTACAAATATCTCACTGTGCATGTGATCATGCAACCAATGAGCCCAACTGACCTGTCCATTTGCCTCTGCATAAGCCAAAGGTGCAAAATTTTCTTTGGACATGTAATCATATTTAATGATGAAACACAACCTCTCCAAGTACCATTTTAACTGCTCCCGTCGAACATAACGTGCATTCTTCATCATATAATATTGTCGTCCCCCTTCCCTGGGCCCAAAGTCTTTCTTCAAGACGTCCTCAAAACACTTCGGAATGACCACATCCTTGTATATAAGTAACTTAAATATTTTTGCAACTAATTCAGGCAAAAATTTTACCTGTAATGCCAGCTGACCTTTTGTTTTTCTGATGATCTCCAGCTGACTTTTTGCATAGTAGTTGCATCACCATCTCGCCCATGGTAAAGTAGCAAATTGAAATAAACCGATCTTACGGAACCAATTCTCATTTGTGGTGGACTGTGTATCAATTTCAACCTTGAAATCTGAAAATGGTTCCATGAGAGATTGCACAAATTTGGTAGTCGCTGTGTCGATATCTCCTCCTCGTCATCTTGAAGCAAGCTATTACTTTCCTCAGTTGTGGTTTCTTCTTTGCGCAACACAACTTCTCTCTTTCTCATATGTCCCCGCATGACTTCTGGTTCATGCACCAACACAGTAGACATAAGAAGAGATGTTACTTTCGGGGCCATAAAATAGGACTGAGAACACAAGTACCGCGAGTGCGAATGTTGGATTTGCCACTGACAGAGATGTTTGATGTACTTACTCACGTACCAGTTCATGAAATTCAATAATATTTTAGTATGGGTCACTTTAAAAATCATTAGAAGCCTGTTTCCCTGCATTACCATGACACGCCTAAAAGATCTTTTACACGTGCCTTGATAATCATTAAAACTAATGCGCACCTAAAGAATACCAAACTGATATTTAAATTCATTAACACTCCCTTTTCTGGTGCACGACCTTCCCACCACCACGTTCCAACTAACCTTACTTTGCAAGATAATATCTGGTTGAGCACTATCTTTCTGTTCATGTTCCCCCTGATACACATGTTTGTCATCTCTCTGACCACTTGCAACCCTTGTTGTACCTATCTCCGGAACTTCATTACTTGCTGCCTTGGAATATCCCTTTGAATCTGCAATCCAATCCAGTAATACCTCCTTCTCAATTTTTGGCTGTGGAATAACCCTTAGCAAAATGTTATACTGCAGCTTTGGACATCGACCCCATTGTAATCGTAAGAAAGTACTTAATGTAATTTTGGACCAACAAGAATCAAGAAAACATTTCACCACGAATGAAAATGCAGAGAAATAAGCCTTCTTACTACGATGATCACAAACGTTGTTGATTTGATTTTCAGGATGATGGATCACTTGCACAACATTAGAAGATAACCAATCCAAATGTGGCGGCTTCCCCTGAAATAGTTTCAGCCTAAATCCATTGATTGGTTTGTCCATCCTTGTGCCAAACACATGTGCCACTCGAAAAGTTCCTTGTCCTAAATCCTGCACAATCTGATATGGGCCTTTGTATCTCAATGTAAGCTTTCTTGGATGAGGTCCGATCTTAGAATTATACACCATCACCCAATCCCCTTCTTTAAATAACTTAAACTTCAGTCTCTGCCTTTGAATTACCTCAATAATATATGCACTTACCAAACGATCCTCCTCCATTTGAAGAAGATATTTGCTCCTGTGTTTAATCGATAGCTCAGGAGACATCTTTTATGTTGTGATTCGCAAACTTGGAACTACAAATGCCATAGGTACTACTGCCTCCAAACCATATACCAATCGGAATGGTGTCATTCCTGTTATCACTTTAAATGCTGTTCTAAATGACCACAAAGCTGAGTCAAGTAACAAGTCCCAATTTTTTTTATTTTCATGCACTAACTTTTTAAGAATACGCATTAAGGTTTTATTCGTACTTTTTGCTTGACCATTTGCTTGCGGATGATATGCTGTAGTCTTTTTACGCATGATTAAATGAATTCTTGTTAACTCTGAAATCACCTCATTAAGGAAATGAGTACCTCTATCACTTACCAACTCAATCGGACACCCAAACCTGGTCATAATATTATGATAAAGAAATTTCGCCACACTTGCTGCCTGATTATCCTTTAATGCCACTGCTTCCACCCATTTCGTACCTGTGTTTGACCATCGCGACGGTCATTGACCATCGTGGCGATTGGCTCACGCCATTGCAATCGTGACACATCATCGCGACTATGTCTGACCATCATGACAATCACTAACCATCATGGTGATTGGCTCATGCCATCATGATCGTGACACATCATCGCGATTGTGTTTGACCATCACTACGGTCATTGACCATCATGGCAATTTGCTCATGCCATCGCAATCGTAACACATCATTGCGACTGTGTTTGACCATCACAACTATGCTTGATCATTGCGACGATGTTGACCATCACCACTGTGCTTGATCATCGCAACGGTGACACACCATCGTGCCTTGATCATCATGGCTTGACCATCGCAATCTTCCCTGATCATCGCAACTGTGACTGATCATTGTGACCTCTGACCATCGTGGGTGTCACACCATCGCAATGGTCACACACCATCGCGATTGTGTCTAACCATCGCGACTGTTAGGCAGAATGGCAAAATTAGGGTTGTTTCAAAATTTTCAAAATTTTGGGGTATTATTGGTCATTAATTTTGAACTCTTGTGTGCTTGGCATAGAGGTATTGCATTGTCAGACCCAATATCATGTATTGTCTGTTCTGAGGTACTCCCAGAGAGATCTTGTTTCCCTGTTTTAAACCCCAAAATCCTGAACTGGCATAACTTTCTCATACGAAATCCATTTGTTGTGATTTTGGGCTTGTGGATTATTAGATATAGTATTTTGAAGTTGACCCTCAGGTGGGACTAGGAAACCAAGGGGACTCCAAAGGATTTTGAGCAATACAAAGTGGAAATTTTGAACTAGAAGACAAAGCTTATGAACCTGAGATCTAGTAGACACTTAGGCAAGGATAGGAAAAGCATTAGATCATTTGAGGCTAGTGTCAACCATACAGCTAGGTCTTGGGCACAACAACTAAGTGGTTATCCCTACACACTAAGTTCAGAACAAGTGACTCAGAAATGTCTTTTAGCATGGAGAGACCCACACATACCTCAGGAACTACCTATTTAGAAACACCAGAAGGTCCCTATAAGACACAATTAGAGTATATTCGGACCAACCAATTAGGCGCTCACATATATGAGGATGGCCTGAGGCGATCAGTAGTCCAACTCAAAAATCCCGATCAACCCTTTGGACTTGAACAACTAGTGGTCCAGTTTGAAGAGGGTTCATACATTGATAAGGAAGGAACCATGTATGTGGTCACCAGCTTACCCGATAGGACATATGAGTGTAGAAATATCATACTCAAGAACGAAATAGGAGACCTAGAGCAAGGGGACCTAGGACGCAAAACCAAGACCCCTAGAGGAAAATCTACCTTGATGAGAGTAATCACTCCAAAGTGGATTCCTCAAGACAACAAAAACATAGAACTATATCTAAATAGAGACACACAAGAAGCCTTTTGAAGATTCAAGCCAAATCAACCTAACCCAGTAATCACCATCTATGAATTCAAAAACCCTGAGACACTAGGCAAAGTTTTCTACCTAGATAACACATATGAGAAAATGTTCTTGGTAACAGAGCATGATAGGCATGCCTACACATGGCAAGGAGAATCGCTTTTCCCTCCACCAAGATCTAATATCTCCCATGGCCTCCAAGGAGTAGAATCATCCCAGGCTCATGAAAACTAGAGGGAAAGAGCTAGAGAGAGACCTGAGGTGAGCTTTGCACACAATGTGGGTAGAGATAGATCAAGATTTGAAGGTGAAAGACATGAAAGAGGGAGACATCTAGCACATAGGCATCAAAGAGATGAACACAATTTTCCATTGCCTAGACCCCCAGAGTACCCAGGAACCCTTAGACCCTCTCAAGTGGTTAAGGCAATGAAGAACTACTTTGACGGGTCAGGAGATCCTTATGATAATATGGCAGAGTTCAAACAAGTGTTAAGAGCTGAACAGGTTGAGGACTTGTTCACCCAGTTTGAGGCATTTGGTTTGACCCTCAAGGGTACTGGCTTAGCTTGGTTTCACCCTCTAAATAGTCACAACTACCAAAGCATAGGTCAACTACTAGAAGAATTCATTGTAGAATTCTCTAAGAGTGTCATTAGGCATAACACATCATCCTTGATCCACAGCTTCAAGCAGACACCCTAAGAAATAGTTCGACTTTCAGGAAGGCGGTTTAGACAATACTTGGAAAGATGCCCTGTTCCAGAGTTACCCACATCGACCAAACAAGTGGCCTTCTTTTTAGATGGCTTACTAAGCACCAACTTAAGATCATATGTGTACTTGAAAGAGCCTAGATCCATAGAAGAGTGTGCGCGGATGTGCATTGACATAGAAGATGACTTGGGTGAGGAGTTAGGATTGTCCAAACTCTACAAGGATTCAGATAGCTCTACTAGTCACATTTCCAGAACCTCCATTGAGATAGATGAGATAGCTGATCAGGTTGCCAAGAAGCTAGGAGTCCAAAATAGACAAACAACAAGGGTCACCACATTGAAGAGATATTATACTTGTGGAGGAGACCACATGGCTAATGTATGCCCGATGCAAAACCAAAACATGAGAGAAATGAATGCTCCATATTGCACTATTGAGAGAAAATATACGAGCCATGTGGCTCAAGATTGTCCCTATAATAGGAAGGCTGTTAGATGAACTTATAAGCAACCTTACCAATAGGGTAGGTACCAGAACCAATACCAACAACCGTATTATAGAGTGCAACAACAATATCAACCTCAGTACCAACAGCAATATCAGGCACCAAATAGGCCACAACCGGTCCTAGGAAAACAACTTCCAGCTCCTGCCAACATGATTCCAGTTAAGTATGCAGTGGTAGAGGAGAACCCAAATAGAGCATTGGTACAAATGACCGCGTTAGTCTCAGAAAATGACCATCATGCTCGGAATTCTGACTACTCCTATGAAGATAGTCCACAAGCTTATTACACAGAGTCACTAGAGCATAGTGAGGCTCATGCCTATCCATACGAGCCACCACTTATGGAACAAAATTGGGAGTTAGAATACTCCAATTTCATGTATACAAATCCTAACCTCGGGCCCCAATTGAGACAAATGAGACAACAAGCTCCTAGAGGACCATGTTTTAGATGTCAGGGTGACCACTTCATTCGTGAATGCCCCCATCCACCAACTCCAAGACAAGGATGAACCATCACAATACAAGCCTTTTTCCCTGAGTGTGCCAAAGAACATCTCTCAAGAGATTGTCCAAGGAATCCCTCTAGTATGCATAAGGTTACACCAATTAATGTGGTAGGCTTAGTAGTGGATTCAAGTTCAAGTAGCAGTAATGTGGCTCCTATACAAGCGGTCACTAGAGCACAAACCTTAAAACAAGATAAGCCAGCTGAACAATCAGAGTCAAGTGAATCAGGAGAGCCTAGTAAGAGGAAAACAAGGACATGGAAGGATACCAGAGAGAAAGCCAATTGCAAGTGGAATAGAAAGTTGTCTGAACTAGAAGAAAGCCTTAGAGATGCAAAAAGAAAAATAGAAGATATTGCCTCACAGAATCCCTCACATGTCAAAACTCCATCCCCACCACCTCATCCCACCCCACCACCCATTGTAAATAGACCACAAACAGGTTCTGTTCTTGTAGATCCAACCCTAGAAGGCTTGGACATGATGTTCAAGGCCTACCAAGCTCGACTTCAAGAAGGGCCAACAGTTGCAAACCTAGACAAGAGCTACCCTAGAGCAGATTTGGAGATTGAAAGGACAAAGATGTGCATAAAAATGGTATAAATAACTTAGGCTATGTGAGATACTAGTAAATTGTTCAATCAGACAAATGCTATTAAATTGGGTTTGCATTTCTAGGGATTACTAGAAAGATTAGAGCAGTTGGTAAACAAACCGCATGTTTCTTTACCTCCATAGGCTCAACCAGTTGTTGAAAGAGAAAGATCACCACCAACAAAAGCTTATGTTCCTGATTCCATAGATGATGGAGCACCTCTTTCAATTCAACAGTACTCTCAAGAGTTCTTGCGGGAAATACAAGAAGAGAAATGGTCCAAGGAGAAGGGTAATCCTCCTCCTATTTCTGAGATTGATGACCTTCATGATCAGTTTCCCTAAGACATTCCCTCTATTTATGGAGACCAAGCTGAGCAACATGGAGATGAAAGATTAGATTTTGAATCTAATTCTTTACAAGAGTTGCCACAATTCATAGGCTCATGGGAATCTGAATATCTTCAAACCAGAGCTCCCACAATATTGATAAGAAATGAAGACTCAATGGTTCCAAGAAACACTGAAGATGTGAAAAACACTAAGGTACAGTGTCATCTCACTTTAGAAGAGCTGCCCAAGGTAAAACCTGAGTTATGGAAACATGTGGCGAATCAAGTTCCAGAACTTGGTTCCAATGTGTCGAAAGCAGGATCTAAGCAAAAAATATCAGAGATACATCTAGACAAAATATGGGACATGAGCGAAGGTGAAGAAGGTAATACTTATCTCCCGATCACCTATGAAGGTTACACAACCAAAGTGATCATAGATTCAGGTGCTGGTGTTGCTATTGTGACCACCTCCTTGTAGAAGCAATGGGGTAAACCCACATTAATGCCAACTAAAATGAAGCTTCAGATGGCTGACATCCATGTTGAAAGACCTCTAGGATTGCTAGAAGGGATAACTCTAACCACTTGTGGGGTAGAGTTTGAACTACCTTTGCTATATGCGACTTTCGCAAAAATAATGTCTATGAGATGATCTTAGGAAGGTCCTTCCTACGATAATTGCAAATAGTACAGGATTGGGGAACCAACTCCTTGTTCTTGCAGCACTTAGGGGTCACAACCAAGGTCAATCTAAAAGATTATACCTTCAGAGATGTACCACCCCTATAGTGGAATCCTATCCACAAGGCACTAGAAGATTTAATCTCTATGGATTCTGGAAGTTCTCCTGATCCATCATGGATGCATAAAGATACTCACTTGTGGATGTGCAAAGTCACAGAGGAAGAGGAAAGATGCTAAAAGGCGAGAGAAGATGGAACTTCTCAAGGAGATAGACCGGTTAGAGACCCAACCTACACACTAATGATCTTTCTAGATGAGGAATTTGAGCCTCATGGATGGGCAGAAATCTTAGCCACCATGGACATTGTTGTGAATGAAGAACATTGGACACCTCATTGTGATGAGGAGGGCTATGATATCTCTATGTTCATGTATCGGCCATTGTTAAAAGAGTGTGACTCTAGTGATGTCATAAGAGAAGAAGAGGATAGCGATGATCTAGAATCCATTGTGATGGATAGTTGCTTTCACTCGGAGAAGCATTATCTAGAAAATGTAGGAGTATTTACCCAAAAAGAAGAAGAACCTATCACAAGCATTAAAACTATAAATTCAAAGGAAGGAAGTCAAGGTAGTCAAAAGAAAAAGAAAAAAAAAATCATTGAAGCAAGAAGAGGAGGAATCATTGTTTGAAGTACTAGAGAATTTCAAGAAAGATGAAGTTGAAGATCCAAAAATTTTGGTACGAATGCCCAAGAGAGAGGCCATCATAGGCGAAGCATATGATAATAAAGAAAAGACCAAAAATTTTGTATGTGGTCATAGCTAAACCTCTGTATGCACTGTTGAACAATGGAAGGACTTCGATTACAAAAGAAATCTGAGCTCCAATCTCTAACAAGCTAACCCTCAAAAATGAGCTCTCTAGCTCTTTTTATAGTTTTTTGACTAGTTTTGGCCCTGTCTAGACCTAGTGTCCGGCCTAGTTAAAAATTAGGTTCTAGGGCTTATTTGAGGGCTCAAATGGAGTCTAAAAATTATGAAAATTGGTAGGATGATACTTCTAATACTTCTCAAGCTCGAGAAAGACGAGAAACTAACGACTTTACTCTTGTCATTAATTCAGAGAATGCCTCTCCCTTTTGTAGTTTAAGATTTTCCAATTGATCAAGAATGCGTTATGTGGAATTAGTTGGGATAACCGTAGTTGTGAAGGTAGTTTTGAGGGCATCCCAGGTGGTGAAGTGTGCTTCATTGTGTTGTGAGCCCTTTTGCAACCTCTCCTTCTGTGATTATTTGCATATGAAGATTGATAGAGCGTCTGGGTCTTAAACTGGACCATATGAGTTTGATCTCTCACGGCCTCACATCTGAGGCAAAAACTATGAACACTTCATGTTTTGTTGTGTGAACTTTTGCAAGGAAGGCATCCTCTCACTGATGTAAACCTCTACTCTTACATAGGGAAAGAAACCTCTTGACATGATCACCCGCATCCTCATGAGGAGCTGCCTTGGAGGAAGGAAATTTGATGTTGATCTGAGAGAGCAAGTTAGTCAAATTGTCCCCCATCACTGCAGCTTGTGGCCTTTGGTTGTCTGCCATATCTGTTGAAGGAGGTGTTGAGTGCCGATCCGAGATGCCTCACAATGATGATGCATCGGGAAATGGAAATGGAAGTGGTGGAGCTCTAGGAGGGATGTAGTGTAATCTTTTCTATTGATAACTCCTTATGGGAGTCTTTATGGGACTAAGGGATCCTTCCTTGTGGCTGGAGCGAGTATGAGTCATAGACTATCGCTCTAATGCTCTTCATCAACTCGGTTCTTCTAAGGAATGAACTTCTAACAAGTTCAAATTGCAACCAAGCCTCAATGTCCCACCGGGCGTGCCAAAATGAGCACCTGTAGATCAATTTCTTGATATATATGATCAATGTGGTGTGTCCTCTTAAGTGCAATATGCAATGTGGGTTGCAATTTGAAGACTCAATAGGGGGAAAAATAGCATATACAATGACATAGTGAAATGAGAGAAAGAAGTTGAAAGTACGAGTATAAACATCTCAAAAGAAGATTATACAAGCTTTGGGCAATCAGTAGGAGACATAAGCATACACCTTCACTCTAAGTGCTGGACTTCGATTCTCTAAACATACATTCTCAAAACTCTAGTATTCCAACTAGCTGCTCAAGAGAAGAATGGCTAATCACTGCTTGCCCACTACTCACTCACAGTGCCAAGCTAGCTGATTCTAATTCTACCAAGTGAAGCACTAGTGGTAAGCTAAGAGCTCTACACACACAAGGGAAGGCAAAGCTTCAGCTTTGCATTCCTTCCTCGAGTCTCTCTCTGAGCTTGTTGTTTGTTGATGGAGAGGTCTACTTATATAGTTTTTATGGAAGTGAAGGATAGCAAAAGGGGACAAAATTAGTTTCTTCTTTGGCAGGCTCTCTGACAATTTTGGTACTCTGGAAGCTTCCTTCTTGGTCCACTTTTCTTGTGCCATCACTATCTTCCAAATTCTAGTATTCGGCACCATCCACCGTCCATGAGTTCTCCGCGTGCAAGTGGCTGAAAATTTAGACCATATTGAGATCTAGAAAACTTAGTCGCCTTTTTCAAGTGAAAATGTAGAGTAAATCAAAAGTAACCATTTTCTTAAAAAATAGACTACTTTTGAAGTAAGTAGACTAACTCCATAAAAATGGTGAACTTTTGAGTAAGTCGACTAACTTGTAAAAGTTGACTTAAAAAAATAGACTACTTTGAGAAATTGTTCAACTTAGGAATTTAGACTACTTAGAGAATTGGTGAACTGGGAAAATTAGGCAACTTAGGAAATTGGTGAAATGGGAAAATATGCAACTTAGAAAATTGGTGAAATGGGAGATTAGGAAACTTAGGAAAATAGGCAACTTAGGAAATTGGTGAAATGGGAAATTAGGCAACTTGGGAAAATAGGCAACTTAGGAAATTGGTGAAATGGAAAATTAGGCAACTTGGAAAAATAGGCAACTTAGGAAATCAGTGAAATGGGAAATTAGACAACTTAGGAAATTGGTGAATTAGGAAATTGGTGAATTAGGAAATTGGTGAATTAGGAAATTAGTGGAGTAGGAAATTGGGAATTCTGCCTTCTTCATGAACTAATGAGCTGGATCCCCTCTTCTTCATTTTCTTGCTCGAGTTGGATCCCCTCTTCTTCATTTTCTTTCTCTTTGCTTCTTTTGCTTCTCCTCTTGCTCGAAATCGAGGTAACTTGTCTTGTACTTGGCTTTTGCATCTCGAAAAGCAATACATTATATGAACAGTGTATCAGAATATCCTGCTACAATAATCCACACATATATACATACTCCCATGCTTCTTCTTCAAAAATAATACCGAAGTGCCATATGATGAACTGCTATGTCAGATGAAGCCTTGCTATTCCTGCTCCACAAGTTGTCTTTTGAGTTCCTTTAGACCAATTTTATTCATTCTATATTGTGCCTTTGCGAGAGCTACCTTTCTAGGTAGTATTTTGATGCGATGCTTGACTTTCCATTGTAGTGGAAGCCCACTAGGAAGATGGCTTGGTAGAACATCTTCATATTCTTTGAGAAGATTGTGGATATGGTAGGTGTCCACTTTCATCTTATCATTTCTTCTTCATCTACACACTTGATTGCAGTGTAACACACGCAGGTGTGCTTCCACTCCATGGCGAATGGCTTTTGCTATCTATTTTGCTATCAATGGTGACTGTGTGAGTTTCACTTTTTCTGCACAGGATACCATGGCCATCGACTTGATCCATCCTTCTAGCAGACCTGATGACTTGCCTTCTTTCGATTGTCTCTCATATTGACTCCTTTGTGGTACATTCTCGTGTTTCATTGATGTTTTGCCTCATTGTTGTCGGTCATGTTCCCCCTTTGATAGTGGAGTCTGTTTAGTGGTGTGGGTTTCTACTTGTGGCTTTTGCTCACGTTGGCCTAGCTTCCTTGTATCTTCCTTTGTATCTCTCTTTGTATCCTTTATTCCTTCGGTTCCTTGTTTTAGAGTCTTCATCATGTGACAATCTACTACCATGATATCGCCTTGCATATCTAATAAGAGTTTGTCTATTTCTTTGCCTATCATGCTAACCATGTACTTATCCATAAATGATAGCCCAATGATCACATCAAATGAATCCAATGGGACTACCACAAAATCTAAATTTGTTAACCATTTGCCCACTATCATGTAGATGTTCAAAGCAGCCTTCACATTGTTGTCCTTTCCCTGTGCAAATGAGATGGACAAATCGAGAAGTTCACTTAGAGGAAGTTGTAGGTTGGCTGCACATTCTCGCGACATAAAATTATGTGTGTCTCTGGAGCCCACCAGCATCCCTCTTTGGGAGCTTCCGAAGGTTCCCCAAAAATACATGTTTTGAATCACGCATAATGTCATTGGTAGGCATCTTGAGGCCATTGCCAGAGTCCCTACATATGGACCGTTGTTGTTCCAGTTTGCTTCATCTTCTATATCTTCCATCTCTCTGATGGTGACATTTGAACTATGTCGTTGTGGGACATCTTCCACCTAGTCCGCATGCACAAGGGTGCTTGTATTGTTGTGAGTACATTGATGCATCTAGTGATTTCCTCTCCATATCCTGCAAAAGGGGTGTGGATCATTCCTTTGCCAATTAGGTGTTGGAAATGTACATTCTTGGTTGCTCCCATATCTGGTGTTACTTCATATAGCATGTACATTATGCATGTTTTGGCTCGATCCTAACAAATACTAGTATTCAGGCCACCTATTCCATGTTGATTCCGCTTTGGGCATACATTCTCTAGTTTCCTTGTGTTTCGCATGTGTCAGTTTGCCTTGGCATCTCGATAATATTCAGCCATTACAATGGCCTCTTCCCATGTGCCCGATGTTTGTTTCTCTCTTTCTCGTCGGGTCCATAAACTACATCCATATGCAAATCTCTGCAACCAGTCGAGATCATGAATATCGATTATTTGTAACATGATTCATCGATATTTTTGAATGTATCTGATAGAGATCCTTCTTTCCTCAGACCTCTATATTAGTCTTAGCTTGAATGACTCATTTTGTGGAATGAAATAATCTTCGAATGCCGCTTTGAAGTCTTTCCATGATGTGAACTCTTCACATGTCGACTCCACATGGTACCATGCATCTGCATCATTGACTAGAAATGATGACGTGATCTTCACTCAATATCTTTGCCAACGTTTTGCAGCTCAAGGTACTGCTTCATATCCCTTAGCCATTTTGATATTGCTAGGGAGTTGCACCATTCGCAGAACTTTTCGAATGGATAAGGCTTGAAGTGCCCATAAGAACTTTCATCACTGTCATCGTCAAAAGATGACATTGACTGACGTCATCGTGCCTCTGATCGATGGCCCTCATGAGATGTTCTTTCAGAGTTTTCACCTTGTTGGTTCTCATGTTAATTTGTTGTTTCCTTGGTCTCGAATTTTTCTCTTAGTAAGAATGTTAGATTGGTGATGGATGTCTCCAATCGGCTGATTTGGTCTTCTTGAGACACCATCCAATCCGAGGGAGGCATGTCCCTCTCCCTCTCCCTCTCCCTCTTCAGATTCATGAAGTTGAAATTCCTTTGTGTTGGAGGTGGCATTTCTACCTATTTTTCTTTACTTCATCCTTTGTCTTTTCCAACTTCTTTGTTGTCACTCGTGTGATGTTCCACATCGCTAAAGAATTGATCATTTCTTTCGCCCTCCATTGTGGTATGAGAAACGGGGACGTTTAGACGAGGCTCCTAGCATTGGTGTGACAACCTGTCCATCCTCTCTTCCACAACTACTTGTTAACTTGTCTCTGATACCACATATGATAAACCAACAAGCCATCGCGGGATCAACTTAGTGCATCACGCTAGCCCATTGGAGGGATGACTTGAGGGATCATGTTGAGAAGGTAAGATTTTCCCAAAATGACACTAGGTTGCAAGAAAACTGATTATATTAAAAAATGCCCCAAAGGCTATTACAAAGTCGAAGTCAGTCCGCATTAGACATTGCGAGCAAATGTGGAAGGTAGCTAGCCCATGTTCAGCATCACAGACAAGTGTGGGGCAAATAATGAATACAAGACCTTATTTATGGCAAGAGTGCACTTTTAGGAAGGGATTTGCTTGAGGGACTAGAAAGGGGGCAAGAGCATGTTGAACATAAGGTAGTAAGTTTAGTAGCAAAATGATTAACGAGGTTCCTCTCATAGTTGCACACAATTTGATGCCTCATGGAAAACCACCAGGTCCTAAGCACTAAGCTTCCTGGATAGAAATCCCGAGCACCAATTTTCTTGGATAGAAATATGGGGGGAGGGGTGGGGGGGGGTAGGGTGGTTTCCCAAAGGGTTTTACATGAGCCGCTTGTGATATTGTTTTCTCTTAATCTACTGTGAAAATAATAAAACATTTTCTTTGACAATCACTATGGTCATTTTATGCCCTTCATGTTTTTTTATATGCGCTTGATCCTGTTTTGAGTAATAAGTAGCCTGTCACCACCTATCACTGATCCAACCAAAGATAATGGCAAATACATATGCCAAAAGACTAATGGCAATACACAACAATACAATGGGGATACACCTCCTACTCAAGAATGAATCTTGCAAGATGGTCTAACCTATCATGAATAACTTGTGACCAAGTCCAAGTGAATGGAGATAAGCAAAGATCCAACATTATCATGCAAGCATAAAGGATCTACTAGAGTACTCTTTTAGCATAAAATCCAACAAAATTTTGATAGTATCTCCTCTGTGAAATGGACTTTGAACCAAAATAACCATGTGAGAATCACCATCCACATACCCCAAGAATCACATTGGCAAATAAGATATCAAATCAATGAACATATGCTAATAGAACAGCCAATCAAGATGACAAATAGATGTGCAACCAGGGCTCCAATTTGGATCATGTAGTTGCAAAGAAAAACAAGCATACAAGTAGCAACCAAGATCCAAAATAAACTCTCATAGAATTATGTGCAATCGGCACGTAAATTCATAACCAAGTGGCATAAACAAGATATAGACCACAATGCCACTATACATTCACTGATAAGTACCATGATCAAATTTATGATGCCATAAATCTCAAAAGAGGTATACTACAATGTCATCTCACATGCTAAAACATGTGCCAAGATCATGCTCTACTCTCATATGGAGCAGCTACTACAGTGATCATACATGGACAATGCCTTCAAGCTCTAAAAATAAAAGTTTGCACACCAAAAAATCTCTCTCGAAGAAGTTCTGCAACAAAATGAACCTCCAAAAGCAATTAGGGTTCTTGTGGTGAAAATATGCTACTCTGTATTTTGCTGTTTCAGAGGTGAAAACCTTTGAATTTCAAAAAATCTTTCTTGACTACATAAGGATATATAGAAGACCTCAATCAGAGTTGTGTAGCTCAAGATATACACAGAAACACATCTGCTGTCAATTTCACCTTCACTTGCAATACTATTGCTTTGTATTTTGCAATTTTTGTGACATGGCACTCAGAATATGGATCTACATTCTTCTAGAAAGTTGTACTCTCTTTTTCAATCTACACAGAACAAGTTGAATTGCCTGAATCCGACTTGTAAAACTAAAGTTACAGCCCAAAAATTGACATGTTGTCCAAGTGATTGTAGATTCATTTTCTACATCAATTTGCATTATTTGAATTTTCAGCAATTTAGAACTCTAAACCTGCATCTTTTTGTAAAGTTGTAGCAGTTTATCTCAGCTACAAAGAGAACTTTAAAATGCACCAATCCGAGCTTCTTAGCTCGAGTTATGGCCAAAATACTGAATTATTATTGAGAGGTATCGACCTACAATTTCACCTCTTGTGACCTAAGCTTCCATTGAAGCTTCTTGCACGCCAACCTTCAAAAAGATTTGATACCAATGAAGGGCTTTGGTGTGCAGAACAAGAGGAACAAGGAGGAGATCGAGGGAGATAGAGGAGAAGAGAGACGCACACACATGTGTGGGAGCCTCAAAACCCACATAATGATCTTTCTTGAGGCAATGCTCTATAAATATATGAATAAAGGGGTAAGGTCACATGATCCTTACATCCCCAACAAGCCTTTCATGTCTAACCTACCTTGGAATTCTTTTCAACAAGGACTTGAAAATGTCCATTTCATTCGCACAAGGATACTCATGTTTACCATGCCAAGGATGTGCCCATTACTTTATATCCTTGGTTCGGGTACTTGGACTTTCTTATCATAACCATCATTACCCTTGAAGCAATTATTGGGCTGGACTTCTTTGATCAATTTCTTTGGCAAAGGGGTAGACAGGTTGCTCCTAACTTTGAGAAGTCGCTCTTGGATCTCCATGGATAGGTGGTAGTGGTCGATTGCAAGCGGCTTCATATGCCATCTGAAGAGTACCTACTAAAAATGCAAGTTGGATCATAAGCCCACATTTTAAGTAAGGGATTCCTCCTCAAACCATTATTGCTATATAGCTTCAAAAGACCATATGATAGAGGGAGACTGCCTATTTATGCATGACAAGGACTTGTGAGTCTGTAATAAAATACTCAGATTTTGTCTAGGTCAAAGAGCCAAGTTTTCATTTCCTCCTCCAGAAGTTTTGACCCTGATTGATCCCTAGGTCTATCACTTCATGCGATGCCCAATATCGTATCGACACAGTGCCAGGATATGTGCCCCCTTCATATGCTGATGTTTTGATCCTAACCTATCTCTAGGGTTGCCATCTCAATAAAACACCCAACATCATATCAACACGATGCTAGTCCAAGCAGCCCCATTGTCTAGAAGCTCAAGGAACAACTCAATGACTTGGAGTCTCAAGGCCACAGTTGCCCAAGTAACTCGCCCCATAATGCTCCCATCTTATTTGTCAAGAAGAAGGTTGGCTCTTTACATTTATGCATAGACTATCAAGCCCTTAGCAAATGATGCAAGACTAAGCACCATGTTTTGGTCATGGAGGAGTTTCAAGATTGCCTTGACAAGGTTATTTACATACTTACGTTGAGATTTGTCCTTATTCTATCAAGGGTGGCAGTAGAAAACATTGAGATGATAGCTTTTGGGATGCACTATGGAAGGTATGGTTGGCTAGTCATGTTCTTCAGCCTAACATGTATACTAGGGTCTATTTGCATGGATGATGGCTTCAAGAACATGCTAGATGTGTTTTTTATCATATATATATTGGTGGCCTACTCATATATAGTCAAAACCTAGAGGACATTACAAACATGTTTGGGTAGTACTTCAATGCCTCCATGAGGGATGACTCTTCACCAAGCCTAGCAAGTCTAACTTGCGCTTAAGAAAATTGAGTCTCTTGGGCTTTATCATCCTAGAACATAGTCTGCACATCTAGAAAGTGGATGCTATAATCTATTGGGCCCTTTTGACATCCATCAACAAAGTGTGTGAGTTCATTGGATTTTGCTTGCTCACACATCACTACATCCAAGACTGGAGCAAAATCACAACCCTGCTAGAATTTACAAAAGATGAGTATATTGGGACACCCCAGAAGAACAAACTTTTGAAGACCTGAAGGTTGTGATGTGCAATCCCGAATCCTCAAACTTCTTGAATTCAACAAGCTATTCGAGGTCCACAAAGATACTTCAAGCTTGGCAGTGATAGTTGTTCTAATACAAGATGGTCAATTATTGCATACAAATCACACAAGTTTGTAGGGCCCAAACTTAGCATCTGAGTACACATGAAAGGAGATATTTGTGATGGTACATTGCCTTCACTGGTGGTGCCACTATGCAGGACACACATACAAATTTCTTTACATACAATATCTCATTTAAGTACTTAAGTGCTTCTCAAAATCCAAACTAATACTCAAGAAGGCTATATGGAGGGGGACCTCCTTGTAGGATTCAACATCAAGATCCTTCATAAGTCCGGGAAGCAAATTGTCATGCCTGATGTTTAAAGGTGTAGGCCAGAACTCAAAGCCATGGCCACGATTTCCTCCAGCCTCAAGGAGTGTATCAACAGAATGCAACAAGAAGATCCAACAATCATGGACTTGGAGAGCAACAATGGTTGGGGTGTTATTCTTTTACAAATGGCCTCCTTTATTGGAAAAGCCGAGTTTACATTCATTCATACTTGAATGGGCATTATGATTCTTATGGGAAGCACATGCTTGTAGGATTGTAGGGCATGATAGCCAATGATGTAGCTATGAGGTCCTGCATAATCACTTCTCTTGATTGTAGTTGAAGGAGCAAGTAGCAGACTATATAGAAACATGCCCTACATGCGAGTTGGTTTGCCAAGATCGTATCAAGTAAATGGGTCTTCTTGAACCTTTACTCGGGACATAATTACCATGAATTTTATCTCAAAACTTCCCTCTTTCCATGGTTATAATAACAATTTCCCATGGGGGATACTTCTCAAAGAAAGCCAACCTTATCTCTACCAATCCTCCCTTGAATGCAAAGGTAGTAGCACACCTCTTCTTAATTCATGTGATCAAATACCATGGCCTCCCACTCATCATTGTTTTGGACTATGATGCTCGACACATGAGCAAACTATGGACATAACTCTTTTGCTTGCATGGAAGATAACTCTATTTCTCTTTGACATACCACCCCCAAACCAATGGGAAAACAAAGCACAGCCTCAATGGACTTTTAAAGATTAGATACACAACTATGTGCAAGCAGAGCAGAGAAGCAAACATCTATTCCCCAAACAAACATCTTTTGCAACTCAGAAAAGCAGGTTAATGACTTGGATCACCTAAGGGGAATGAATCATAAAGACTATCATAGTGTTGGAGAAACCCTAAAGGATTCCACCTACAAGGAAAGCAACCAAGGAGGAGACACCACTAGCAAAGAGGTTGGGTTCACCATCAATGATGATAACCAGGACAGTGAAAGGTCGATAATTGAATCCATAATCCCTGAAAGGATAACATACTCATTTTTGGAGAAGATTTCTCACAAAGGAAAACAACTAGCTGAGAGACCGTGGAAGAGCCCCCTTAAGTGGCGCGAAGAAAAAAATTGATGAGAAAAACAAGAAAAAGAGAGAAAAGGCCCCTCTTCGCAAAGAAATCAACCTCCAATAATGATAATCATCTCTCTTAATGTTAGAGGGTTGTCGGACCCCTCAATAGTGACCGTTATTGGCTAGTGGATCTATGATAAAAGTCTAAACCCAAAATTCATCTGTCTTCAAGAGATCAAAATAGACGGGGAGGACTTGTGAAAGAGACTTAAATGTATTTCTTTGTCCCATATTACACTCTCCAGCATGCACCCTAGGGGGAACAGTGGCTCAACTATCGACATCAAGAGAAGTTGGCATGCTAGTATTGTGGATACCCTTGAGGACCAGATCCATCGGTGGGTTGGTGCTTTGTTTGGGGGTCCTCTATAGTTTTCCATTGTCTCCATGTACGTTCCCAATATCGACTCGAAAAGAATTTCCACATGGCAATCATTGGATTCTCTGCCCCTCAACATGGTTCTTTGTGGGGACTTTAATATGATGGAGGTTCGTTCGAACAGATGGGGGGGAAGGGGCAGGTGATTGATGGTCAAGAGAAGGAAGTCTGGGATCAAGTCAAGCTCCACCTAGATCTTGTGGAGATTAAAGATGATGTTGGTTTCTCTTGGTCGAAACTCCAAGCTGGAAGTGACTTGCAGAAAGCTAGACTCGTCAGGAGCTATATCACATAGAATATCATCAATAAGTGGGGGCCCCCTTCCCTCTCCCAAAGTATGGACCTTGTTGTCTCTTATCACTACTCAATAGTGCTAAGCTTCAAGCCAATCGCCAATCTCAAGAAAGCTCCTTGGTTTTATGCCAATCTGACAACCTTCTCTTTCCCCTCAATCCAATAGAAGATTACTATTACTTGGTATAGGGACTTTGCCTCTTGTTCCTTGCTAGACAAGTGTTGGAGGAGGGTGATCCTATAGACCCATCACATCTTGGTCAGGGCTCAAAAGAATCTTCAAATCATTCGTCACACTAGAAGGGAAAATCTTTATCAAAGGCTTAAGAGTTTAGAGGTACAAGTTAACAAAAACCACTTGCAATACCAGACAGGGCTTCAAAAAATCAGAGGCGTGCCGAGATGTGAAAAAGAATTTCAAAGAAAGAACCTACAAATATACTTTAAAGATTGGTGGGCAGGTAGGGTGGACAAACCTACTAAAGAGATGTGTAGCCTCCTCAAGAAGAGGCAACCCAACAAAGTGATCCCTTTCATGATGGATATCGATGGGGTTGAATGCAAGATGGATGAAGAAAATAGTACACTGATTGTCAATCATTTTACACATCTTTTGGGGGTTTCCATGCCTCTTTCTCCTCGCAGGTGCAATTGCATAGCTTCCATATCTAGAGTCAGAACCAAAAGAATCCCACAAAATTTGAAAGCTCTTTTTGGAACTCCCATTTCCGATGGTGAGATTCTTGAAGTTATTGATTCCCTTCCTAATGGCAAAAGACTGAGGTTGGATGTCCTTACCAATGAGTTTTTCAAGACCTTCAAGCAGGTGGTGACTACTCCATTACGTATGGTGTGGCAAGAGGCGTTATCTTTCGGCATGCTTCCTAGATGCCTCAGTGAGGGTGTCATCAAGCTTATTCACAAAAAAATAAGAAAAAATAGGATTGAAAATTGACGTCCAATTACGATGTTATAAATTGATTACAAGGTCTTGGCAAAGGTGATTGCGAACCGTATAAATTATTACCTACAAGATTGGATCAGCGAGGATAAAATGGAGCTCATCAAGAGGAGATCCATCCTCGAGGCTGCCATTGATGTTTTGGAAGGATTACTTTCTGCTGAGGAATTAGTGCAAGATGTCCTCTTCCTTAAGACCGACTTCGAGAAAGCTTATTTCCGACTTGAGTTTCATTCTCCACTCGTTGAAAGACCTTGGCTACAACCAAAATTTCATTAAGATGATCTCAACATTACTGGGAAATGCAGCGAATCAAATAAACATCAATGGATGGCTTTCTCAAGAAATTAGACCAAAACATTCTATCAGACAAGGGTGCCCACATGATCGAGGTCTCAGCTGCCTTATTAAAAATCAAGCACATTTAGGTCTTCTTTAAGGCCTCTGTCTTTCTCTCAGTCAAGACCAGGTGATCATGAGACTGTTTGCCAATGATACTAATGCTTTTGTGCATAATGATCCAATAAGCATTGACACCTTTTGGGGTTGTATAAATACATTTTGTGAGGCATTGGAATCCAAAATAAATCATGCTAAAATAGCCTTCAAGGCTGTAATTGGGCATCCCCCTCAATTGTTAATCGACCAAGGATGTCAGTTGATCCAAAGTAGTCAAATATTCTACCTCTTAGGTATTCCTATGGGATTCAACATTTTGATGGGTCAGCGATGGAACTGGGCTCTCTCTAAGCTCGAGAACAAGTTGATGTACTAGAATGGTATGCGGATCAGCTTGGCAGGTCATGCAATGGTGGTTAAGACATTCCTTCTTTCTTCAATGATTTACTTTCTCTCTTGCTAGAGATCAAAGGACCAAGAGATTAACAAATTGGAAAGAATTTGTAGGAACTTTCTTTGGATGGGTGACCCTAACAAAAGGAGTATCCCCAAAATTAAATGGGTTACTTGTATAAGCCAAAAAGATCAAGGTGGTTTGGGCATTCTAGAAATTGAAGGAACGGCCAATAAGTTGATTGCGAAATGGTCAATTAACGCATGGCACAATAGTGATGCCTCTTGGGCCAAGCTTATTATTAGAAATAGGAGCACTCTTAAGCTTGTGGACCTCTCGGGGTGGAAGGGTCTCAACCTTCTCACGCTTTTGTTCTCCCCCTTTCTGGTGACCTAGAGAGGCTCCAGCTTGGTTTGCTCTATATGGAAGAGTTGGAACAAGGTCAAACAATTTGTCGGGATCAACGAAGATTGGAAATCCATAGCTAATATTAGACAGAATGATTCGATCTGGTTCCCTATCAAGGGCATTAGAGGTGTGGAGTCTTGGAACCTCCAAAAAACTAGGAAGCTTTGGAACAAAGATTTCCATTTGTGGAAACACCTCTGGAACCAAGAAACATGCTAATGGATTAGATTTGAGGACATTGATCTAGCTATAAGAGTGGCCTATGAAGAATGGTGCCTG
Organism: Ceratopteris richardii; assembly: GCA_020310875.1. Classification (NCBI taxonomy): domain Eukaryota; kingdom Viridiplantae; phylum Streptophyta; class Polypodiopsida; order Polypodiales; family Pteridaceae; genus Ceratopteris; species Ceratopteris richardii. The sequence goes on from CM035429.1 coordinate 50,235,237, forward strand.
TTGTAGAGTAGATTCAATGCTTGAGAGTGCTTGAGGACTTGCCTCCTCATTGGTAAGGACTCTCCTCACCCATGAAGGTGTTAGATGGCACAATGGCAATAGCCTTGATAAAATTTCGAGATTCAAGAAGAATGTGGACTTTCATGTCATACTTAATAGGAAATGGTGTCTGGATTGGTCGAACTTGAGATGGTATTTTAAGTTCCAATCCCTTTGGCATCCCCTCATCAAGATAAAAAAAGTCAATACTTATGTGGCAAATCCTCCACCGAGGAATCTGGACCAATGTAAAAGCTAAAAAAATTTACGGGGTCCCCCCGTGGTCCAAACAATGCCTACATGGTAATGAGGACTTTGTGCCCCAAGTCAATATTGGCTTGGTGGGCCCTTGGGAGAATCATGCTTCTATAGGAACAAATCAATTGGAAGCAAGCATTCCTGGGGGAAGCGACCAGATGTTCCTCAGCATTGTGATGTTCCTCAGCATTGTGGAATGCTATAAGAGGTGAGACCGTCTAGAAGATTTGAAAGGAGAGGTGTACTACCAACTTTGGAACCCCTCCTAAAGAATGGTCGATCAAAAAATCTCTTTTTGTTCTAGGCAAAAGAATTTCCAATTGTAAGAACTCCCGGCCTTTTAGAAATCATAGAGTATTTTTCCTCTAGAGCGACAATATTAAAAGGAAGTGGGCCCCACATGAGGGGGACGAGAGGGTTATCAAACTTTTTTGTAAAGTTCTCTAATAATGTATAAGCAACTCCTGCTTTTTGGGATTCAGTGGTCCCATGGGTATTAGGCCCATTCACTCGTACAATTGTTTTTTCTATTAATTAAAGTTTGGGAGAGTGGGCTACTGTCGAACTTCCTTTTGGGGAAAAAAAAGCAACGCAAAGAGATTGGCTCCAACACTAATATGTTTTGCAGTTCTGCTTCAATGCGACAGGGCATTCAAGTACCAATTGGCCATCGGCAAAGAAGTCATCACACCGTTGGCACTCCTAGCAAACGCGAACCTCTGAACATTCGGCAGGGACCACGTTGCTTTTCTCCAACGATGGAAGACAAAATTGGAGCAAGCCAAGGTGAGTTTTGAAAAAAGTAAGGACCTGTGCTAAGCACTCCGACCGCTATAGGTCCCCACCTAAAGGTTTTAAGGAGGGAGACATGGTCTTCTTAGTTCCATAAACATCACCCCTAATCATCGATATGACGAGCCATATCGGATGGTGAGATGTTTCGACAACGTAAAATAATTAGTCGGAGTTTTTGGACCATGCGCAGATCCACGACACTTTCCATGTGAGTCTACTCGAGCACTTGAAGCTATACCCCACGTATGGAAGACAAGTTCCCTTGATCCGTTTGGATGAGAGTACATATCAAGGAGAGGCAATTTTGAAGGAGCATTCCCGAATACGAAGGCCCCGAGTTCTTGGTGAACTTGCGCGGCCTAGCTATCCCGAAGCCTCACGGTTCCCTGTCGACGAATTCTCTTTAAACGATCCCTGTGTATATAACACTTTTCTGTCAAAGATGAAAGATTTGAAAGAGAACTTGATTGTTGCAAATGAAATGGTATGCCAAGCGATGCAGAATGGTGTGCAATTATATGCGGTGGTAGTGCTCCTAAGCCGCTTCCCATACTCGAGCCCCTTGCCGTTATCTGCATGGCAAAGCAATCAAACGTTTTCTTTGACATTCGCTATGCTCGTTTTATGTACAGTGTGTCTTGCGTGCGCGCTTTTGGTCCCATATTGAGGTCCTGGAGCATTTGTCTTGGTTGTAGCTGTGGCAAAATGTATTCTGACATCACGTTGCATAATACATTGATATATATGTTCATTTATCAATGAACTGAGGCCGCAATTTCAATCTGAAATTCTATTAAAAATCTATGGAGACTATTGATGAATGCGAAACGACACTGGAATGTTGGGATGCGTCAGAGAGAATGATGAAGCTTGGCGTTTCGGTTGATAAATTTATGTTTAGCATGCAGAAGCTTGCAAATAAGTTTCTTGTTGAAACTTGAAGCTTGAATAGATGATGGCATGTTGCACCCCCATCTCAAAGATGATGAATCGTAGAAGCCATATCTCAGATCTCAGAACATGGAGAACTTGAGTTCTGCTTCTGAGTGAATGGTAGAACCCAGATCTCAGATCTCAGAAGAACATGGAGAACTTGAGTTCTGCTTCTGAGATGTTGCAAAACCAGATAATGAGTGTAAGAGTTTAAATAATGAAACCTCGGGAAGAAGAAGTTCAGAAATCCAGTTAGGATCTTCAGGCTGAGACCTTCAATGTATATGCACAGACAATACTTTGCGCAATGATGGGAATTTGTGAAAAACGAAGTTCGACGTAGATGTTGATTTTGTTGAGCAGAGCAAATGGTTCATTATGTTTAGCACCGAGGCCTCCAATTAAGTTTTTTTTTTCTTTTTTTTATTATTATTTTTTTAATGAAGGTTCGGCAAGCCTCTACTCCCTCGAGCTTGAACTTTGAAAGAACAACTGTATAGGTGAATGGGCATAGTATCGGCGGAACCTTTTGTATCCGACAAAACAAAGGTTAGACAAGATTACAACTAATTTCAACTGCTTTAGACTAGCCAAAGCCATTACATGTCGAGTCCAGGGATTAAACTCTGTACCTCCACCTCAAGAGACCAAAGAGTACTCAACCACTAGAATAATGAGATGTAGAGAGATAGGGTTTAAATTTAAAGTGCATCTCTAGGCTTCGCAAAAACACACATGAAGCTTGTGCGACAGAATCTCTGCTTTACATGAACAAGCTTGTTACCCTTTTTAAGCCTTCATACTTAAATCTCATTCATATATATATATATATATATATATATATATATATATATATATATATATATATATATATATATATATATATATATATATATATATATATATATATATGTGTGTGTGTGTGTGTGTAATTAGATATCAATGTAGTTGGACAGCAAACAAAAGAATTTGTAAAACTTATCAATTTTCCATGAATCACATGTTTTATAATGTCATTATGTAGTCAAAAGAACAACTACTGATTTTATGATAGAAACTTTCGAAGCTTCTATCATGACATTCTGACAAATGCACACACTCATTTACGAGAACTTGCACATTGCATACTCAATTTCACGCAAAAAAAACTGTGCTTATGTTTTCGAAACAGCATCATAGCTTCATAAGCACATACATGACATATCAACCAGTGGATTACAAAGTCTAAGGGTGTCAACTGGAGGAATGGAGATAAGATATCGAAAGGGCAGGTCCCAAGACCATGAACTCAACAGGCACATATTCCATGGACTCTGCAAACATAGAATTCTGGTAGGTTCCGTCAATATTTATGTAGGAGCATGATCTATCATTAAGCTTGCATTGTCGAATGCTTCCGTATGAAGTTTTCACGTAAGCAAGCTTTTCTCGAGATGTTTTTTTTTACAAGCGCCTACTCTCTCAACTTTAACTTTGAAAGTTAACTGTATAGGTGAATGCGCATAATACCCATAGGACCCCTCGTATCCCAAAAAGCAAGGGTTAAATTGAGTTACAACTAGTGGGTTGAGTTACAATTGGTAGGTTGAGTTACAATTGATTTAGCCAAATCCATTACATGTCCAGCCCGAGGGTTGAACTTTGGACCTCCACCTCAAGAGGACAAAGCTTTACCAAACCACCTATGGGATGTGGATGAATGAACTCATTTTTAACACATGTTGTACTTAGACACTTTAATGTCCTGAAAAATAGACATTATTTGATGAATTTTTCATATGATTGGAAGAAACCATTTATAAATCTATTTATGGAACATGTCAGCACAAGTATTGAATAAATATTTCTAGTAAAATATAGTTTTCAATAAAGTATTGAAAACTTTAAGAGTTATTTACTAATTAATTTGAGTATTGGCACAAAATTTATAGTGATGTCAATTAGTGTCGATTTTTTATTAAAATCATGATGTTCCCATTTTCATTGTTGTAAATGCAATAATCTTATTTTATGTATTTAAATACTTTTTTATTCATAATTAAATATTTATAATGACTTTTGCTAAGCTTGTGACATAAAACTAATCTCATATGTGCCACTAGCATGTTATTATCTATGAATTATTTTGCAAAGTGATGGTATGAATATGACTCATTTTTTATTATCGAAATACTATTTTAGATTATTAAAGCTAGAAATAATTTTTTGAAAACCTTAGGAGTTGAATTTCTATGTCGTTCCTTCAAATTAAACTACTATTTTTCTATGTTAAAAAAAGATTTGATGTGAAAATATTGTACAATTTTTTCTATGTAGAGTAGTTTATAATGTTTATAGAATTATTTTGATTGATATTATATACTTTATATCGATGAGTGGAATATAGCTATTCAATGAAACATTGAGATGCTTAGTATTATGTGTGATAGGTACACAAATTATTGTTTCAAAAACATGTCGCATCTTTATATGATACTATATGATGGCTCTTGAAATACAACATAAGCCAATTTAGTGTTTTTATGCATTGATATCATATAGAAGGCTCCTACAATGTATAACTTTATGATGAGAATTCTATTATAAAAATGATTTTTCTAATGCCCAAAACTTATGTTAGATGATTATATGACTTTAAAATAACATTAGAAAAATTATTTCAATATAAGGCAAAATTTTTCTATGGAAATATCTCTTTTTTCTCATATATAAGTCTACAAATAAGTAGTTATTTTAAAACATATTCAATCGTTTCTACATTTTGAGTTATCAAAAAAAATTATCTTTAAAACATCATATATTTTCTAGAACATCTAGATATAAGTCTTTATAGGGCTTGAAGGGTTTTTTTCAAAATATTATTGAACTATTACTTTTTTTTCAATTTGCTAAAAAAAAAGACTATAGTGTCCTATTTTGATATGACACTAGTGTTAAAGAGAGATGAATTAATCGCCTATATGGTTAAATACATGCATGCATATATGCATACATAAAGACATACATATATGCACACATACATGCATACATACTTATATACATATATACATACATGGTCTTGCACAAACACATGTACATGCATAAATGCATGCATAGATACATATACATACATATTACTTATTATGGATCACAATAACATTAATACATTCATACATGCATACATACATACATACATACATACATACAACCCTCCTCTCATATGATCCCCCTCCTCTGATACGACCCTCCTTTGATATGATCCCTCTTGAATAACAATTTTTCCGCTTTCCTCTTTCGATTATTGTAACAATTTGCATGTATTCTTAATTCTTCATACATCAACGGCTTTTGTAATTGACTTCATGCCTTGGGACACCTTATTTTTCTAAAATACATACTACTAAACATTGTTCAATGGAGTATGGATCTTTCTGGGACAAACTATAAATTCTCCCTTTTCTGCAAAATTTTCGCCGTTTGATGAAACACACACATTTACCCTTCATATAAATACTTAAAACGTTAGAGACATACATTTCTATATACCTAAACCGATGTCCTTCTGAGATAATGATACATGGATCTTGAAATAGTATAATGCAATCCTTGTTTGTCCACTTTATCAAATGAGGTTCTTAAGTATCTCCTTATATCTTCTTGCGAAAACTCTTTGGTAACCTATTTTGTCTTTTGAACTACGTTTTGCACTTACTTCTCTTTTCCTTCTTCAATCTCGTTCTCTCTCTCTCTCTCTCTCTCTCTCTCTCTCTCTCTCTCTCTCTCTCTCTCTCTCTCTCTCTCTCTCTCTCTCTCTCTCTCTGGTAACCATATGACTTGATTTAATGACCGTTGTACGATTTGTACATAATGAATAAAAAAGGTAATCCTTTGGAAGCTGCACCAATATTGGAAATCCAAATATATGTTGATGCAACTTGAATGATTATGAACAGGATTTTAGGTGTTTATCAGTACATATCTTGTGATAGACATTGCATACAAGGCCACAGAGTTAGGGAATCCTTTGAGGAACATGGTGCACAAGACAAAGAGAAGGTTCAAGTAGAGCAATGTTATTACTACTAAATACCATGGCTCAGGTATCCCCTCTGCTATTGGTTATAGTTGCAATATATATTGTTCTTTTGGAAACCATAGGAAGTAATATAGCTCACAATAACAATATCAATTTCATAAACTTATAATGAGAAAGAAAATGAAGGGTAACAAAAGCTAGAAGAACATACCGATGGTCTCAAAATCAAATAGAGAAAGTTTCCTTCTTTCTCCAGAAGCAAATCAATACAATGGACTACCCTTGGGTCTATAGTCAAGTTGAAGACGAATCAGAGGGGGAAATCTCTAGCACTTCAAAAGAATAAAGAGGACAATGTGGATAGTGAGAACTTTATCATGAGATCTATGATTCTAGCAATATTAAAAATTGGGGGATCAATTGAGTGCAAGGGGAAGCCACTTGGCAATAGCTCCCCATCCTCCATCATTGTAAACTATTGGGTTTGAGACATTCTATTACAAGAACTCTTAGGGAGCAAACCAAGAAATTGAAGGAAAAAAAAGGGAGGAAAATGAAACCTGAAACAAGAGCGGATACAACCAAGTGTTCATCCATTCAAAGGACCAAGAAAAAACTGCATTTGTAACTCCTTGGGGTACGTATGTATATACTAAGATGGCTTTTGGATTATGCAACGAGTGGTTTACTCAATCTTCCGATCATTGTTGCCAAAATTATTGAGAATCTTTATGGACGACTTCTCCACCTTTTCAAGCACTAGATGTTCTATTCCAATGGAAAACTTCACTGATCATCTTTGTCAATTGGAATAGGTTTTTAGTGCTTGCAAAGAAGCCAAATTGAAACTCAATCCAAACAAATGTCACTTTTTGGTGACCGAAGGGACACTCTTGGGTCACATAGTCTCAGCAAACGGTATGGCTCCCGATCTTGATAAAATCAAAGCAATACTACATATGCCCAAACCAATTAATGCAAAAGAAATCCAGAGTTTCTTAGGACATATCGGCTATCATCGCAAGTTCATAAAAATTTATGCTGAGATAACTAAGCCCCTCTCTAGGCTCATTAGCAAAACGGTACCCTTCCAATGGACTAAAGTAGAAGACAATGCATTCACCCTTCTAAAAACCAAACTTATCAGTGCACCTATTTTAGTAGCACCAGATTGGAATGCTACCTTGCACTTTCATGTGGATGCAAGTTCTATAGCGGTAGGATCCATACTCACACAACCTAGCAAAGAACATAAACTTGATCGACCAATTTACTATGCTAGCAGAATTTTAACTAAAGCAGAACACAACTATAGTACTGCTGAAAGAGAAGCACTCGCTATTGTTTTCGCCCTCAAGAAGTTTCATCATTATTTATTGGGACTTCACTTCACTGTCATCACTGACTATCAAGCAATCAAATATTTGCTAAACAAGCCAAACATCTATGGAAGAGTGTGGAGGTGGCTACTCTTATTCCAAGAATTCAACTTCAAACTAGTTCAACGACCTGGGAAGCACCATGTGATGGAAGATCACCTCTCAAGGATTAAAGGACATCCAAAACCAGTTACGGGCATAGAAGACAACCTCCCAGATCAATCTCTCAAGTAAGCACTTACCCTACTTGGTACCAAGACATTCATCATTTGTTAACCATAGGAACCTACCCACCTAATCTCGCACCTCTAGAACGGAGAAGATTGCTGCTCAAAAGTAAGAATTTTTCAATCGTTCAAAATACTCTTTTTTTAGTAGGATATGATGGGATCTATAGGAGATGTGTCCTACCACATGAAGTACAACAAATACTAGAAGAAGCCCATGGAGGAACAGCTGCATGCCATTATCCAAGTCACATAACAACACATCGGATCTTAGACAGAGGATTATGGTGGCCTTATCTTTTTCAAGATGCAACAGAATATGCAAAGACATGCGACACTTGCCAACGTTGTGCACCAAAACCAAGTAAGCTCAACAACCAACCCTTGCAAATTTCTTTATCATGGAGACCATTTGAAAAATGGGGATTAGATTTTGTGGGGCCAATCTATCCCATCACTTCTCCATCGAATGTGAAGTACTTGTTGGTGGACACTGATTACACCACCAAATGGGTAGAAGTTCTGGCAACAAAAGATTGCACTTCTCATACGGTAGCCTCTTTCTTGAATATTTTTTGCAAGTATGGATATCCGATTGAAGTTACAAGTGACCAAGGATCTCATTTTATCAACAAAACCCTAACTGAAATATTTATGAAGTACAAAATTTTCCACAAAAAATCATGTGCATATTACCCACGAGCCAATTGTTAGGCGGAAAGCACCAACAAGGTACTCATCTCGCTTTTGAGGAAAATGTGCTATCTCCATCCCTTGACATGGGGCAGTACCTACCTAGGTGTGGTATGGGCATACAGGACGGCATTCAAGGTAACCACGAAACATACTCCCTTCCAATTAGTATATGGTCTTGGAGTAGCTCCATTAGAATTTCTAAAAGGATCAAGCAGAGTGGGACATCCAAGGATTGATAATTTGCAAGTCATAAGTAACATCAATATGAACAGAATACATCAAATGGAGGAAAAGAGAACAATAGCAAATTCAACTCTAAAAAAAGAGCAGATGAAGCGGAAAGCATGGCATGACAGAAATCTAGGGAAGACAAAAATCAAGGAAGGATCATTGGTCCTATTATGTCAACCAAGCTTGTACAACAGGAAAGAAAAGAAGTTATCCACCGGATGGACAGGTCCTTATAAGGTAAAAGAGATCTTTCCTCAAGGGGCGATACATCTTTCCACTCTTGAAGGAACCCAAATCCCTTTGGTGAACGGATCCCGTCTCAAACCTTATCAACTTTCCCACCAAACCCATTGAAGACAATTGGATCATCATTGTACATATTGTAGTACTATGTAACCAACTATCTTGATGGGAATAAGTAGATTATGCCTTGCCATTCAAAAACAAAGAAAAGACACAAAAAAAAAATTTGACCGAAATTTTTTTTACTCTTAAAAAGAACAACCAAAAAGTTGATTTTTCTTGGTCTAAACTTTTTAGTCAATTTGTTTTTAATCAAAATTTCTTTAGTCTAAATTTTGTTTAGTCGATTTGGGTTTAATTTTTAGTCAAATTTTGTTAGTCTAATTTTTTTAGTTGATTTTAGTTTTTAGGCTAACTTTTAGTGAAATTTTTTAGTCTAAATTTTTTGAGTCGACTTGGGTTTTTAGTCTATTTCCTTTTACGCTAATTTTTTAGGTCTAATTTTTTAGTCTAAATTTGTTAGTCGATTTTGGAGGTTCCAAATTAATCGATATTTTTTCAAGGATAGTTGATTTTTTTTCGAAGACCAAGTTAGTCAATTCTTTTTAGTCGATTTTTTTTAGGTTCGTCATTTTTGTTTTGTCGTTTTTTTTTCCAAGGTTGGATTTTTTTCCAAGGCTCCAAATTAGTCAATTTGTTCCGCTTAGTCGATTTGCTAATGATATGCTGATGGCAGTCGATTGCAGCAATTGATTTCTAAAGTCGATTTCATTTCTCAGCGCAGTAGCAAGACAATTCTTTTAAGTTGGTTCTTACTCGGCAAAGCCAAATTCTTTCCCAGCAGCAAGTCGGAAGTTGAGTGAAGCAGATCGACATCAGCTGCAAATTTCCTCACGATCAATTTCCTCCCCCCTCTACACAAGCTCGTGCTACACTGGTGGGAAAAACCATCCCCACTAGCTGGAAATATAGAAGCCATTTCAATGCATTAGAGATCAATTCATGCACTCCAAGGTTCAGCCACACCAGAGCCGGTGTTGCAACAGTCACAAGCCATGCCGCATTCTGCATCTCCTGATCATTTGGAATTTGCTTTGATAACTCAAGGTGGTGGCCCAGGGGTAGATCTTTTAGTTTGTGGACTCTCTGAAGGAATTTCTGATCGTGATTTGGCGAGCCTTTTCCATCCATATGGTACAATTATTTATTCAAAAGTTATCGTGGATGCCAAATCTGAAACACCTTAGATTCGCACTTCTAGGGCCTCTACTACCTGGTTAAATACAGGTGGAAGTATTAAAGTGAATATTCAAATGGCTGGGTTGGCTTCTCCTGCTCAGACTCGAGCCCTGCAACAAGCATAGAGAAAATTGGATCTAGGTGTGGGACCTGTTTGCCAACATCAAGCTGTTGGACCTTCCACTCGTGGGCCATATTGAAGACATTGCTTAGTGCATTAAACCCTATCCAATATGATGTGGAAAATGATTACAATACATGTTTAATTGAGCAGTCAAGTATCTAACGGAGGTGTTTTGAATGATTTCTATTATGGAAAAAAAAAAGAAGAAAGAAAAAGAGAAAGGGAGAAAAAGGAGAAAAAGAAAAGAAAAAAGAAAAAAGAGTATTATTTTTCTCTGAGGACGGAGAATGTCTAAGTGGTGGGCAACCTGTAGCCGGGTATTTGATACACCCTTCATATAATGTATTGCTTTTCGAGATGCAGAAGCCAAGTACAAGACAAGTTACCTCGATTTTGAGCAAGAGGAGAGGCACAAGAAGCAAAGAGCAAGAAAATGAAGAAGAGGGGATCCAGCTCGAGCAAGAAAATGAAGAAGAGGGGATCGAGCTCATTAGTTCATGAAGAAGGCAAAATTCCCAATTTCCTACTTCACTAATTTCCTAATTCACCAATTTCCTAAGTTGCCTAATTTCCCATTTCACCAATTTCCTAAGGTGCCTATTTTCTCAAGTTGCCTAATTTCCCATTTCACCAATTTCCTAAGTTGCCTATTTTCCCAAGTTGCCTAATTTCCCATTTCACCAATTTCCTAAGTTACCTATTTTCCCAAGTTGCCTAATCTCCCATTTCACCAATTTCCTAAGTTGCCTATTTTTCCATTTCACCAATTTCCTAAGTTGCCAGTTCACCAATTCACCAATTTTCCCAGTTCACCAATTCTCTAAGTAGTCTAAATTTCTACGTTGACCAATTTCTCAAAGTAGTCTATTTTTTTTTATTCAACTTTTACAAGTTACTCAACTTACTCAAAAGTTCACCATATTTATGAAGTTAGTCTACTTACTTCAAAAGTAGTCTATTTTTTAAGAAAATGGTTACTTTTGATTTAGTCTAGTTTTTCACTTGAAAAAGCGGCTAAATTTTCCAGATCTCCATATGGTCTAAATTCTTAGCCACTTGCAGGCGAAGAAATCATGGACGGTGGATGGCGCCGAGTACTAGAATTTGGAAGATAGTGACGGCGCAAGAAAAGTGGACCAAGAAGGAAGCTTCTAGAGTACCAAAATTGTCAGAGATCCTACCAAAGAAGAAACTAATTTTGTCCCCCTTTTGCTATCGTTCCTTCCAGAAAAACTATATAAGTAGACCTCTCCATCAACAAACAACAAGCTGAGAGAGAGACTCGAGGAAGGAATGCAGAGCTGAAGCTTTGCCTTCCCTTGTGTGTGTAGAGCTCTTAGCTTACCACTAGTGCTTCACTTGGTAGAATTGGAATCAGTTAGCTTGGCACTGTCAGTGAGTAGTGGGCAAGCAGTGATTGGCCATTCTTCTCTTGAGCAACTAGTTGGAAGACTAGAGTTTTGAGAATGTATGTTTAGAGAATCGAAGTCTAGCACTTAGAGTGAAGGTGTATGCTTATGTCTCCTACTGATTTCCCAAAGTTTGTATAATCCTCTTTTGAGCTGTTTATACTCATAATCTCAACTTCTTTCTCTCATTTCACTGTGTCATTGTATATGCTATTTTTCTTCCCTATTGAGTCTTCAAATTGCAACCCACAGTGCATATTGCACTTAAGATGACACACCACATTGAGCATATAGATCAAAAAATTGATCTACAATTATCACATGCTTAACAAAATTACGATCAAAATAAAGTACTCGGTGCTAGTCATGGAAGAGTTTATGGACGGGTTGGGTCACACAAAATATTTCACCGGGATGGACTTAAGATGGGGCTATCACCAGATCAGTATAGCAAAGGAAGATATAAAAAAGATGGTGTTTCACACTTTTTCTAGCAATTATGAATGGTTCGTGATGGCTTTCGACCTCATTAACGCTCCAGGCACTTTTTGTAGAGAGATGAATGATGGCTTCTGAGACATGCTTGATAAATTCCTGATGATATACATAGATGACCTATTAATTTATAGCCACTCTCTCAAGGAACACCTTGAGCATGTGAGAGTTATGCTGCAACGTCTCAGGTACAGACAACTTTACGCAAAGCCTGAGAAGTGTGAATTTGCTATGACATCAATGAAGTTTCAAGAATTCATCGTCTCAAACAAAGAGGTCCAGATAGATGCCCACAAGATTGCAACTATACGATAATGGGCTCCACATCACACAGTTTGTGAAGTAAGAGAACTCATAGGATTTTGTCAATTCTCACAAAAATTCATCAAAGATTTTAGCAAAATCACCGCTCCACTCACAAAGTTAACCAAAGGCAAGGGATGCTTTGTGTGGGGCTCCTGTGAATAAGATGCATTTGAATAGCTGAAACAAGTGATGTGTGAAGCTCCTTTGTTAAAACTTCTAGGGTTTGACAAACCATTCGAGATTCATACCGATGTTTTTGGCTTAGCAATTAGAGGGTCCATCCGTAAGACGGGCACCTTATGGCCTATGAATTGCACAAGTTTTTCGAAGAAGAATTCCGATGGAGCACTCATGAGAAAGAGATGCTCACCGTGATCCATTATCTACAGAAGTGGCGGCACTATGTTCAAGATAAACACACCAAAATCTACACAAACAACATTTCTTTGAAGAATTTTTGTACTCAACCAAAGCTCTCCCCAAAGCAAGCACGATGGCAAGATTTTCTAGCCGAGTTTGATATAGACACCATTTCATAAGCCGAGGAAGCAGAACGTGATGCCCGCTTTGAGCTGACGGCCTACACTAACAACCTTGTCAATGGTCAAGAGTAAATTAAAGGATCGAATACGATGCCTTCAAAAGACTGATCCCAAAGTGCAAAGGATTGTAAAGGAACTATACAACGGCTTGGATAACAAAGGAAAATATTCTGACACACAACATGCTTTACAGAAAAGGGAGAATATACATTCCAAATGTAGACATTCAACATACACTACTATGGGAAGCACACGATTGCCAATTGGTAGGTCATGGCGGACAAAGACGAAGTTACAAACACTTGACACAACATGTGTTTTGGCCCAAGATGGAATCTGATATCGTAGAATATGTGGAAACCAGTCCCACTTGTCAACTCGTAAGTCAGAATTGCATCAAACCGGTAGGTTTACTTCAACCTATGCCCATTCCGAATCGACCATGGGATATGATAAGTATGGATTTCATAATAAATTTTCCATCGTCGTAAAGTTTCGCTGCTATATTTGTGGTCGTGGACTACTTCTCAAAATAGACACACTTCATTCCAATGAAACCACCTATGACAGCCAAAGCGGTGGCACAAAGTTTCTTCCAATGTGTTTAAATACCACGGCTTACCATTAGTCAGTGATCTATGGATAGAGTGATCTATGGAAAGAGGGTGTTTAAATACCACAGCTTACCATTTGCAATCTTAGGCACTTAGTTACGGTTCTCATCTGCCTACCACCCCGAAACGGATGGACAAACAAACACATCAATCAGACAGTAGAAGACTATATTCGAAGTTATGTGCAGGCCGATCAATGAGATTGGGTAAAACACATTGATAGATTAGAATTTCATTACAATAGCTCAATTCATGCCTACACCACACTCACTCCCTTTGAAGTGGCTATGGGAAAAGAGGTGCTCTTTGATGGCACTCAATGTTAGACGCTCTCTTAGTGGCTTCCAATCGCGAGTGAGGAGGCTTCCTTAAGAAATGGCAATCCAAGCTCCGCCAAGCTAAAGAAGCCTAAATGAAGAGCAAGCAATGGATGGTGAAGTATACCAACCAGAAGCGACCTTGTACTTGTGAGTGCCAAGAACATCCAATTGCCGAAAAACTTTACGCCGAAGTTCAACCACCAATACTATGAGCCATATAGGATCAAGCAACGGTTCAACCACGTAACGTACCAACTGGACCTTCCAACGGAGATACACATTCACAATTCCTCACATAAGTCTACTAAAACCCTTCCACATCGACAACCATTTGGGCAAAAATGCTACTCTGCAGAGCAACCTCAAATCCAACAACAACCTGAAGTTGTTTTGAAGGAGAAAAACATCTACCTTGTAAACCAATTCCTTGTCAAGTGACGAGGCAGACCGCTCAACGAAGCCTCATGGATAAGTGAACAACATTCCACCGACAGCCCGGTCCAACATCGACAACTTCCGCGCAACTCAACCATCCACATCCAGACCACCATAGCTTGATGCGGACATCAAGCTCTTCGAAGCGAGGGAGAATATGTAACACCCTTTTGGGCAACCACCCTGCCTCCCCCTTCCATATTTCTATCTAAGAAAATTGGTGCTTGGAATTTCTATCCAAGAAATTGGTGCTTCCGTGGTGCACCATGAGGCACTGAATTGTGTGCAGCTATGAGCAGAACCTTGTTAATCATCCAACAACCAAACTTGCTACCTTGCATTCAACGTGCTCTTGCTCCCTTTCTAATCCCTCAAGCAAACCCCTTCTTGAAAGTGCACTCTTGCCCTTTCTAGTCCCTTGCATTCAACGTGCTCTTGCTCTCTTTCTAGTCCCTCAAGCAAACCCCTTCTTGAAAGTGCATTCTTGCCATCAGGATCATCCCACATTCACTGTTTGCCCCACGTTTACCCACGATGCTTAACGTGGGCCAGCTATCTTCTACGTTTTTCTCGCGACATCTATCGCGTGAAGGCTTCAGCCTTGTAATCGCCTTCGGACCGTTTTTTAATATAATCAGCTTTCTTGCAAGCTTGTCATTTTGGGGAAATCTTACCTTCTCAACATGATCCCTCAAGTCACCACCCGACAGGCTAGCATGATGCGCTGAGCTGAGCCTGGGGTGGCTTGTTGGTTTATCACAGCTCAAGTATGAGAAAGTCACTTAGATGCACTATTACCCCATGTAACTGCCATGTAATTCAAGGCTACAGGGCATACCCCACGGGCCCAAAAGTAACGAAAATAGCTGAACAGAGATAAAAGACATAGCGGTTTTGGGTTCTAACACTCCCATCATCTTATTGAATTTCGAGTTTCACACAAGAGAAAGCAGTAAAAGCTGCTCAGAGCTAAGCATGAGAACTACTCAGCCAATTCATTAAATTTCAAAAAATGGATTCCAAGCTTTCCCAACATTAGTGACAATATGTAGGTACATTCGTTAACAAGTTCTCTTGATGAACAGTATGATGAGCAGTACCATATTTAACTGTACGGTGAACAGCACCATATTTAACTGTATGTTGAATAGCACTAACAACATGATCTTATACCAGCACACACAAGAATTAGCCATGAGAGAAAAAAGGTGAAAATTTTGTCTCAACTATGTGACAAAATAATAAGATAAAATCCATTTCCTTTTCTGGCATAGCACAAAAACATTGAATACATTAAATCATTCCATGATAGTAAAGTTTACATGAAGGAATATTTCATAAAAGATTTTATCAAAAAAATCTTATATTCACAAAAAGGCCATCCTCCTTTCTTCCAAAATAGAAAGACAGACATGGATATCCTAGACTTGTTATTTCTGTTGGATGGTAAGCAGTAACAATAACCTTCTATTTTACTTGCTTAAACAGATGCACTCTGGGGGAAGATTACAAAGTTGGCTTGCCTTGTCGGCTTTTCTCAACAATAATGTATTCGATAGTGGCCGTGCAATCAGTTTTTTTTTATTACAGTGTAGGCTAGAATTACCAGCAAACATTCCAATATCATACAGAGAACATGCTATACCATGAGTAGAAATCTCTGACACCCGAATCATATGGATCAAAACAAGGGTGGCTGAGGTATCAACACCACTAACAGGCTCCATAGCTGTGCTTCTTACATGTGCAGCTTAGCTGGCAACCCCGGAAAGAGATGGGCAATGCCAGAGTCCATGGAAGATCAATTTGGCGAATTCTCCACTGCTTGTAAAGCAGAGCTGGGTTCCTATATGTACATCGGATGGATAGACATGTAGAGTAATGTTCTCTGATTCATTGTTATCCATCTTCACTTTCCATTTTCCGAAAATTGAACAGTTGGTGAATTTATAATGCAGCCTTGGAGAACCCTTTCATCACCTCGCTCCTTGAAGTAGAGTTCCGTGATCCTTGTTGATGTGTTCCGACTTAGGATTGTACATCAGATTGTCTTTCTCAATAATGTCATCCACTTGCTTTTCCTCTTCAGGAATCAAAAACTTATCAATCTTTGCAGCTGCTTGCCTACCCTCTGCTATGGCCCACACTACAAGCGACTGCCCTCGTCTACAGTCACCAGCAGCAAAGACCCCTTCAAGATTGGTGGCATATTCACCATAGCTGGCTTTGAAGTTGCTTCTTACATCTACCTCCAAACCAAGCTTTGCTGCAATATCCTGTACCAATATGTCTAGATTAATCAAGGGCATAAACAAACTAAGAGCCATAGTTTAGACATGTCTAACAAACTTACAAAGGGCTTCAAACATAAATTAACGAGAGCTCACCTGTTCAGGACCTATAAATCCCATTGCCAGGAATACCAAATCTGCTTCAATAATTTCTTGGGAGCCTGGTACTTCTTGCATTACAGGTTTTCCAGTTGCATCCTTTTCCCATTGCACCTTCACAACTTCTAATCCTTTTACATGGCCTTTCTCATCCCCGATGAACTTTTTAGTAAGCACTTCATATGCACGAGGATCCTCCCCATACTTAAAGATAGCCTCCTGATGTCCATAATCTGTCCGCAGAATTCTTGGCCACTGTAGTCAAAGCATGTGAATGAAATAAGTTTCTCTCTCCATGATTCCTCTGTGAGTTCAAAGTCTTTCAGAAACATAACGCAGCACTTACCTGAGGCCATGGGTTTCCTGGTGCACGTGTTCTAGGTGGCTGGGGTAACAGTTCTAGATTCACGATGCTCTCAGCACCATGCCTTACAGATGTTCCAATACAGTCAGTGCCAGTATCACCACCACCGATAACCACTACCTTCTTTCCTGCAGCTGAAATGTATTGACCATCTTCCAGATTACTGTCTAGCAGGCTCTTGGTATTGGCATGAAGGAACTCCATTGCAAAGTGGATGCCCTTAAGTTCTTTTCCTTGTACATTCAAATCCCTAAAAGCACACATCCACCCCCATAAGTACATACCTACCACATACATACATACATACATACATACGTACCTATTTAGATGTGTGTATACATACATATATATGTATATGTATGTACAACAAACAGACAAATCAAATTACCAGCAACAGGCATGTTTACCTTGGACGTGTGGCACCACATGCCAATAGAAGGGCATCATTCTCTTTCCTTAATTTGTCAATCGAATATTGTGGATCCACTCCAACATGTGCATTCACAACAAATTTGATGCCCTCAGCAGCCATAAGATCTACACGCCGTTGGACGATTTGCATCTTGTCAGTTTTCATATTGGGTACCCCATACATCATTAAGCCTCCTATCCTGTCTGCCCGTTCAAAGACGGTTACACTGTGACCTGCTTTGTTCAGTTGATCTGCTGCAGCCAATCCTGCTGGCCCGCTGCCAACAATAGCAACCTTTTTCCTGCATAATGCATTAAAAATGAATGTTAAAGTTCCATACCTTCTACAAATATTGGACTACAAAAGAGAAACACACTATACCCTGTTCTGTTTGCAGGTGGCCTTGGAACCATCCAACCCTCCTCAAAACCCTTGTCAATAATAGAACACTCCATTGTCTTTATGGTAACAGGGTTCTCGATTATTCCAAGCACACAGGAGCCCTCACAAGGAGCAGGGCACACTCGACCAGTGAACTCTGGGAAATTATTGGTTTCCAACAAACGATCAAGGGCCTCACGCCATCGACCTTGATGAACAAGCTCATTCCATTCTGGGATCTTATTTCCAAGTGGGCAGCCACTCGTTTCCTGTTCCCCATAAAAATATTAATGTGTATAAATATAATACAGTGCCAATAATGAAAAAGTTTGCAAAAACTACCTGATGGCAGAATGGTGTTCCACAATCCATACACCTTGCTGATTGAGTCTTTAAAAGCTCCGTTGGCCTTGTTTCTTCCAGCACTTCTTTCCAATCTGTGATCCTTTCACCAGCTTCTCTATAGGGAAGTGCTTCACGTTCATATTTAATAAACCCTCCATTCTTTACCGCATCATTAACCTTGGTCGGTCTCTGAACAAGAAAGAAAAATAGATCATGAAACAGTCCAAACATATATACCAGAATGAATCCAGGTAAACCCAAATTCACCCTCAGATGAAAGTGCAACTATAAGCTCATGGTAGTCAACCACAAGACTATATAGCAGATCAGGTCCATCATGCACATTATGGATTCAATACTATGACATCCACACTAACATCATCAGCGCCCAACGGGGATAACACACACGTCATGAGCATGAACTCACAAGAAGCTCTGCGAGCTGAGTTTCTATCATATGCATAAACTCCAAGTGGAAAAGCATACCAAGTAAGAGTAGAGAGAGGATAACACACCCACCTCAGGTATAGCCACCTTCATCTTGGAAGCCTTTGGTTCCTTTAGTACAGGGACAGCACTGGCTCCAGATTTCATGGCTAGTTTTTTCAGCTCTTCAAATGCATTTTTCTTCTGCAGCTCAGCTTCTTCCTTCTGTGCCTCTTCTTTCTGCTTTAAAAGCACTTGCTTATAATCACGAGGAAAGACCTTCACAAACTTGGGTAACAGTTCATCAAAATTAGCTAGCACTTCCTTTGCCAGCTTACTTCGAGTGTTTCTCTGATGTTGCTGCACCATCATCCGTAACGTCATAATGTCTTCCTCAGACTCTACCTTCTCAAGATCAACTGAACCATGATTGCATCTAGTTCTGAACTTGCCATCCACATCAAATACATATGCAATGCCACCACTCATGCCAGCTGCAAAGTTTCTCCCTGTCTTCCCCAGTATTGCTACAGTTCCACCAGTCATGTATTCACAACCATGGTCACCAATTCCCTCAACAACAGCCTTAGCACCAGAATTGCGAACACAAAACCGCTCAGCTGCCATACCGTTGAAATACGCTTCACCACTTGTTGCACCATAAAGAGCAACATTCCCGATAACAATATTTTGTTTGGGATCAAAACCACTACCCTGGGGTGGATACACTATGATCTTTCCTCCCGATAAACCTTTTCCAACATAGTCATTGCTGTCACCCTCCAACTCTAGTGTGATTCCTGAACAAAGAAAAGCACCCAAACTCTGACCAGCACTTCCCTTGAACTTCACATGAATGGTATCAGTGGGAAGCCCATCCATTTTGTATCGCTTTGTGACCTCATGACTAAGCATTGTTCCAACAGCTCTGTTGACATTCACTATCGGTTTCTCAAGATAAACTGGTACCTTTTTGGTTAAAGCTGGCTGTGAGAGTTTGATCAAATCCTGATCCAAGGCCATGTCCAGGCCATGATCTTGTTTCTGTACACAATATTGCACTGCATCAGGTCGAATATCTGCAGCAGGCTGCAGGAGTAGGGAAAGATCTATACCCTGTAATTTCTCATTCTGTTTTATGACTTCTTGATCAACCATCAACATGTCCGACCTGCCAATCATCTCACTCATAGTCCTGAATCCCATTCCAGCCATCAATTCCCGAACCTCCTCAGCAATCATGAAGAAAAAATTGATCACATGCTCTGGTTCTCCAGCAAACTTTTCCCTCAAAACCGGATCTTGTGTTGCAATACCCACAGGACATGTGTTTTTATGGCACTTTCTCATCATTATACAGCCCATTGTGATAAGAGGGGCTGTGCTAAAGCCAAACTCCTCAGCTCCAAGTAGGGCAGCAATAGCCACATCTCTCCCTGTTTTGAGCTGCCCGTCCGTTTGTAGAACTGTACGGCCCCGCAGGTCATTTGCCACCAGGGTTTGATGAGTTTCAGCTAGTCCAAGCTCCCAAGGCAAGCCTGCATTCTTGATTCCAGTCCATCGAGAAGCACCAGTTCCTCCATCATGTCCTGAAATAAGCACATGATCTGCATGACCCTTCACAACACCACTCGCAATCACTCCTACTCCTGCCTCAGAAACAAGCTTCACACTTATGCGAGCACCTGGATTAGAATTCTGCAATTGGAGACCCACATGATCAGTGGTTGCCAAAACAACAGTAGCCTTTCTCAATCAAAACACACAAATATTTCACCTTCAGGTCATATATTAACTGGGCAAGATCTTCAATGGAGTATATGTCATGATGTGGAGGTGGACTGATGAGACCAACACCTGGTGTTGAATTTCTTGTAACAGCTATATCACCGATAACTTTATGACCAGGAAGCTCACCCCCTTCTCCAGGTTTGGCTCCCTGAAACCAATGTCACAGGATTTGTGTTATGGCAAAATGCTTGAAGGAATCAAAAAGCTAAAGTCAAATCTTAACATTCTTTACCTGTGCCATCTTTATCTGTATCTCAGCTGCATTTGTGAGATAGTAACTGGTGACTCCAAATCGCCCACTTGCAACTTGTTTGATGGCACTTCTTTTCGGGTTCGGAGATCCATCAGGTTGTGCTACTAGACGGGAAGCCTTCTCTCCACCCTCACCTGTGTGATCCCTAATATTTTAGAGCTTGAAGAGAAAATACAAGACCTAAGCAAAATCAAAATGGCAAAACAGACCTGAGTTGGATTTTCCACCAATTCTATTCATGGCCTGAGCAAGAGTTTCATGAGCTTCTAATGAGATAGAACCATAACTCATTGCACCTGTGCAGAATCTTTTCACTATCTCAGATGCTGGTTCAACTTCTTCTAATGTTATTTCCCTGTGGGGCACTTCCTTAAATTTCAACATCCCCCGCAAAGTGCATTTCTTGTTTAGATTGTGAATAAGTTTAGAATACTCTTTGAAAGCAGCTACAGAATTCGTGCGTGCTGCCTCTTGGAGCTTTGCTATGGCAACTGGGTCATTAAGGTGAGCTTCACCCTCTTTTCGCCAGTGATAATCCCCAGGATTCGGCAAAGCAACAGATTCAGCACTACCATCTGGGAGGTGACGAGAAGGGAATGCCAAATCATGCAAACGTAATGAATCCCGAGCTAGCATTTCAAATGTAGCACCTTCCACCCTACTTGGAGTTCCCTTAAAGCACTTTTCTACCACATCTGAAGAAAGCCCCAGTGCTTCAAAGATTTGGGCACCTTTGTAAGATGCCAAAGTGGATATTCCCATCTTTGCAAGAACCTTCAGAATTCCCGAATTCGAAGCCTTAAAATACTTCCTGACAAGTTCATCCTTAGAATGCAAGTTCCCATCACCCTTTGGAGGAATTTTTCCATCAACCTGCAGCCTCCACACAGCCTCAATTGCTAAGTATGGACAAACTGCATCAGCTCCAAATCCTACAAGTGTACAGAAGTGATGGACTTCACGAGGCTCTCCTGATTCGACTATCAAACCAACCCGTGTGCGCTCCAACGTAGACACTAAGTGCTGATGAACTGCTCCCACAGCAAAGAGGGAGCCCACTGGTACTCTGGACGGTGAGGTTTCTGGAAAAAGAAGAAAATTTCAGCAAGAAATATACATCCCAAAAAAGAAAAAACACATTGCCAAATATTCCATATGCTTTATAAAACACATTGCCAAATATTCCATATGCTTTACTTTCAAAATGGTTTAGTGCTTGTCCTTGGCATAAATTATTTGATCAAAAGCACGTACGTTTAGAAAGACACAAGAAAATACCTCTATCAGAGAGCACTAGAATCTTGTATCCCTCTTGTATAGCAGCCCTCGCTTCAAGGCATATCCTATCCAGTGCCTTCTCAAACCCGTGTGTTCCATCATGTTTATCAAAGGTCGTATCTATAACTTTGCTTCTCCAACCTCGGTAACTCATCTTTTTTATGGCCTCCATTTCTTCTATGGAAAGGAGAGGACCTTTCAAAGATAAGCGTTGACACTGACTTTCAACTGTCTCTGTTAAATCACCCTCAGGTCCAATCATGCACTCTGTTGATGTGACAATTGCCTCCCGTATAGGATCAATGGGAGGATTGGTCACCTGGGCAAACATTTGTTTGAAGTACTCGAATCCCAGTTTAGGCCTCTCTGAAATAATTGCAAGAGGGGTATCATTACCCATGGAGCCAAGAGCTTCAACACCATCTTTTGCCATAGGAAGCAAAAGCATCTCGAGAGCCTCCACAGTGTATCTGCAGATAGTTAAAAGATTATTAGATACTTGGTTACAGTTAAAACTTCCAAGTCCGATTCAAAGGAGAATGCACGCTACCCAAATGCTTTCAGCGGCTGGACCAGTCCATGAATACCCATTTTCTCCATTGTTTCATCAGAGTTGTCCACCTGCACCACATAAAACATGAAGTAACTGAAGTCCTGTTGACTTAAATATATCCACACTACACAAATTATCAAGAGTCATGACTTACATATGCTGCACCTATCACATGTGGAGGGACTCTCTGTGTCTCAGGAACAGATTCTACAATTTCTTTAAGAATTATTTTTTGTCGGCGCAGCCAATCTGCATATGGATGACGTGCTGCATACTGTTTTTTCAATTGGTCGTCATCCACCACAACATGCCGTTCAAAGTCCACAAGCAGCATCATTCCTGGATTGAGACGGCCCTTCTTACTCACGTCCTCAGGAGGTATATCAACGACTCCCACTTCACTGGCCATTATTACACGCCCACTATGAGTTTCATAGTACCTTCCAGGCCTTAGCCCATTTCTATCCAGTGTTGCACCAAGATATCGCCCATCCGTAACTGCCCGGTAAGAAAAATAGGTCAGAAACATAGTTAAGATGAGCCTAATTAACCAACTACTAGTCACCAAGAAAACAATAGCCTACATGCAATCAAGGCTGGTCCATCCCAAGGCTCCATAACTGCTGAAAAGTACTCATATAATGCCCTGCGCTCTGGATCCATGTTAACATCATTTTGCCAAGCCTCTGGTATCATCATCATCACAGCTTCAGGGAGGCTTCTCCCACTTCGAACAAGAAGCTCAAGCACCCCATCAAATGCACCTATGTTTCAGCTCATATGTTAAGAAAATGCTAATCTGATTCACTCTAGTCTTCAAAGTGCTGACAACAAGCAAATTTACCTGAATCAGAAGAGCTGGTGTCAACTATGGGCAGTAACTTCTGCAACTCATCAGGAGTAAGGCCTAAATTCCTCGACTTCAGGAGGCCCTCACGAGCCTGCATCCTATAGGGAATTCATATGATTATTTTAAAGCATTACATTGGGACTTGCCATCCGTGATGGCCACAAAAAACAAAACCAAAACACACACATAAAATGAAAAAACAAAGAGAACTAAAGCCTCACCAGTTGATATTTCCCCGCAATGTATTGATCTCTCCATTATGACCTAGAATTCGCATTGGCTGGGCTCGGTCCCAACTTGGGAATGTATTGGTCGAAAATCTAGAGTGTACCTGTAAAATTAATAATGCACATCATGATTCAAGCTCATCTAGCTTTAAAAGGTTGTATAAACCTTGTTTGTCCGAAAATAATACTTACCAAAGCCATGTAACTTGTAAACTTTTCACTTCCAAGATCCTCAAAGTAATAATTTTTCAATTGATCTGGCTTTAGCTGTCCTTTATAGGTGATAGTTCTGAAAATACACATCGAATGCCAGATAAGTAGTCCATATTCATTGCGCAGCTGTGAGCTGCAATAGTAGCAAGTGAGAGGATTGCCACCCCCAACACTAACCTTGATGACAAGGAACAGATGTAGAAGTCCCTTGCTCCACCATATTGCAGATTTAAGGCAGCTCTGACGGCAATCATAGCCGTCTTCCTCAAAATGTACATCTATGTAAGGCATGAAAAATTCAGTAATGTCGAGAGAGGTGCTAGTAAAGAATGACGATATTTTTCACGAAAAGCATACCTGACACTCTATGCTTAAGTTAGAGTGGTAGCTCGGCGTTAAGAAAAGTTGTTCAACAACGGGCTCAGTTTTTAAGGCGGATTTCCCAAGATCTGAGTTGTCAGTCTTCACCTTTCTCCAGCCCAAAATTCTGTGTCCAAGGGACTCAGCAACCTGTCAAAAGTACCAACAACAGAATCTGAATCAAAACATGAGAAGAAATGCAAGAAGTGAACATGAGAACATGGAAAAACCCTCTCTACCTTGTTGAACACAGTTTTGCTCTTCTCTCTGCGGGCTTCTGAAGTGGGGAGAAAAAACATCCCAACAGCATATTCATTAGGAGGCGGCAACTCGCATAGCATGTCCCTCATCGCAACCTAAAGCAATAGTATCAACACGTAATGTAAACTACCAACATTGATAGACCTGCACCAATTTCTGATATGTAAAAATCTGGTAAAACGCAAATATATACCGAAGCAAGATACTCATGAGGGAGTGCAACTGTAAGGCCGGCACCATCCCCTGTGTTGGTTTCACAACCACACGCCCCCCGATGTGCCATGCGTACAAGCATCTCCAGCGCATCAGTAACCTACAAGAACAATATTTTTCTGTATGAACGACTCCCGAAGGTACATAGAGATAAGGTTGAGTCAGCAAATCCATGGTGCAACTGAAAAATTGGTTCAAAGTGTGCCGATGTGCGTGCATGCGTATGGTTGTTTACGGCTGAAGAAGAAACGAAAGAATATGGGCATACAAATACGTGCACTTCGTAGATGCAAGTTCTCTGAGGGAAAAAAAAAAGCGACTTGGCCGCCGATTCTTGTGAGGAAAGGCATGTCGTCTATTACAGAAGATCTTACCGTTTTACGGCTAGGGACACCAGAAAGCTCTGCAACAAATCCAACTCCGCAAGAATCCTTGTCACGGGATGGATCATACAGGCCGAGAGGACCCGTTGGGATATCAGACAGGGCCATGGAGCGGACCGCCTGCAACCATGGCGTCCTCCTCACGTTCTGGACATAAGGGGAGACTTTGGTATTCTTAACTGAGATGAATGAGCTTCGTGCACCGATACGACGCAAGCCGCAAAATTGGCTACTGCAGATGCCTCCATTCAGAGACGATCTGAAGGATAGGCCAGACACATCTCTCGTGGAAGACGAGGATGGCATAAAAACTGCATTGGAGATTCTGCCGACACTGTTGGACAAAATTGAAGACTCCATAGCAGAGGACGGAGGAACGAAGGGGGGAAGGAATGTAGATCAAACAGAAACCCCCGACAACGGGAGGCAATGCACAAAGTGAGGTCAAATAAGGGAGAGTAAAGCAAGAAAAGGCACAAAGTCGAGAGGGAGAGAGCGAGTGAGATAGGGAAGGAGAGCAGAGGGGTTTTCGTGAGAGACTTGTAGTAAGCTCTTTCCTGCTATGTCATCCCTGATATCGAATCGCAGTTCCACCGTAGTTGATGTCAGCCATGCGCTGCTCGCTTTGCCGTAAGTCGCGTATGATTCGCGCCTGTGTATTCTCGATCTCTTCTGAACTTTCCTCTCCTCTCCTCTCCTCTCCTCCCTGTCGCGCAACTCGACTATTCTGGGAAGGGAACGCAACACAGAGGGCATTATATTGAAGAAGTTCTGGGGTTCCTCTACGGGCTAAAACACAAAGCGCGAATAGGACGTCGGCCATTAGCACTAGTTGACCGGCCAACGGCGGACAGATTGGCACCTCCGGTGGCTAACGGAGGCTGCGAGGTCTGGAGCCGGAGCGGCTAGGCTCGGTATGATGTAAGCGGGCGTTCGTGCGTGAAGGGGCGTTCCCATAGTCGTGACACGGAATCTTGTTTGACAACGGTTTCCCTGCCCTCGTGAAATACTATAGAGGCGGTTCTCATGCCAAGCGAACCAAAGCTGGACCCATTGCACTCCCTTGCCTGTCCTCCGTCTTCTTCAATGAACGAGAATATCCCCTCGTTAGCCAAGAGAGCCTCCTCCAAGATTCCCAATGACTATTTCCATTCATCATAGTTCCCTTAGTTCTAGGGATTCTTGTCTTATATGCATCTAATGCATGCCACATGGGATGACTTTTGCTTTAAGTATCATATTCTTGGAAACCTTGTTCATGACGCTACACCTTTTCTTTTCTTTTCTTTGTTGTTTTTTTGAGGAGAGGAGGAGGCAAAGTGTACCTTATGGAGCATTTAAAGGGGCTTCCTTTTGTGTATGAGATATAGTCTTTTTTTCTACCTTGGTCGTTACTTCTCTATAGAAATATGATGAGAAATAGTCTTGATAGTGAAGTCACTCCATGAATTTGAGCTACAAAGTATATCGAGGCTTTCATATTTCAAATGAAGGTGAGACGAGACATAAGTAGGGGCTCTTTGAGTGTAGTGCAGCAGTCCTAGAGTATCTTCTCAAATATTTCTAAATATCTATATGTTGAAACAAGTATGTACATATGCCTTTTTTTTCTTATGTCATTTATATTGATGTTGGTAGGGTGACCCTTGACATTGAAGGATGAAGAGAAATTCATGGGTTGAAAGGTAGTTTTCCAAAAAAGAAGTCCTTTTTCAAGGGGTCGAGTGTTCACTAGTTTGCACCGAAATTAACATGGTAAAGATACAAGTCTTTGGGACTTGAAGAAGAATAGAAGCGTTAAAAAATGGTGGTTGGACAACAAATGGGAAAGGCCCAAACTTCCAAGTCTGATCCAAAGTTGGCCAAGGGTAAAAGAAGAATTGTTTGACTCAAATTTGGATGAAGCTTAGTCTTCACCCAAGCCTCACCCAAAGTGAACAAAGGTTTTAAAAAAAGCGAATATTACTTGGACAAGTTCTAGTCGTTGTCCAAAGTAGGCCGAGAGCAAAAAATAATGGATCTAGACTTAAATGTTGGAGTTTCAAAGTAAGCATGCAGAAAGCACGAAGAAGAAGAAGAAGAAGCTTAGAGAACAACACAAAGAAGAAGAAGAAGAAGAAGAAGAAGAAGAAGAAGAAGAAGAAGAAGAAAAAGAAGCTTAGAAGAAGAAACCACAAAGAAGAAGAAGAAGCTTAGAGAACAACACAATATCTGTGTGTTACTAAGTGAATGTATAAGATAAGAAGTAGCCCATTAGGGTTATATGCATATGTACAAGCTAGGGGAAAAACCTTCCAACGAGGGAAAAAAGTTGTCATGGAAGGTCTACGTGTGTTCACACACCACTACCAAAATATATCAATAAATCTCCCTTGAAAGTGGTGCGATGAACAAGGAGTGGGCACTCATGTAGTGCAAAGCAATGTGGAATGAAATCAATCCACAAATGGAAGTAAGCCCAAAGCTTTGAGAAAAGCTTCAAATCACTCCCTAGTCAGAACCTTTGTGAAAAGGTTTGAGACATTATCCACTGTGGGAACATAAGCCAAACTAATCTCTCTAACAAAGATTCTCTTCGTGACATAGTGATAGTGCATCTCAATGTGCTTTGTGGGAGCATGGAACATGGGTTCCTTCACAACTACCAATGTAGTAAATCAAACATCCAACAACCTGTTGATAGAGAACAACATCAAATGCATCTCCAACATCATGAAGACTCAATCGTAAACATGCCTCCATGGGAGTGATGATAGGTTTGAAATTTTCAAGGCCAAAATGCTAAAATAATGTGTCAATCTATTTTCTTGACGCTATGTTTCCCCCCATCAACTTGCATAAATTAATGCTCAAAGCACATCATTTACACGCTTAACATATAAGGTGCTCTCAGTTGGACTGTTCTCAAAACCATGTTCAATCAAGTAGGCATGTATCTTTTCATTCCAAGCACATGGTGCTTGCTTCAAACCATATAATGCCTTTTTCAACTTGCACACTTTGTTTTCATGCCCTTTCTGTACAAAAGCACAGGGCTAGAATACATACACTTCTTCATGTAAGTAACCATTCAAAATGCAGTTTTAGTGTACAACTGATGTACATTCCAACCATGATGAGTTGCAACTACACAAATGCTATGAACAGTGGTCATTTCGCATGTGAGAGCAAAGGTCTCATCAAAATCAATGCCTCTCTCTTAAGCATAATGTTTTACAATAAGCCTAGCATTATACCTATCAATTGTTCCATCAAGCTTACACTTCATCTTGTATACCCATTTAGTGCCAATGACCTTGTACACACACATATTATTGTGAAGCAAGAATCAATGCTTAGACAAACAATCACAACAATTATTTGGTCATGATATTACACATACATACAAACAGTATTATGAAGTAAAATTCAATGATGAGTCAAAGAATTACAATAGTTTTTAAATGACAACCGTATGCATGCATACACACACACAAACACATACTATTGTGAAGTAAGAATCAATGTTGAGTGATACAATCACAATAGTTTAAAATATTACACATACACATAGTATTATGAAGTGAGATCAATGTTGAGTGAAAAAATCTTAATGGTTTTGAAATCATACACATACACACACATACGTACACTCACACACACATACTATTGTGAAGTAAGAATCAATGTTGAGTCAGACAATCACAATAGTTTTTAACTCATAATCATACACACACATGCACATACTATTGTGAAGTAAGAACCACTATTGAGTTAAACAAACACAAGCGTGTTTAACTAACAATTTGCGCACACATACACAAACACATACACATACACATACACATACACATACACATACACATACACATACACATGCACATATACATACACATACACATACACATACTATTGTGAAGTAAGAATCAATGTTGAGTCAGACAATCACACTAGTTCTTTGATAATCATAACATACATACACATGAATACACATGCATAAACGTACTATTGTGAAGTAAAAATCAATATTGAGTTAGACAATCACAAAAATCTTTAAATCACAATCATATACACACATACACAAACACATACTATTGTGAATTAAATGCTAAGTTAAATAATCACAATAATTATAAAATCATACACATATACATGTACATACACATACAATTGTGAAGTAAGAATCAATGTTGAGTCAGACAATCACAATAGTTTTTAACTCACAATCATATACATACATACACACACATGCATATACACATATACATACACATACACATACACATACATATACACATACACATACACATACACATAGACATTCATATATGCATACACATACACATGCAAATACAAATACACATACACATACACACACATACACTCACACATACACATACACATACACATACACACACATACAAATACACATACACGTACACGTACACGTACACATACATATACACATACACATACTAATGTGAAGTAAGGATCAATGCTGAATCAAACAATCACAATAGTTTTTTACTTACAATCATACACACGCCTGCATACACACATACACATACTATTTTGAAGTAAGAATCAATGTTGGATTAGACAATCATAGTAGATTTAAGCTCACAATCATACACACACATGCATACACACAAACACATACACATACTATTATGAAGTAAGAATCAATGTTGAGTTAGACAATTACACTAATTTTTAACTCACAATCGTACACACACATACACATACACATATTATTCTGAAGGAAGAATCAATGATGAGCTAAACAATCACAATAGTTTTTAAATCAAAATCCTAAACACACACATATATATACACATACACGCACACATGTTCATAGACATAGAAATCCATTCGCATATACATGATGCAAAAACATCTCAAGACTTATGATTTAAGAATAAATTTATGCTTCAGACAATCACAATAGTATACAAACTATAACAATCCTAAATGTTAAACGCGCAACTAACCGTCAGAAGCGCGTTTAAACATCTCGTTGGGTTCTTGGGAGTGGAAGGGGTCTGTTAAACAGAGGCCCTATGCTTGGTTTCCCAAACTAACCGCTTCACACACAGCAATATACTAATGCTCAAGAACTCTATCAAGAATCTGCTACACTTACAATCTTACAGTACGCAATCAAACTCTTCCAAAGTTTACCGAACACACACTAGCTAATACTCTCTTCAGTGTACAGCGCAAGAACTAGCCAGTACCGTAATGCAGAATTACTTGATTAACTCAAGAACTGTCCGAACACAAACTACTGTAATAATAGAGACAATAACAGTGACTTAATCTTTACCGAACAGGTACAGATAATCGAGCAGGACAGCAGACGCAGAACGATTCAGGATTCTCAAACACACAGTACTAAAACTGTCATTACTAGAGTATAGACTTCATCAAACAACTTACAGAACATCACAAGACAGAGAGATACCACAGTACGCGTAATTAGCAGAACAATCGCAACAGAAACTTCGCAAAACGACTTGCCTAGACAAACAGTCTGGCGATCTTCTAGACGTCGATGTAAATCACAAACCGAACGGGTATCGATAACAAGCAAGAGAGCGACGAGAAGAGAAGACTCAGAATTACTCAACACACCACAGCAACGTTTATAGATCAATCACCCAGACAGACAGTCTGGTGATCCAACCGATCGTCATCGAGCGTCTCTTTTTCATTCATTTATATAAAGATTACAAACATCTTTGTAACAACCTTTCGTTCGTGCGGAATTTGAAAAGATTCAGTCTTTACAATTGCCAATCCGGCGGCCGACTAACATAAAATAATTTGATTCTTAATTTTAAAATTTAAATAATACTATATTACGGTAAAGTTTTCAATCAAAAACTTTTTCGATAAAAAATGTTTCAATTTTTGTGAAAAAAGAATTTTGAATCATTTGAATAAACTGACGTGGCACCGAATAATTCTGTTGAATAATAAGGTTCTATTCCTTCACTCTTCATGATAATTGAATCATCAAATAAAAAATAATGCAACCTAGTGTGAAATATTGTGCAAGGTGTCGAGATATTTCCTTTTAAACCCATTAAAAATGTGATTGCAAGTGATGAAGGTGGTGTTGTGCAAGAAACTAGGAATTACGACCACCACGTGCTAGAGAGATGACTCTCCTCTCAACCTTATGCCTGTATATATAGCTGCTCGAATCATCGAGGAGCACAAATGTAACTAGAGTCCACAAGTGCATGTGCAGTCTCCACTCCTTTAATATCTTCCACTAGAGTCTACTAGTGGTTGGAGTGATCTCAACCACTGCTTCAGTACCTTCCACTAGAGTCTACTAGTGGTTGGTATACTCACCACTCAAGTTAAGTCTTGTTAGACCCAAGTTAACTCATGTCAACTTGAGTTAGAAGGTTCTAGAGCTCCTTGGGCAAAACTCTCTCCCCATGCTCCCCATGGGGGTTGAACCCAAGACCTCCTCCTTCACAACCTTGAGAATCAACCACTAGGCTAAGTGGATTACTTGTTTAAGAGAGTTAAGATGAACTTGTACTTAAGTCTAATCTTGAGATCTTTGGCCATACATATGAGTGACCAAATGGTCTCTGATTTTAGATCTATCTGAACTGGCCAGACCCTTAGATCATAGACTTACTTTATTACATTGTTCCCCCTTGGGAAAGATTTTTATCCTAAAAAATAAAGCTATATATAATAACCGTAGGCAACCCCCAAGCCTCATGTTCTTAAACCGGAAGAACATAGTGATGTTCTAAAACTAGAAGAACATGTCTCATCTCTGTGGTGGATCCCTACCCAAATGATTCACCGGCTTTGCACTTTGATAAACTGGTCAAAGTACAAAGTAGTGAATGAATAATAAGGGTGGATCTAAACATATCCTTAGCCACTTCACTGTTTCTCAATGTGCGATCTAAGCACAAACATATGAAATGGATGGATTCCAATTATTAGTCCATTTCTGAGCATGATCGATGCATGGACTTAGTAACCAAGGTGGGATTCTTATCCCAAT
Organism: Ceratopteris richardii; assembly: GCA_020310875.1. Lineage (NCBI taxonomy): Eukaryota > Viridiplantae > Streptophyta > Polypodiopsida > Polypodiales > Pteridaceae > Ceratopteris > Ceratopteris richardii. Next base: position 50,267,258 of record CM035429.1, read on the forward strand.
CAAGACATTGAGAACCCTTGATTCACTTAAATTTGATTTGGAAAACTTGAAGTTTGATTGATCCAAACATCTAACTTGGATGTTTGTATAATGGTTTACTCCCATCCAATAGTTACTTGATTTTTTCACCTAATTGGAGGAGTACTCAGTCCTAATAGGGTTGAAAATCTTATGTAAACTGTAGGAGAAAGTTTTCCATTTACTTTGGATCAACCTTACTATATCTTGAGCAAGTCAAAATCAAAGTGAAAATCATCCAACTGAGGATTTTACTTAAAGTTTGTATCTTTAAGTTTGTGGGAATTATCAAGTTGATGAGCAATTCCTAACTTCTCTATTCTAGAGTATTTTGGACTCTAGAAAATCATGAGACTTATGCTAGTAACCAAAAGCAAACCCAAATGAATAAGTCAATCTTAGACTTGTTTTTGAAGATTGAATAAGTTCTTATACAAAACATCTATCTAGGATGTTTAATTTAGTCAGCTAGTTCCAACCGGCTAACTGTGGACTTTTGCGAAAGGAATCAGATACCATATCTGAGTCAATTCCAAAAGATTTGGAAAGAGGAAGGAAAGAACTAAAACTCTATATTAAGTAATTCAAACTTCTAAGATATAAATTTGCTATGAGCCAAGTACTTGGAATACTGGTTTTCGTTTGAAAACCCAAGCACAGAAGAATAGATATTCTATTAATTCATTTTCAGGTTCCCAAAGGAAAACACAAGGTCATGAAATGATCATGTGAAGGAATCAAAACCTAAAATATTAATTTAGAGGTAATGCCTGAAACTTCAAATTCTTTAAAAGAGTTGTAGTGAAAAGGAACTCCATCAAGATATATTTAGGCTTTAGAATAAGTATCACCCACACATTAATATGAATATAAAATAGGGTGGTATGGGACACTAGATTTTATAGTTAGATTGATGTAAGAAAGATGATATGGGACATTGGACCATGGGATGATAACTATTTTTTAGTCCTAGAATGGATTTTGAAGTTAGATTTGATCTTCAAGGGAATTAAAACTTCAAAAGAGAAGTTTAAATTCAAGGAGGATAGTATAATGATCTCAAAGATACTTCAAGATCAAGGAAGTAGAAGATATGAAGTTGGTAACTTTAAAGATCTTCTTTTTCAAATAAAGACTTGCTCTTATTTGAATTATGAAATACTTTAAGATTACATGTTGTTGATCAGAAGTATTTGTCAAGAAGGACTTTGATATTGAAAGGATCCTTTCAACTAAGGAATAGACTGACTAAGTCAAGCATCAAGTTCCTAGTAAAACTTGGTAAATTCAATCCTTTGACTCAAAAAAAAGGTCAAGAATTGCATTCCAGTAAGTAGTCATAATGATTGAATATAGGCATGAACTTAGTCTCAAGTGAAGTATTATTTGAGTAAAAAATGCATCAATAGAACCTCAATGGATCGACACACTGATGTTGGATACCACACTCGTATCTTGTGGTTGGATGATGTTTAGATTTACTCTATGAATCGTTTTTAGAATCAAGTTCCTTTCTCTTAAAGATAGATGAAAAATCCTTCAATACCTTGAAATAATCATTAAGAAGTTAAAGTCTTGAGCTAAAATCTTGGATCAATGCAAGAAACTAGGAATTACGACCACCACGTGCTAGAGAGATGACTCTCCTCCCAACCTTATGATTGTATACATAATTGCTCAAATCAACAAGGACCACAAATGTAACTAGAGTCCATAAGTGCATGTGCAATCTCCTTTGCTCCTTTAATATCTTCCACTAGAGTCTACTAGTGGTTGGAGTGATCTCGACCATTGCTTTAGTACCTTCCACTAGAGTCCACTAGTGGTTGGTATACTCACCAATCAAGGTAATTCTCGCTAGATCCAAGTTAACTCACATTAACTTGAGTTAGAAGGCTCTAGAGCTCCTTGGGTAAAACTCTCTCTTCATGCTTCCCATGGGGGTTGAACCCAAGATCTTCTCCTTCACAACCTTGAGACTTAACCACTAGGCTAAGTGGATTACTTGTTTAAGAGACCACATGAACTTATACTTAAGTCTAATCTCGAGATCTTTGGCCATACATATGAGTGACCAAACAGTGTTTGATTTCAGATCTGTTTGAACCGGCCGGACTCTTAGATCATAGACTTACTTTATTACATGTTGAACATGATGATCTCCAATTTCTTGGTCCTATGCACAAGCACATGCATTGATATCTATTTTTATCAAATGTGCCATTATCCCTCACATTTTGATCTTGCAAAACAAAAAAAGATGCTTGGGATATGTTTACAACACTATATTAGGCAAGAAATGAGGCTCATATTGTTTACCTATAAAAAGAGTTGGAGAGTGAGCATGTGAATGAGTGAGATTCAATGGGCACTTTTCTCACAAAGGTCAAGGATTTGAAAAAGTAGTTGATTTTTGCTAATGGAATATCGCCAAATATTTCACTTTTGTAGATTGTTCTTGATATTCCTCAAGATTCTTATTAGAGCTCTAATTTTGCTCTTTGTTTGATGATGAAAGGCAATCCACATCCCTTAGACTTTGAGGATCTAGTCTCCATTTTGCTGCAAGAAGATTATTCTAGGAAGAACAATTCAATTATGCATTTTGCAGCTCAAGGTTTCTTGGACGGTCAGAAGGACAAAGATAAATGGAGCCTACCTATTAGTAAGCAAAAATCTGCTAATGCTGCACATTCAAAGAAGGAAGACAAAGATGATAACAAAACTTTGTTGCAGAGGCCTCTACACTCAAAACAAAGTCTACAAAACTTGTTCAGAATGAAGAATGAGCATTTATTACTTATTGCAACTATGAAACATCTTTTCATGATCAGTGTAAGTGTGTAGTAGACTTAAAAGTTTGGTACTTTGATAGTGGTGCAACCAAACATATTACTTTGCAACGTAGTTTCTTGACCTCACTTGAGCTTGCTCCTATACGGAATACTATCATGTGCTAAAAACTCCTCTTATCCTATCATGAGAGTTGAAAAGATCATTCTTACCAATGTTGATGGTAGTTCTTTCACATTGTCAAATTCCGATCAAGAAAAAATTGTTATCAGTTTCAGCACTAGTCAAAATTGGCTTGGTTGTTAAATTTGTTGATGATAGATGTGCAACTCATGATCTCTCAAATGATGATGCTCTCATTGTTTTTGGCATTTCATGTCATGGTTTGTATAAGATCATAGATCATGCATAGTTTGAGAATGATTAAGCATGTGCAATTCATGATTCTCAAGCTATTTTAGATGCAAAACTTTGGCATCCATTCTTTGTTCATCTAAATTTTTCTAGTTTGCTTCATTTGTAGGAATCTAAATTGGTTTCCTCGTTGACCAAACTTGAGGTACCTTCTAAGCATGTTTATGAGGGGTCTATTGTGTGTACATTATCCCTTCCCCAAAGATGGTTCAATTAGAGCTACACATAAATTGCAACTTTTTTCATAGTGATGTTTATGGTCCTATGTAGACACCTTCATTTAGGAATTACCCATACTTTGTGACTTTCATCGATTATTTTTCTAGGAATGCATGGGTTTATCCATTGAAAGTGAATTCTAAAGTCTTTATGTGCTTTAAACTGTTCTTGGTTATGGTTGAAAATACGTCAACATGTAAAATGGGCACCCATCATTCTTATTGAGGGGGGATTACATGCACCTCAAAAAAATGGAGTTATATACACCTCATTTTACAATCTTGTATACACATCAATGTACAATCTTGTATACATCTCGACAAAATGGATTTACAGAGAGGAAGAATAAGTCTCTCATGGAAGTGGCAAGGTGTATGGTCAAATTCAGGCTTTACAATCTGGCATGAAGCTATTATGTGTGAAACATATGTACTTAATAGTTGTCCCACAAAAGCATTGCATTCTATCACTCCATATGAGGCTTGTCATGGTTGCGAGCCATTTGTTGCTTATCAGTGTGGATTTGGTTGTCTGGCATACGCATTAGTGCCTGAACAACAACAAAAAAAATTGGATGATAAGGCAATGAAATGTATTTTTCTTTGGGTTTAGTTCTAAAACCAAATGCTATCATCTATATCATCCACAAGTTAAACACATTTTGGTTATTTGTGATCTTGTTTTTGTGGAAAATGCAATTCAACCTTACTTTCATATATAAAGAAGACATGAATTAGTTCAAAGGATGTGTATGACACTTTGTTGCCTATTTTTATAGGTGGATAGTCAAATGCTACTCCTAGTGAGATGGTTTCTCAACCTTTACAAGTTTCAAATGATAATGAAGATCATTCTATTTTTGATGCAGATTTACACAATGCACTTATGAATGAGAGAGTTAACATAGAGGAGGAAAAAATTATGACTAAATGGTTGGTGCGGACTTTGAGAGATATTTAGATGCATCTTTGTCATATTGTACTCATTCAGGCTCTCATAATATTTCTTTTGCATTAGATTGTTATGAAATGGTTGTCTCTAGTCCTTGTGATGAAAATGAATGTAAGCACAAAAGTTAAAAAATTAGGTGGTTGCTATGCAATCAAAATATGATGCTATTATGAAGAATGGTACTTGGTCTTTATGTGATTTACCTCTATGAAAAAGGACCATTGACACTAAATGGGTATGCAAGATAAAATGTAAACCTAATGGAATAGTTGATAGGTATCATGCTAGGCTTGTTTCTAAAGTTTATGCTCAAGAGAAGGGCATTGATTTTGATGAAACCTTTGCTCCCACATGGCAAATCACCACATAGTAGCATTTATGCCCTTGCACCTTATCATAGTTGGTATGTACATTAGTTGGACATTAAAGTAACATTTTTGAATGGTGATTTACATGAATAAGTGTATGTATTTCAACCCCATGGTTTTGTGTATGACGTGCATGAAAACATAGTGCATCTTATATTTTAAACATGTAAATGATGCATGTTTGACCGTTTTTGTCTATGTTGATGATATGATGCTAATTGTTCTTAATGAGAAGAATATTACTGAATTTAAGGTTGATTTCCATGCCTCTTTTGAGACGTCAAATTTGGGGCATTTGTATCAGTATCTGGGCATTTAATTTGTGCAAGTTGATGGGGGATTAACTTTGTGTCAAACAAAATATAGGGATGCATTATTGTAGTGTGTTGGCCTTGAAGATTGCAAACCTATTGCACTCCCATGGAAATAGGTTTAGGGTTTAGTATTCATGATGCTAGAGATGCATTTGATGTTGTTATCTATAAATAGGATATTGGATGCTTGATTTAATTATGCATAACCAGGCTTGATATTTAGTTTGCTATCTCTCAGATGAGAAGGTTTATACATTGCTCTCTCTTAGATAAGCAGGTGTCAAGAATTGATAGGGGGCTAAGTGCATCTTTCACTACTTGAGTGGTATCTAGCTACTTGGATTGTGTTATCCCAAGGAGGGATCATTACCACCAAATTTACATGCCTTTTCTTACTCAAATTGGGCTGCTTTCTAGGATACTCCTGTGTCCACGAGTGGTCTTTGCTTCATGCTTTGTAGCTCATGCATATCTTGATTGAGCAAGAAGTAACCACTATGGTAAAGTTCACCACTTCAAATAACATAAAGCAACAAAAGTATCTTACATACACAAGCTTCATCTCCATAGCTTTCCAATGAGCATGATATCTCCAAGCTTTCCTTTGTCATCTTTGCATCTTCTTCAAGATCTCTTTTCACATCCATGGGATCCACTCCAATGCTCTGCAACCAAAGCTCTGATACCAAAATGTGGAGAAATTTCACTCCAATACACGTAGTGGAAGTTAGAGAACCTCTTCTAGAATCTACCCTGTAAGACATATGCTTACTAAAACCTTTGTCAGTCACACCTCAGAGATTTGATGGCTCTAAACTTTAGGCCACACACGTTATGAGGCTTAGTATAGGGAAACTTTTAGAGCCTGTTGAGTGTATGTGGCTTAGATGGCTTTTGGCTAATTTGGGTGTTGTTGAGTCTTCTTCCACCACCATATTTACTCACAATTAGAGAGCATTGGTAGCTATGAGGAACCTTGTGTTCCATGCTCAAACAAAGCACACTGAGGTACACTATCATTATGTCAAGGAGAGGCCCTCTACTAGAGACATCAATTTAGCTTATGTGCCCACACAGGATGATGTTATAGAACTTTTCACAAAGGCTCTACCTAGGGAGCAATTTGAAGCTTTTTGCAAAGCTTTGGGCTTACTTTCTTTTGCAGAGTGATTTCATTCCACATAGCTTGGCACTTTTGTAAAACCTGAGTGCTATTTCATTGTTCATCACATCACTCCCAAGGTGGATTTATTGATATATTTTCATAGTGATGTGTGTGAATACAATCAGGACCATTGGGGCACTTTTTTCCCTCTTTAGGAGGTTTTTTCCCCTATCTTTTATATGTGTTTATAAATCTAATGGGTCACTTATATTTGTACGTTCACTTGGGAATACATACAATGTTTTAATGCGCTCTAAGCTTCTTCTTCTTCTTCTTTCTAATGTTAATCTATTTACATAGGTTGAATAGCTACCCAAGGTTGAAGATTTAAGCTACATCCCTTTTGATTTCTTCCCTTGCCTTTTTTTCCTTTGAATGTTTCTTGAAATTTTCTTTCTTTTTTGGAGATATCCATTCTTCTTCATCAGCATCCATGATTGATTTTGTCTTAGATTTCATCTCCTAATTAGAGCACTCTTCATCTTGATCGACATCTTCAGATGCTTATTCTATTGAATATGTATCATAATTTGCTTTCTTCTTTTTCTTGGTCTTACTTTTGCTCATCTGACTATATCTTCATTCTGCCCTTATCACGACTTCTATTAGATGTCTAAAATCCTATCCCAAGGCCAATTGCGTACACCCAATTATTACACTTTTAAGATCTCCCTGTAATCCATGGTAGAAGTAATCACCCACCTACTCCCAAGAATGCCTCTCATTTATGGTTATACCATTTAACAAGTTTCTCTATTTAACAAGTTTCTAAACCGTTGTACGTAATCCTCAAATAGTAAATCTCATTGTTTATTTTTCTTTAACTTTCCTAAAACATTTGTTGGTGGCTTTCCACCTTGAATTGAGCCAAAAACCTAGTCTTTAGGCTGTTTTAATGTGGAAAAGTGGCCATGCCATTTTGCATGAATGAATCCATTGCATTTCCTTGTAAAATAGTTGCAAAATGTTCTTTTTTTTTGTTTTGGCCATTATATGATTGTTTAAAACCACAAGTTTCCTATTTAGTTTCATATTGTTCTACATAGCTCTTGGCATCTTGATGATTTTTTCGACTACAATGGGGTGCCCCTAGTATGGGGTTCATCACCTATGGTTATGGTGCCATCTCTCCTATCGATATGTTCCCCTTTGCTCCTAATGGACCAAAATGTAATCATAATGGGACTTTTTTTTGAAACTTGAGCTATCAACTTATCCTCTAGTGTTGGCTCATAGTTTGCACACTCATCAGTTATTTGATTACCTAGATTAGTAGCGTGGAAGTCCGTCTTACTTCTTTGTTCTAGTGTGGGCTACTTATCTTCACCACGTCCATTGGCCTCTTTTGTTAGTGACATGTTAGTCTATGTCCCTTCTATGTTTGAGAATTTAAAGCCATTTAATTCCATAAAATACATGTTTTCTATTAGTATGTATGAGTCAATATCCAATTAAGCTACCAATTCTTCTAGTCTACACACTTGGACTCAAGTTATATGGAGCCATTGCTACCGTGAATCCTTCGTGTTGGATGTATGACATTCTCACTTCCAAATTCCCAATGGGATTGCCAAATGTGTTGCAATATTTGAAAAAAAAGCTAAAATACTCTCAAGAAAGTGGGAATCAATATGTACATATGAATGAATAGATATATTTCATGAGGAAATCATCAATAAATCCCCAATCTTTGTAGTGCTAGCAACTAAATTTCCCCATCTAGTCGAAGTCTAACATTGGGACAAGTAACTTCTCTCCGAGAGATTCAATCTAACCACCATGATTACCTGATCCCCCTACTGTCTTTGATAGGATAGTGCCACTCCTATTTGGAAAATCTAAGAAGTATACAAATTCTCTCCCTTTCTTCTAGGAAAAAGAGCTCTAGCAATGGAATCAATTCCACTTTCCATTTTCTTTAAAAAGAGACTTTGATGGATTCATTTTGCTCTACTATCTATGAAGAAGATCACATAAGCCCTTAACTTGTTTCCCTTCCTAATAATGGAGAATCAAACTCCCATATGAAGGAAAATCATAGCGAAGGTAGATTTCATGAATCCCTAAGTAGAGTCATAGCTCTACTCATCAAATCTCAACGAAGAGATGCTCTCTAAACACCTCTTCTGAGTCTAGTGGGATTCATACTCTATGGATGAGGAGCCCTTTTCTTCTTGGCCATAGAAGAAGAGTTCTCCAAGAAAGATAATCCCCATGGTCCTATACTAGTGGTTCTCATCTCCAATCCATGGAAGCACAATTCCACTAAAAGATCATATATCTAGTTCCAATTTTGGTGTAGCTCAATGATGAGTAGCACCTCCTTTAATGTCAATCCGGGAAGACGTGAGGATGGTATGAAGACCTCGAGCAAGTGGCGGCACAAGTGCGTGAGTGAGAAGCACACAAGCATGCACACACATGCACACACACGCGCACACACGGCAAGACAAAGAGAGAGAATCAATGGAGTTCTTTAGATTACTTTCATAAGCTCTTACAGGTTCGTTTCAATTACAATCCAACCTCAAAAATGAGCTCTCTAGCTCCTTTTATAGTTTTTGACTAGCTTTTGGCCCTGTCCAGACCTAGTGTCCGGCCTAGTTAAAAATTAGGTTCCAGGGCTTATTTGGGGGCTCAAACGAGATCTAAAAATTATGAAAATTGGTACGCAACTACTTCTAAGGCTCCTCAAGCTCAAGGACTCCTTGGCTTGCACAAAATGGAGCTACAAAAATGTGAAATGAGATTTACAATGATTATTAGTGATAAAAATCACTGTTGTTGTAGGGATTTCTTCTAGTGATCTGCCATACATATCTTCAAGCTCCCTACTTGCTCTTCTTCCCTGCATGTCCATCTCTCTGATTTGCATTAATGTCTTGAAAAAATATTGGCCTACTTGCCAGATCTTCTTTGACTGCCCTGTTTGCTTGTGCTGTCCCTTCGCTCTGACTCCCTTCTTTGACTTTCACGTCTTGTAGGTCCTGATGTACCAAGGCTACTGCCAACACCCCCCCCACTCTCGCGTCTGTCGCCCCTGACAGACCCTTGTCTAGCTGCTTTTTGGACGTAGTATTGTACAACATCGGCGGCGAGGTGGTGTTCTTCTAACCTGAGTCCCCTTGCTAGATCTGTCAGCAATGCATCCCAATTGACTGGCCCTGGGACATCTGGATGTGGCACCCGTAACTGCTCTGAGTGAATGGTCCGCTCCACAGCAAATAAATGGAGGAGATGTGAGGGTCTGGGTACAAATATTTCTGAGTGGTATTCCCAGAACCCTGTTATGAACATCTCTTCGAATGTTTGTTTAAAGCAGGCTGGGAGGTATTTTATTCTGGCGTGCCAAGCGTATATCACCTCTATGGAAGGAGTGGTGCTCATGTCATAAACTAAATCTTGGTTTCCTGTAAGGAATCCGACGCCTGAGAAGTGTGGGTCCTTGATATTCTTGAATGTCCTGAATGTAATAAGCATTAACTCAAAAATTTTCATGCACATCTGGGCCATTACATCAGGGGTATTCCTTAATCGGATGCTCCAGTGCCGTATAGTGGAAATCATGTAATTGACGGTGGGAGGCCCTTGAGGGGGTGCTAGATAGACGTAGTTTAACCATTTGGCGCATCCCTTGATAGTCTTGACTGCAATGGTAAACTCTGGCCATGTGCGTCTGCGGAGTACAGGAACATAACAAGGGTTATATTTAATAAAAAGAGGCATATTCGTCCAGGTGCGAACCATCTCCGGGTAGGTTTTGAGGAGTCGGATCCTCCAAGTGGGTTGATGAATGGATCCTTTTTTGGCGCTCTCTGGGATATCATCTGGCCCAAATTGTGTAGCAAACGTTGGAGGTTTGCCACATCTATGTTGGATTTCTGCATTGTAGTCCGCCAGGAGTATACGATAGGGCACGTATTGATCATCATTGGTTCCGATCCATCTATGGTGGGACATGCTGCGGAAGTATTCTGATTTAATAATAGTGTCCTCTATCTTTGCCATAGATTGGATTTGAACTGCCACTCGATCTTCATGAGTTGATGCCGTTTTCTCTAGTGTTTGGAGCCACTCAGGTACCTCGATTTCTAGCGTATCCATTCCTTCTGCGGTTTGTTCACCACCTGGCATTGGCATAGGAACGTAAGGTTCCTCATACGTCTCATCTACCTCGATGGGTACCAAATCCTCGGGTTCTGGTTCGACAACTGGAGAGGGTTGCCTTTCATGTGTGAGTAATCTTGCCTGTAATTCGGCCACCTGCTCTTTCAATGCCTTGACTTCCTCTGAAGTCGTGGTCGTTTCTGTGACTTTGGGTGCTGTCTGTTGCTCTTGGAGTTGATGGCGCAGCGCATCCCGTTCCCTTTCCAAGTCATCATGAGCTTCTAATAGATCTGCATAGCTGTCCAAGATGGTCTTCATTGTCTCTGAGGGCACAGCTTTAAACTGCTCTGGATCAATTTCGTGTGGAGAGCCTTCCATTGCAGCTTCTAGATTTGCTTCATTTTGCTGCTGCAATCTCTTGTTTTCCTCAAGGGCGGCCGCCATGTGTTTTCTGAGAAGTGCCAGGTTACGCCGGACTTTGAGATTATCGGCTTGGTATACCTCGAGCAAAGCTTCTAGTTGTTTGGCACCTGATTTTGTCGAGGGTTGGGGTGCCGCCAATAAGGTTTGGTGAGCCTGCTCAAGCGTCGTGTAGCGTTGATTCAGTTCTGCATTTTCTGTTTGTAGAATGAGAAATTGTCTTTGTAAGTTTTGATGGTGCGTTTCCAGATTCTGATACCGGTTGTCCAGAGCTTTGTACTCATGCTGGAGCTGGTGTACACATTGGTTTAATGCTAAGAATATGTTATTTACATTAAATAATGCTGGGAAGGGTGAAGATGCAGGGGGAATGGGGGCGGGAATGGGAGAGGTGAATGATGTGGATGTACGTGGAGATGTGGGTGGAGGGGGTATGGGTGATGAAGGTGGCATGGGGGGAGGGAGCGGTGCTGTGGCAGGTGATGTTTCCATCGTGTCAACTGTTTGAGTGACTGTGTAGATGGGAATCGTTGGTGGAGTGGATGTGACATCGGTGAACAGGGTGGTGAAGGTGGGCATGGTGACTCCCCCGAATTGGATTCCCGGGGAGAGTGGGATGCCCATGACAACGGTAGTGGTAGTGGATGTGGTAGTGTTAGTGTCCTGTGGTGGAGTGAATTGTGTAGTGTGAGGTGGGGATGGGGGTGACAACGGTGCTTCCTGATATTCTTCTGCTTGCGCTGCCTCGCCTGGTGCTGATGTATTGATGTGAATTTGCTTCCCGGACCTCCTGGGACGAACGGGAACTCTTTTTTCAAACCTGTGGATGTAGGCCATTGCCTCATGAATGGCCTCATCCAGTCCTACGGCGTCGGCATGAAGGTTCATGGACTCAATGAACAACTCGTCCACACCTTCCTCAGCTAGCAAGTCGTTCATGAGTCTTTTGCCCTGTTCTAGAGACATCTTATGCTGTTCCTGAACCAGTCGCATGGTTCGATATAGTCTCTTGATTTGTGCCGAATATGCTGGGGCACTTGCTAACTCGGAGAGTTCATCATATTCTTGATGTTGTTCTTCGTCGGCTTCTTCTTCGTCTCCTCCTGCCTCTTGTTCATCTACATCGACTTCTACGGTTTGTGGTTGGGTGGGGGCCGATGTTGTTTGGGGTCGCGGTTCCTGAGCTCGCGCTGCTTCGGCTTCGAGGTTAGAGTCATAGATTAATCTGGCAATTTCTTCATCCGTGAGGTCCTCAAGAGTAAATCCCTGCGGAAATTCCAAATCGGATGGAATGGGTGGAAACACCAGATTAGGCCCCTCTGTGCTTGGTCTTGGTAACCTGATTGTGAATGGCCTAACTCGTCGTGTCTGGGGAGGAGTGATTTCTGGTGTAGCGGTAGCTCCCCTTGGTTGAGCACAGGGTAGTTGGACTCCCCCCCTCATCTTCTTTGATGGGGGACCTGCTGCTGATAGTCTTCTCTGGAATTCTTGGACTCGGGACCATACGAGTGCCCGCTGAACAGGCACGTCATAAGCCAAGCATCTATAGATTATTCTGGTCAGAGCACAACACCCGTGGAGCACATTCTTCTGTTTCTTGTTCCACCTTTGATGTGCTAGGTGGATCTGGTCTATGATCCAGTGTGGCACATTGATGGGCATGCTTTCGGTTTCTGCTAGATATAAACTGAACCATATTTTTTTCGGGGGCATTGTGAATCGTTCTTGGGCGGGAAACGCAAAATGTTGCATGATGGTTCGCAGGTGAAGCGCAATGGTAGGTGTCATCGCCACCATGTCCTTGAGCTTATTAAGATCCTTGTGCTTCATTCGACCGGGAACCATGGTTTCCTTTTCTGTTGGGATGTGCATGCCATACATACCCAACGCTTCTCTTACCAGATTGAGGGTCAACTTGAATCTTTTGAGCTCATTACCCGGCAGCAGTGATGGCAACACAAAGGTGCTGTCGCCGCCCTTGGCTCTGCTTGGCGTGATGGTACTGATCAGATAAGAGCATCGTAAAAAATCCGGCTTTGGTAAGTGCGTCCTGAAATAACTTTCCACACCTGCTTTGACCCAAACTGATCTCATGACTTCGGCATTTTGGTAGCTTTCAAATTCGCGTGTGAAAAAGTGGTATCGACCCCATTTACCATTGAACTCCAATTCTGCTCCCCAGAAGTAGGTTCCATCGCCCAGTGGTCCCGCAACATCACTGAACCAATGCGCATGCTTACCTACTTGAGAAGTGTGTCCTTGAGGAGGATCCTGGATGGGGAGCACATGCACTTCTCGAAGCTCTTGCGGTCTTGCGGTGAGGCGTGGCTCAAGGAGAAGTGTTTCTATGTCCACGATCTGGGGACCAGATCCGGCTTGAGAGCTGGTACCTGCTTCTGCCATGGCCCTGTTTGCTGATTGGTTCTGTGAGAATATAGAACCAAGTGTTAACATCGTAATGGACAAAATAAATCCGTTGTTGTCCCCGTTACCACATTAACATGAGATGGATGATGAGTTAGTGGTTAGTAAGTGCATGAAGACACTGTGTGTAGTTAGTGCTTGTGTTGTCCTAGGAGACTACTGCAGTTAGTAAGTGGGTATGGATTTACAAATTGGGGTCGGGGGGTTTATTACAGGCCCTAGGCTGCCAAATGCAGTGAGTGGGCTTTGCCTTCGGTTTCGGAGAGTCTCTACAGAGCCTTCTCGGTGTCCTGGTTTGCAGATGAGGCCTTTTTGGGACCCATTTACAATTGATTACATGTACGCTCTTGGGTTTTGGTGTGTACATGAGTGTCGAGAACGAGTGAAATCTGGCAGTATGCGTCGCTGCGTTATGCTGTTTAAGTTGTGACCTCAGTGTAGCTACTTGTGCCATCAAGCAAGCCTTAGGCACCCAAATTTGTCTTGATTGTGGGCTTGCCTTCATCGACTTCTTGGGCACCCAAATAGATTTTACTTTAGCAGAAGAATTTCTGAAGGACTTCTTATTAGCGTTGCGTTGTTGGTCACTAATAAGAGGCTTTGCCCCTGTAGTTGACGGTGGTGCAACCAGTCGTTCGCCTTTCCGCACCCATACCTGGTCTATTTTCTGGGCTGTTCTGCTGCGCAGGTACTTTTGATCTCTGACATAGGTAGTACCCTGCTTCTTCTGCCTTTGATCCACCTTGGGTTGCTGCCTCCTTCTAGCCTTTGGAAAAGAAGGGAGTTCCGTTGCATTCCTGACTCCTTTTTTGCAAATATCATTCCTCTGCAACACATAGTTTTGGACAAGAACAGCATGGTCATCTTCATGTGTACCCCTGGAAGGACCAGGAGTCTGTGCCTTTCCTAGTTCCTTGAGTGCTCCATTGTCTAATTCTACTGTAACTCGACTATGATTGACCCAAACCTGGAGAAGTCCACTTCTTAGGTTTAGATTGACTGCTTGGTCATAGATCCAATCCTGACCCAAGACGAGAGGTTCAGTGAGATCCTCATCTTGACACACTAGTACTTTAACGGTCATTGCCTCCTCGTGAATGTAGAGGGGAAGTTCCACCTCGCCCATGCAAGGGGTTTCCACGCCTCCCAATCCTATGAGGTATGCTTCCACAGGATGGACAGTTAACTGTAACTCTTGACAGTAAGACAACTTAACAGCGCTAGTGGCAGCACCTGAGTCAATCAAGGCTCTTACGGTCCTTGTACTCTTTCCTTGTCCTATGTCTATGGTTATGAAAGGACGTCTATCAATTATTCTATTCGAGCTTGTTCCTGCAACTTCACACATGGCTATGGGAAATCCTTGGTCTGCAGAGTCATTCGCTCCAGGCTGATCTCTACCTTGCCTTCGTAATTTCATCCTTCTGATGCGTTCTAAAGCCTCTGCTTGAGCTTCTTCTCTAATTCTCTTTTCTTCCTCTTTGCGTTTCTTAGCAGTGTTGAGTCGGCTAAGCATTTCCTCCGTGAGGGGTTCCTGATACAACTTGACTCTGCAACCGCTAATATAATTTGGGAGAACATCACCCTCTAATGTGGCCAATTGCACTGCTCCACTTGTGGAGATCCTATTGATGATCATAGGTCCGTAGCCTCTCTTTTCTAGCTTCCTCGCGTGTTGTTTGAGTGTATAGACCAAGACTAGATCTCCTGCTTTCAAGCCTTTATCCTTCACATGGGCATCGAAATATGCCTTCTGTCTCTTCTTGGCGGCATATATTCCTGCAGCGGCTCTTAGTCTTGTTTCCCCTAATCGTTCAAGGTCAAAGATCCTAGAGGAGAGTTCGTGACCTGTCCATTCGTGTTCTTGTGCTACTCTCAATGTAGGGATTAGGAAGTCCAAGGGTAGCACAGCGTTTTGGCCGAATACCATCTGAAAGGGGGTGGCTTGGAGTACCGTTTTGTAGGCAACTCGGTATGCCCAAACAGCATGGTGTAGCTGTTTGTCCCAATCAGAGCGTTTAGTGTTCACTAATTTCGTCAGTACATTGCATAGAATCTTATTAGTGCTCTCAGCTTGTCCATTAGCTTGAGGGTGATAAGGGGCAGACTTTTTGTGTATTACCAAGAATTCTTGGAGTAGATTTTCAATCACTTCGTTCAAGAAATGAGTGCCTCTATCACTTACAAGCTCTATGGGTAGTCCATATCTCGTGAATACATTCTCAAACAAGAATTTGGCAGTTGTTTGAGCATCGTTCTTGGTTGTAGCTTTTACCTCTACCCACTTGGTGAGATAATCTGTTGCCACAATGATGTATTCCGCGTGAGAACCTTTCGCTGGGGGATTAATAGGACCTACGAAGTCTATTCCCCACTTAGAGAATGCACGTCCACCCATCATAGGTTTCAGTGGCATCTCATCTTTGCGTATAGGATACTGAGTCCTTTGACAGATATCACACCGTTTCACATAGGTATGTGCATCCATGTGAAGGGTGGGCCACCAGAAGCCCGCAAACAATATTGCCTTGATCACCCGATCTGGTCCAAAGTGTCCTCCTGCTACACCTTGGTGAGCAGTTTCTAAGATCTTAAGATATTCACTCTCATGGACACATAATCTCAGGTAACCATCTTTACCGCGCTTATATAAATTATCACCTATGAGTGAATAATCCTGGGCTTCTTGTTCCAAACTCCTTTTTCTAGCTAGAGTCATGTCTGGAGGGAATGTGTTTGTCCTCAGGAATGATACTAGTGGTTCGCTCCAATCTGGCACAATGGATACTTGATAGAGAGTGGCATGTTCCACAGGTGGTTTAGTGCAACAGATTGGGCATTCCTTGCACAACTTTTGGACATCCGCTTCCATGGTTGGCCAGTGCACTCCGAATCTCTTTAGAGTCTGTAAAGTTTGTTGTTTTGAATGGTGTTGCCCTAGTGCACCTACATGTGCTAATTGCAACCATTTAGCGTACTCATCCTCTTCTACGCAACAAGCCAAGATCCCTTGATCTGTGTGCTTGTACATGCTTCCTGCCATGATGTGGTATTTTTGGGCTTTTACAACCTCTCTGTTCCGTGTGTTTACCACAGGATGGTTAGGCCCGTATGTCAATACTGGTACCAATGACTTGGCCCACTGCGGCACCACTTCCAAATTAAACAAGTAAGCATCAGGAAGGTCATCTGATACTCCTTGTGGGGCTTCTCCCAATGTGAGCCTAGAGAGATGATCAGCTCTCAAATGAGTCCTACCTTTTCTTACCACAACCTCAAAGTCATATTCCATTAGCAAGAGAAACCATCTCACTAATCTTCCTGTATTGCATGGCTTGTTTACAAGATATAATAATGCCTGATGATCAGTAAAAAATTTAAACTTATTTGCAAGCAAATAGTGTCTAAATTTCTTAACTGCATATACCATGCCTAAGCCTTCTCTCTCTGTAGTGGTGTAATTCCGTTCAGCCGCATTCAATTGTCTACTGGCATAGGCAATTGGAAGATCCATATTACCTTCACCAGTAGGTTGTGCGAGCACACATCCAATAGCATAATTGGATGCATCAACATGAACATGGAATGGCTTATTCCAATCTGGTGTGGTCAAGATTGGTGCTGAACACAATCTTCGTTTAAGCTCCTGGAAGGAATTCTCACATTCATCAGTCCACTCAAAGTTAGTCAAGAGTCCGTACATGGGCTTTGCGATGAAAGCATACATGTGGATGAAACGTCGGTAATACCCACAATGCCCCATGAAAGCTTGTACTTCCTTGACATTCTTTGGCCTCAGTAGCTCTGCTATGGCTCTCACTTTTTCTTCGTCTGTAGATATGCCATTCTTTGACACTATGTGTCCTAGAATCTTGCCTTGCCTGACCATAAAAACGCACTTTTCTGGGTTCAGGCAGACTTGATATTCTCTACATTTGTCAAAGATTTGTCTGAGTTCAGGGATATGGGTTTGTCTAATGTTGGAATGAGCACAAAGATCATCAACATAGACTTCTAAACTCTTCCTCAGGAACTCCTTAAACACATGGCACATCAGCCTCTGGAAGGTGGCTGGTGCATTGGTAAGCCCAAATGGCATTACTCTAAAAGCAAAAATGCCCCATTCTGTGGCAAAGGCTGTCTTATGCTGATCCTCTGGAGCTATGGCTACTTGATTGTAGCCAGAAAATCCATCAAGGAAGCTGTACACTTCCTTGCCTGCCACTCTTTCTAAGAGATGTTCTGTGATGGGAAGCGGATAGTTATCTCGAATCGTGGCGGCATTAACCTTTTTCAAGTTAATGCACACACGCAGCTTGCCATTCTTCTTGGGCACCACTACGATGGGGGATACCCATTCGGTGTGCTCAATTTCATAGATAAATCCAGCTTCGACCAGTCTATCTATCTCTTCCTTGATCTTAGCAGCATAATTATCGTTATATGTATAAGGCTTTTGCTTAGAGGGTTTGGCGTCTGAAGTCATGGGGATGGTGTGCGAGCATATGTCCGGGTCAACCCCTTTCAAATCCTTGTAACTCCAAGCGAATACATCTCTGTATTCTCTTAGCAAGGCAATCAATTCGTGCTCTTCTTCTTCTGTCAGGTCATGGCCTATACATGTGCATCTCTCCTCTCCTTCTTCTATGGCCACTACTATTTTCTTAGTAGTTTCTTTGTTATCATAGGCCTCTCCTGATTGTGCCTCTCGTTTAGGCATTCTTATCATGACTCTCCTGTCGTCAATCTCATATTTCTTAAAATTTTCCGGGACCTCAAACAAAGATTCTTCCTCCTCTGGTAAAACTTCTTTCTTTCTTCGTTTCTTTCCTTCTTCCTTCGAGGTCATATGTGTTGCTAATCTTACATCATTTGTAACCTCTCCATGCTTCTGAGGTTGAAATTCTACTTCATGGAAGTATTCTTCATCTGATGCAAATGGAGGGTCCATAATGATTGACTCTAGATCGGAGTCACTTGCATCCTCAAATGCATCAGGGCTAGGTTCGCATTCTTCTAAAACTGCCTCTCCCATGATTGGCTCTATGGATAAGACTGAAATATCATAGCCATCCTCATCACAGTGAGGTGTCCATTGTTCTTCATTGATGGCTACGTCCATTGTTGCTAAAATTTCTGCCCAGCCATGGGGTTCAAATTCCTCGTCTGGAAAAACTACAGGTGCATAGGCTGGGTCTTGAATGGGTCTATGGGTTTCGTTTGCACCTATTTCTCTGGCCTTTTCTCTCTTCTCTTCTTCTACTGCTACCTTGCACATCCATAAGTGAGTATCTTCATGCATCCATGAGGATCCTGATCCTATGGAATGCACAGATTCTGTCTCATCTTTGGCTCTATGGATGGGATTCCATTGGATAGGAGGGACATCTCTATGAGAATAATCCTTGAGATTGACTTTGGTTGTAACACCTAAGTGCTGCAGGTACAAAGAATTGGTCCCCCAATCCTGTACCACTTGCAACTGTCGCATGAATGGTCTTCCTAAAATCATCTCATAGGCATGATTTTTGCTGAAATCACATATGGCAAAGGTATGTTCAAACTCGACACCACAAGTGGTGAGAGTTATTCCTTCTAGCAATCCTAGGGGTCTCTCTATGTGACCATCGGCCATTTGTAATTTCATCCTCGTTGGTCTGAGTGCTGGCTTGCCCCAACGCTTCCAAAGGGAAGTGGTGGCAATTGCAACTCCTGCTCCTGAGTCCAAAATTGCCTTGGTGGTGTACTCTTGGTAGGTGATGGGAAGGTAGGTGTTCCCTTCTTCACCTTCACACATATCTCCTATCTTATCCAAGGGAATTTCCGGTACTGTCCTATGGGATCCTACCCGGGAACGAGGTTTTGCAGTTTCAGTTACTTGACTAGCTACATATTTCCGCGCGTTTGGTCTATCCTCAGGCAGCTCTTCCAAAGTGATATCGCGTTGCATCTTGGTGTTCGTTACTACCTCCGTGTTCCTCGATATGACTGAGTCGTCGTTCCGTACCATGACTGTGGGTGCTCTCATACATGTGGACTTTGCTTCCCATGGGCCTGTGAAGTGGGGTAGCTCCTGTATGGAATTAGACTCAAAGTCCAATCTCTCATGAGATTGAGTACTCTCATGTTCCCCGTAGATTGATGGGATGTCTTGTGGGAATTGGTCGTGTGCATCGTCCACAAGCTCAAAAGGAGGGGCGACCTCACTTTCGTTATCCCATTTGTCTTCTTGAATCTCTCGTAGGAAGTCTGGTGCAAACCGATTCATCGAAGAAGAAGTATCTGGCTCCGTAGAATTAGGTACATATGCTATCTGGGAAGGAGGGCTTATTCTATCGTTGGCTCTTTCCTCGGTGTCATAGATAGCTGAGGCACAAGCTTCTTGGGGAGGATTACTTATGCTATTACTTTTCCGAACAGGCTCATAAGCTTTCTGGGAAGGGATGTGGGTTACCTGTGGGGGTACATAAGCTTTCGAGGGAGGCTCATGTGACTTTTGGGGGGGGAGATAAGCTTCTTGAGGAGGCACATGGGCTTCCTGAAGAGGCTGGCTTATCAGTTCTCTTGCCCTCTCCTTTCGTTGAGGGGTAGGTTCCTTTTCTGACTGTGCTATTGGCCTCTCTATTCTTTCTAAGGAGGGGAAGTTGTCCGGTTTAGGGGAATTGGCCACATACACTTCTGACGGGGAATGCTTCATGTTTCTGCTTGCTTTATCTTTTTCTTGATTTTTTTCTTCCTTGGCAGATCTTGCAATTATCCTCTCTAACTTTTCTAGGAATCCATCCAAGTGTAATTGCGTCTTGGCTGAGCCCGAGTAATTGAAAAGGCGACTGGCTTCAAACATAGTCTGAGCCAATGCGACCATTTTCGCGCACAGTTTGGTTCTTTCTATCTCTAGGTCAGCTCTAGGATAACACTTGTCATGATCCGTGACGTTTGGCCCTTCTTGGATTCTGGCCTGATATGCCTTAAGCATCATGTCTATGTCTTCGGGAGTGGGATCAGCTAATACTGATCCTACCCTAGGGGGTGGTGGAATCGTATGACGTGGTGGGGAAGGTGGTGGGTCAGATGGAGATGGGAGGGGTGGCGGCGGGGTATTGTGAGAGGGGATTTGAGAGGTGATTTTGGTTATCCTAGCTTTGGTTTCTCTTATGCTTTCCTCAAGTTCACCCATCTTTTTAGCCCATTGTCTTTTCATTCTTTCCCGACTATCTTTCCATGCTCTAGTCCTTTTCTTTGTTATGCTCTCGGTTTCACTAGCCTCTGAGTTCTTACCCTGGTTTGTCTCTTGGTTTTGCTGCAAAGCCTGAGCTCTAGTGACTACCTGCACTGGTGCAGTGGAAGTGACGCTTCCTGAGGAATCTACAACCAAACCAATCACATTGATCGGAGTGATTTTTGGCATGTTATTGGGGTTCTTTGGGCAATCTCGTAAAAGATGCTCTTTTCCACAATCTTGGCAAAAACCTTGGATAGTCACTGACTGGGGTTGTGTAGGTGGGGGCAAGGGACAATCACGAATGAGATGATCTCCCTGGCATCTGTAGCACGGTCCTCTTGGGAATGGAGGTCTTACTTGCCTAGGTTGAGGCCTGGGGTTGGGGTTTGCATACATGACGTTCGTGTAATCTGACTCCCAACTAGGTTCACTTGGTTCTTCACTATAGTAAGACTCACCATGTTCTGGAGACTGCATGTAGTAAGCCTGGGGACTATCGACATGTGTAGAATCAAAGCTATGGTCACTTGGGTCACTTTCCGAGATCAATGGGGTTACTGGTACTATGGCCCTATTCAGGTTTTCTTCTGCAACAGCATACTTTACTGGAATCACGTTAGCGGGGTTTGGGGGCTGTTGAGCTAGTACCGGTTGGGGTCTCTGTTGGGCCTGATATTGTGGTTGGTAGGTTTGTTGGGGTCTAGCATATTGTGGTGGTGGATTTTGGTTTTGGTATCTGCCTTGTTGGTAGGGCTGCGGGTAGGGTTGTCTAACTGCCTGCTTGTTGTATGGGCAATCTTGTGCGGTGTGATTGGTGTATCTCCGTTCTATGGTGCAGTACTGGCTACTAGGGTTTACTTGGGGTTGAGCCATAATAGGGCAGACATTCGCCATATGGTCACCACCGCATGTATAGCATCTTTTCACAGGGGCAAACCTTGGGATTTGTTTGCTCGATACACCTAATTTCTGAGCTACCTTTTCGGCAAGTTCCTCAATTGATGTGGACTGCGAGGAAGAGTGACTAGATGCACTATCTGAATCTTTGTAGATTTTGGAAAGCTCTAGTTCTTCCCCTAGGTTATCTTCAATGTCAATGCACATGCGTACACACTCTTCTATAGTCCTAGGGTCCTTCAGATACACATAGGATCTCAATTTCGTACTCAACAATCCGTCAAGGAATAAGGCTACTTGTTTAGCAGATGTGGGTAGCTCCGAAATAGGACATCTTTCAAGGTATTGCCTAAATCTTCTTCCTGCAAGTCTCACAGTCTCTTGAGGGGTTTGCTTGAAGCTGTGGATCAATGAGGAAGTATTGTGTCTTATGCCACTCTTAGAGAACTCTACAATGAAAGCCTCTAGGAGTTGGTCTATGCTCCTGAACTGACGCTCATCCAATGGTTGAAACCATGTAAGTGCTGTGTTCCTAAGGGTTAGACCGAAGGCATTGTACTGCGTGAACAGATCCTCAACCTGATCAGCTCTCAAGACTTGCTTGAATTCCGCCACATGATCATAGGGATCTCCTGTGCCGTCAAAGTAATTCTTCATGGACTTAACTAGCTGGGTGGGTCTCAAAGTTCTTGCGTGCTCTCTAGGTCTCGGCAGAGGGAATCCATCTACATTTCTTTGGTTCCTGTGGGCTCTAAGCATCTCAGGTTCTACCCTATTCGTCTCCGTTCTCGTTCTTTCTCTGCCCACTGGGTTGGCAAAACTTTCTTCTGGTCTCTCTCTACTTCTGTCTCTTTGCGTACCATGAGCTTGGGAAGTCCCAATCCCAGGGTGACCATAGGATACATTTGATCTTGGTTGGGGGAAAATGAATTCACCCTTCCAAGTGTAGGCATGCCTATCATTTTCTGTCACCACGAAGATCCGCTCTGAAGCATGATCTAAGTAGGTCACTCTGCCTGGGCTATCCGGATCCTTAAACTCATAGATCATGATATTTCCTATATCTGTTGGCTGATTAGACTTATACCTCCAAAAGGCTTCATCAGTTTCTCGATTGAGGAGCAACTCTATGCTCTTGTTGTCTTGGGGAACCCATTCAGGCGTAATAATCCTTGTGAGAACTGATTTACCTCGAGGGGTTCTAGGTTCCGCATCCATGTTCCCTTGTTCTAGGTCACCTAAGTCCGCTTCTGAGATCACATTCCCGAAGTCATCTGTCCTATCAGGGTGACTAGTGACAACATATATAGTTCCTTCTTTGTCCAGGTATGCACCATTTTCAAACTTGACAGCTGGGTGTTCTAGTCCTATGGATTGGTCAGGGTTTTTAATCTGGACCACGGATCTTCCTAGGCCGTCCTCATAGATGCTAGCACCTAGTCGGTTGGTCCTAAGATATTCCAGTTGTGTTTTGTAAGGGCCTTCTACCCTGTACAAATAAGGCACTCCTGAACTTCCCGTAGGTCTGTCCATGCCTTGAGACATTTCTGACTCACTGGTCTCAGAGCTAGGGTAGTATGAGTGGTGGCTCAACTGCTGGGCCCAGGACCTTGCAGTGTGATTGACGCTAGCCTCTGAAGACCTAAGGCTTTGTCTCTCCCTTGCTAGGTGTCGTCCTGATCGAAGGTTCATATGCCTAACTGATTATCCTAATTTTTTTTGCGTACAACCTCGTTGCCAATCAATTGGTACCAATCACTTGATTCTTTTTAGTTAATTATTGTGTTTATGGTCTTGTCTTATATCGCGTCGTCAGGAACACTTGAATGTTCTCCGTACTTTAGGTTGGTCGTTCCACGTTAGGTTCTTTTCCTTTAGGTTATCGACAGTACAGAGATTATGTTTTTAACTTGAACTTGAGTTTTTTAGGTAGTCTTCAACTTGATAACTGCCTATCGTCGCCCTGGCTTACTCCTATCTCTACTCGTTCTTAGCTTGAGCTAGGAAATGACAGAGGGAGTTGAGAATAATCCAACCTTACTTGTTGATCCCTTGCTTTATGGTGCTCAAGAACCCGGTTCTCAAGCTTGCAAAGAAACCGTGCTTTGTACGCTCTCTGTTGCTCTCAATGGACCTATAAAAGTCCCACGGTTAGCTCAATGCTTAGATTCAAGGACACAACCCACAACTTTCATTCATGTAACATATACACATATTTGCATTGTGACTTTTTAGGAAACTAATTCTAAAGACCCCTGACTTTGAGCCCCCTGGGTATGGCCACGAGCTTTCCAACAAGCCCAAGAGCTCAAAAATTGGATTTCGCATGAAAAAGTTAGGACTGTTCAGGGTTTAGGGAGTTAAATCAGGATTCAATACAAGCTAACAGTCAAACAGGAATACTCGAGTAGCTTGTGGCACGGCCTAACAATGCAATACTACACCCTAGAGTTTGTCCCATACTTAATCACAATTTAGACCAATCACTTTGCCTTAAAAATTTGACCTAATTTGCCCTTCTAACGCGTTCGCAAAGTCTGTCGGTCGCGATTGACAGGTCAGTCGCGATCGACGTGTCGATCGCGATTGACAGGTCCGTCGTGGCTGTCAGTCGCGATTGACTGGTCAGTCGCGATTGACACGTGGCCGAAAAGTCAATCAATCGTGGTCAAAGCGTCGTTGACTCTGTCGGTCGCGATTGATGAGTCGATCGCGATTGACAGGTCGGTCGCGAGGGTCTGTCGATCGTGGTCAAACAGTCGTTGACCGTGTCGATCGCGATTGACAGAGCCATCGTGGTCTGTCCGTCGTGGTCAAACCGTCGTTGACTGTGTCGGTCGCGATTGATGAGTCAATCGCGATTGATGACTCGATCGCGATTGACACGTGTCACGCGTATAGTCAGTCGGTCGTGGTCAAACCGTCGTTGACTCTGTCGGTCGCGATTGACAGAGCCGTCGTGGGCTGTCGGTCGCGATTGACGTGTCGATCGCGATTGACAGATCTGTCCGTCGTGGTTTGTCGATCGCGATTGACAGAGCGATCGCGATTGACAGAAATCTGTGGAATTTCAAAAAACTAAACACATTTTTGGGAAGCTCTAGGCCTGTAGGTCATGGATATGCACTTTGTTTAGCAATTAGAGCCATTTTTCAGTCGGTCGCGATTGACAGAGCTCGGCGACACACAGACAGTTACTCAGAATTCCGTACCTGCGCAGGGTGCTGGGGATGATGATGCGGCCTGTACCTGCAGAATGCTCACAAAACATGCAAAAAACAGCACATGCAAGTTCGCTCTCTCGCTCTCTCTCACAAGTGAAATGAGGGAAATGAGGTGGAGATGGGGATATAGTCAAAAAGCTGAAATTTCCGCGATGATGGAGATGGAGGTGGAAGATAGTGATGATGATGATGGTGATGAAGATGGTGAAGAAAGTAAAAGAAAATCGATGAGAGTGAAGAAAATACCTACAACTCCAACGCGTCAACTCTACGTCTTACCATCACACGCTCGTCCTCAAAGCTCGATCCCCGGCAACGGCGCCAAAATTTGGTGTAGCTCAATGATGAGTAGCACCTCCTTTAATGTCAATCCGGGAAGACGTGAGGATGGTATGAAGACCTCGAGCAAGTGGCGGCACAAGTGCGTGAGTGAGAAGCACACAAGCATGCACACACATGCACACACACGCGCACACACGGCAAGACAAAGAGAGAGAATCAATGGAGTTCTTTAGATTACTTTCATAAGCTCTTACAGGTTCGTTTCAATTACAATCCAACCTCAAAAATGAGCTCTCTAGCTCCTTTTATAGTTTTTGACTAGCTTTTGGCCCTGTCCAGACCTAGTGTCCGGCCTAGTTAAAAATTAGGTTCCAGGGCTTATTTGGGGGCTCAAACGAGATCTAAAAATTATGAAAATTGGTACGCAACTACTTCTAAGGCTCCTCAAGCTCAAGGACTCCTTGGCTTGCACAAAATGGAGCTACAAAAATGTGAAATGAGATTTACAATGATTATTAGTGATAAAAATCACTGTTGTTGTAGGGATTTCTTCTAGTGATCTGCCATACATATCTTCAAGCTCCCTACTTGCTCTTCTTCCCTGCATGTCCATCTCTCTGATTTGCATTAATGTCTTGAAAAAATATTGGCCTACTTGCCAGATCTTCTTTGACTGCCCTGTTTGCTTGTGCTGTCCCTTCGCTCTGACTCCCTTCTTTGACTTTCACGTCTTGTAGGTCCTGATGTACCAAGGCTACTGCCAACAATGAGGAGCCCTTTTCTTCTTGGCCATAGAAGAAGAGTTCTCCAAGAAAGATAATCCCCATGGTCCTATACTAGTGGTTCTCATCTCCAATCCATGGAAGCACAATTCCACTAAAAGATCATATATCTAGTTCCAATGACTAACATGGAACTCTCATATATACTGTTTGGTGGATTCATATGGGTCCCATATCTTATAATTAAGCTTGCTTGGCTTAGTTGTACAAATTTCTTCCTCTCGTGAGCTCCAAATCATGTTCTTTTGTTTTTTTTTTGTTCTAGTTGATTTTGTAGAATTTTAATCTTCTCTCCTTGGTCCTATATTGTGGCTTCTTGAAACTTACATAGCTCCCTTAAGTGAAAAAATTTTGGTATTCAAAGCTTAGGGTATTGATCTTTCAAAGTCTAGGGGTGCTGATTTTTTTTTTTTGTAGTATCCCAAGATTCCTTTCTGGCCATGTCCAATGAACCTTAGAAGAGAGATAGGAATTAAGAGAGGTGGGTGAATATAGGTTTGAGGATCAAGTTGGTAGATAGTTCCATCACACCAAATATCTATATTCTGGACACCAAAAAATTCTTAGCACATTCCTTTCATTTGCTGAGAGAAAGCTCCCTCTATGACACTTTCAGGTGGGAACATAAAGAGGTGTAAGATTAATGCAAAGATGACACTTGGTAGTTCCATGGGAGTCAACCATTGTTAATATAAAAATAACATGGTTAATGAGATAAATAACATTTTGAGATTTGTTTAATTTCAAAAAATTCATTACGATCTTGTAAAACTCATGTTCTATCACACTTCTGACTAATTAATAACACATAAGTCACCTAGTTTGCAACAAATAAATGAAGCCTTCCATGTCGAAAAGTGAAGCCTTTTATGGTGGGAAGTGAAGATTTTAATTTTTTTTCTATAGAGAGAATATGGAAATATGGTTTTCCTACAAGGCCCTCCTTTTAACCATAAACTAGCTCTAATGCATACACATATAATTTTACACACACTTACACAAACATACACACACATACATGTTAAGATATCAAGCTCAACATGTGATGATCGAGGATGACACATACCACTTTTTCATCTCTCTGACATGTATAGTGGTTACACCGATATATATCAAGGACACTTTTAGTGAGGCTAACCAAGTATATCTATCGAGAGTGATGGCACATTTGTTTTTTTCCAACTCATTCATTCGTGGACATTAGGGTTTTGTTTAAGTACTGTTCTTTATATATTATACTGGTTGTATTGTTGTATTAGGTCATTCTTGTACATTCTCTTTATGCAATAGAAGAAGTAGAAGAAGATCATTCTTCCTTGCATAAATCTTTGTGTGTTCCTCTCTGTGTATGTGAGAGTGTGTGAGAGCTCTCTTCCTTATCTCCTTTCTCTTGACATGGTATTAGAGATAGTGTGGTTGTAGAGAGCTCATGGAGAAGGGTGACAATGAAGAGTATGTCAGAAGGCATGGAGAACGAGCACTTCATAAACAATCTTAGATTGCTATGAAATTTGGTGTGAAGGTAGAAGGCATCAAAATAATTTTGAGAGTTATCCATGCCTTCTCCGTACTCTTCACATGGCTTCTCACATTTTGATGGTTTATATGTTGAAGAGTACAAACAGAATGGAAGGATGATCGCAAAGGGGAACAAAGTGGGTAGGATGTTCACCTTGAATGTCAAGATTCTTGAAATGAATGTAGCCATGTTTGAAAAAGGTGCAAGTGTTAATGTTGACATAAATATTTTGCATAAGTGAATTTGAAGTGCAAAATTGCAGAGGCTGAAGTTGATGCAGTCAAAGAGCTTGTCAATGGACTACCAAATTTCAAGGCTGCAAAGATGCAGAAGATATGTGAATCATGTCAATTTGGTAAACAGTCAAGGGCATCATTTCCACATGACAAGCATGTTAGTGAGAATGTGCTAGAAATAGTACATATAGATGTTTGGGTTATTGCAAAGACCACATTTAC
Source organism: Ceratopteris richardii (assembly GCA_020310875.1). NCBI lineage: Eukaryota > Viridiplantae > Streptophyta > Polypodiopsida > Polypodiales > Pteridaceae > Ceratopteris > Ceratopteris richardii. Next base: position 50,294,835 of record CM035429.1, read on the forward strand.
GGGAGGTTGTAAGTTTTATGTCACTTTCATTGATGATCATACATGAAAAGTATGGGTATACTTCATGAAGGAGAAGAGTGAGGTGTTTACTCAGTTTTAGAATCTCAAGGCTATGGTGGAAAAGCAGACAGGGAAGTTTATTTAGACATTAAAGATCTAATGGAGGAGCTGAATAGATGTCAAATGAATTCAATTGTTTTCTAGAAGTTCATGGAATTCAAAGGAAGTTTTAATGTACATATGTCCACGATAGCATGGCATTAAAAATAGCATGAGCCTTGATAACTTAGAAAACTATGCCTCATTGTTATTGGGTAGAAACTGTGCACATTGTTGTATACATCATGAATAGAACTTTGATTATTCATGTACATCAAGTTACATATGAAGAGAAGTTTACAAGTAAAAATCCAAACTTATTATGGATGTGAAGAATGCTTTCTTACATGGTGAGTGATAGGAAGAAGTATACATGGACCATCCATAAAGATTTGAGGATTCAAAGCATCTAGTTTGCAGGTTGAAAAAGGCTTTGTATGGGCTTAAACAAGCCCCTCGTGCATGGCATGCAAGGATTGCAGATTAGTTAACCTTCATTGGATTTTCTATGTGTGATGTAGATCACTCCATATATGCAAGTGTTGGGTTGTAGGGTGTGCACACATTTTCTCTTGTGCATAAGAACCCTCCTTTGCTCATGAAAATACCCCTTTACGTATATTTGAGGCTTGCACATGAGAACACCCTCTTAGGACCCTTTTTTATAATTCTTCAATAATATGGTTTGGAAGCTTGTAAATAAACCCTTTTTGTTCATTTCAATAGAATAGGAAAAATGCCCATGTATGAAAATCCCAGGCATAAATTTGGGATTTGGTTGTTTAGAAAATATCCTTGAAGATCCTCATAAGGTATGTTAGTTAGGCACATGTCCACTTTTTTATTAATCTTTGCACATGGGGAAAAGAGCTTAGCTTATAAATAGAGAAGCTCATTTTTGGAAAAGGGGGCTTTTGGTTCACGTGAGAACCATGTACATATCTTTTAGAAATGAATGGAAGAACTCTTTTACCCTTATGCCATGTGCACATGTGTATTTTGTCTTTGAGTGTGAAAGTGAGGTGTGTGTGTGTGTATGCTTGTCTCTCTTTTGTGTGTGAGTAGAATGTGTTGCATTTCTTGTATTTTCCATTTGTGGACTAGGATCTTTGATGAAATTCCTCTCCATGTTCTCAATGGTTTTTGGCATTGCTTGGAGAAGTTGGCCAATGGCTTGAGCATGATGGAGGGTTGGTTGGATGAAAGGAGAGTCCTTCTTGAGCTTTCCTATTGCTTCCATGTAAGATGGTGTGGGTCTTGGCTCCCCTTGGGTATACTACAACAACAACAACAACGAAGGGTGATAATGGCATCACAAGTGTGGTTGTTTATGTTGATGAATTTGTAGGTGGTGATAATTAAGAAAACATTAAAGATGTAAAGCAACTCCTCATGTAGGAATTTAACATGAAAGATCTTGGTGTGCATTGCTATATTTTGGGCATTGATTCTATACATACAGAAACACGTATATGGATAACCCAAAGGCAATATGCCTTGAGTATGCTAAAAAGGTATGTTATGGTTGACTGTAAGCCGATTTCTATGCCAATCGATGAGACTTTGAAGTTTGATACTACATCAATTGAAGCATTGGAAAATGCTACTATGTATAGGAAAATTGTGGGAAGTTTGATATATCTCACAATTACAAGACCTGATCTAAGCTACATTGTATGACTTCAAAGTCAATTAATGCAAGCTCATAGGAAACAACATATCGGGCTGGTAGTATTCCGAATAGAAGATCTATGAGTGGCTAAGCATGTGAAGCATCATGGCTAGAGATGCTACTTGCAAATTTAGGTGTGGAAGTGCAAAACCCTATCATCATTTATTTTCATAATCTTAGCAACATAGGATTAGGAAAAAATCTTGGTTTCATGCTAGAATAAAGCATATCAAGGTAGATTATCACTTCATCAAGGAAAATGTATCAGTAGGTGTTGGAGTTAGATGTCTGTAGAAGCACGTGAACAACACAAGGAAGAAGAAGAAGCTTGGAGCACAACACATAATACTGAATGTATTACCACTAGAATGTACAAAAGATAAGTAACCCATTAGGGCTATATGCGTATATACAAGTTGGTGGAAAAAACCTCCTAAAGAGGGAAAAAATTGCCCCGACAATCCTCGTGTGTTCACATACATCATTACCTAGATATATCAACAAATTGCCCCTGGGAGTGATGCGGTGAACAAGGAGCTAGCACTCATGTATAAGGAAGTGCCAAGCTATGTGGAATCAATTCACAAAAGGAAGTAAGCCCAAAGCTTTGCAAAAAGCTTCAAACTTCTCCCTAGGCAGAGCCTTCATGAAAAGGTCTGCAATGTTCTCGTGCGTGACATAATGATAATGCACCTCAATGCGCTTAGTGCGAGCATGGAACATAGGGTTCCTCGCAACTGCCAATGCGCTTTGACTGTCAGTGAAGATGGTGGTGGTAGAAGAGTGACCAACACCCAAAATTTAAGGCATCTGAGCCACACACACTCAACAGTCTCTATGAAAGCTACCCTATACTCAGCCTCACAATTGGAAGTGGCCATAATAGGCTGCTTCTTTCTCAGCCAAGATATGCATGAGCTACCAAGCATGAAGCAAAAAAATCACTAGTGGACACATGAGTGTCATAGCAACTAGCCCAGCCAAAGCTAGAAAAAGCATGCAAATCTGGCGGTAGTGATCCCCCCTTGGGATGAAACAATCCAAGTAGCCAGGTACCACTCAAGTAGCGAAAGATGTGCCCGCCAAATTTTCTTGACACTTGGGCAATGCATAAATTTTCTCATCCGTGGGACAACAAGCTAAATATCTGGCCAAGTAATGCATAAGTAAATTAAGCATCCAATAGCCCGCTGATAGAGAACAACATCAAATGCATCTCCAGCATCATGAAGACTCAATCCTAAACCTGTCTCCATAGGAGTGGATATAGGTTTACAATCTTCAAGGCCAAAACGCTTCAATAATGTGTCAATATATTTTGTCTGACACAAAGCTATTTCACCATCAACATGCATAAACTGAATGCCCAAATAATGATGCAAATGTGCCAAATCAGACATCTCAAATGAGACATGTAAATTAGCCTTAAAATCAGCAATATGCTTCTCACGAGGACCAGCAAGTAGCATATCATCAATGCAGACAACAATGATAAGAAGCACATCATTAGCATGCTTAACATATAAGGTGCTTTCAGTTGGAATGTTCTCACACAAAGTTTACATTAGCCATTTTGGCATAGTTTTTGCCTCCTCAATATCAGTTCTCGCATCAACAAGTGCATCATGCAAATCTGCACCAGAAATGGAATGATCTGCATCATCACATGAAACCTATAAAGGTTGATAATTTTCCACATTAGGACCAACACTAGACTGTCCACCTATAAAAAGAGGCAACAATGTATCATACATGTCTTTGGAGCTAACATATATCTCCTTAGTACATGAAAGTAATGGCTGAATAGCATCTTCCACAAAAACAACATCATAGCTAACCAAAATGCATTTAGTCTGTGGATGATACAAACGATAGCCTTTACTTTCAAAATTTTACCCAACAAAAATACATTTTACTGCTTTATCATCCAATTTCTTGCAATGTTGTTCAGACACTAATGCATATGCCAGACTACCAAAAACACACAGATGAGCAACAGATGGCTTGCAACCATGCCAAGCCTCATATGGAGTGATAGACTATAGTGCTTTAATGGGACACATGTTAAGTACATATGTTACACACATGATAGCCTCAAGCCATAAACTATGTGGTAAAACCTAACTCTTGACCATACACCTTGCCATCTCCATGAACTGTTCTTTTGTTCAACAACTCCATTATGTTGAGGTGTATACGGCATTGTACACTGATGTTTTATCCCATGTTAACCCAGAAATGCATTAAAATCAGAAGACATATATTCCCCCCTCGATCAGAATGGAGGGTGCCCATTTTACATGCTGATAGATTCTCAGCAAAAACTAAAAACTTTTTGAAGCACATGAACACTTCATACTTTGCTTTCAATGGATATACCCATGCATGCTTGGAAAAATCATCAATGAAAGTCACGAAGTAAAGATAGTTTCCAAAAGAGGGTGCCTACATAGGACCACAAACATCACTATGAACAAGCTGCAATTTAGGAGTAGCTCAAACTGAACCATCTTTTGGAAAGGAGGAATGTTGCATTTTGCCCAAAATATAGCCTTTACAGACATGTTTTTTGGGTGCCTCAAGTTTGGGCAAAGAGGACACCATTTCAGATTTCTGCAGGCATAGCAAACTAGCAAAATTCAGATGACGAAAGTGTGCATGCCAAAGCTTTGCATCTGACATAGCCTGAGAATCATGTGCTACACATGCTGAATCATTCACAGATTTTTCATAGTCTATGAGCTTATACAATCTTGGCTAATGCAGAAACTGATAACAAATTTTTCTTGATTCTTGGCACCAATAAAGCATCTCACAAAGTGAAAGAACTACCATCAGTAGTAGTCAGAATGATCTTACCAAATCCCATGACAAGATAAGAGGAGCTGTTGGTGCATGTGATAGTATTCCCTGTAGGGGCAGGCTCGAGTGAAGTGAAGAAATTGCACTATGAGGTAATATGTTTGGTTGCCCCACTATCAAAGTACCAAACATCTAAGTCTACTGCACACATACACTGTTCAGGAGAAGATGGGTCAAAATTGCAAACAGTTGTAAACACCCATTCTTCATTCTGCACAAGATCAACATACTCTATGTTTGGTGTAGAGGCCTCTGCAACAACATTCCAACCTCTTTTTTCTTTGCCTCTTTTGCATCCAATTTTGGACAGTTCTTTATGACATGATCATTTCCTTTACAATACTTACAAAAGAATGTCTGCTTTTCTAATTTCTTCTCATCTTTGTCTTCCTTCTTCGGATGTGCAGCATTTGCAGATTTTTGCTTACTAGTAGATGAGCTCCATTTACCTTTACCCTTTAGAGTAGCCAGGAAAGCTTGATCTGCAACATGCATAATGGACCTGTTCTACCTAGACTGATCTTCCTACAACAAAATAGAGACTAACTCCTCAAATGACAAGGCATTTGGATTGCCGTTCATCATCAAATGAAGAGTAGAAGCAAAACTCTGATATGAATCAGGAAGATCATTCAGAACGTTCTGCACAAGTGAGCTATTTGATATAACTTCATCAGCAAAAATCAATTGTTCCTTCAAGTCTTTGATTTTTCGGAGGTAAGCAACACGAGCCTCATTCCTAGCTTGGTACAATGTGGTAAGTGTATCCCAATCATCCTTAGCTGTTTTGCAAGAGTGAATTTGAGGAATACCAACACGTTTGACAGATAAGGCTATCAATGCATGTGCTTGAGCATCTCTACCATCCCAATGAATTTCCTCTATAGGAGGTGCAACAAAAACTGCAACACGAATAGGAATATGAAGAATATCAACATCTTCAATGCCATCCGCATCAGCTTCAATACCTGTATTTGTAGATGTGATAGGACGTTTTTCAACACACTGCACAATGTTCTGTGAGGCTCTCCTCAAAAGAAGACATGTGAATGATGTGTGTGCCACTCTCCTCCCATCCATTTATATCCTCTTGTATCTAAAATAGCAGTGATATGGAATGATCTAGCATTGCCATGTGGCCAGCATGCAACACTCATTCCCACTAACCATCAAATACCTTAGGATATACCCCCGAGCTTAGGACCTTGGCTAACTAGCCCTCGTCCCACACTCATGGAATGGTCTCTGTAGACCAATGTCTGACACTCTCTCCCCCTTCTAAAGATCATTGTCCTCAATGATCAATGAGGGAAAGTACTTGCGAACCAGAGCTGCTGATTCCCAAGTAGAGTCAGTAAGTGGTAATCCTCTCCAGGCTACCATATACTCTTGGATGACATGATTCCTCAACCGTTCTTGTCTCCTATCTAGTATTTTGTCTCGAGAATGATCTGCTCTATCGGTTTCCTGCAAAGAAACAATACCCTCTATTAGATTATCCTCCCTAGAAATATACTTTCTTAGTTTACTGACATGAAACACTGGATGGACTCTACAATCTAGAGGAAGCTCTAATCGGTATGCAAAATCACTCAACTTCTTTACTATCTTCCAAGGTCCACAATACCTTGGTGATAGCTTACTACACTTCCCTGTGGACAATGTAGTAGATCTAGCTGGTACTTGAAGAAAGACTCGGTCTCTTTCCTCAAAGGATCTAGGAGATCTTTTCCTATCAGCATACTCTTTTGCTATATCAGCTGCTTGCTGCATCTTGGCTTTAGCTATTGCAAGGTTTGCTTGGAGATTTTCTAAGAACTCGGAAGCACTAAGACATTTCTTAGGCATTCCTATGGTACTGGGAGCAGTGGGATTCATGCCATAGTTCATCTCAAAAGGAGACATCCCAATCACCTTGTGAGGCCTATTGTTATAAGAAAACTCTACCAGTGGCAAATAACTATCCCAATTTGTCTGTCTCTCAGACACATATGCCTGCAACATATCCTCTAGAATTTGTTTGACCCTCTCAGCTAACCATCTGTCTGTGGATGATCACCACTACTCATTTTTAGTGACACTTTTAGTTTATCAAATACAAACTTCCAGAAGTGTCCTGTAAATTTGACATCCCTATCTGACTATGGATGTTGGTAACCCATGCAATCTAAAGACATGATGGATAAACAACTCCGCTACCTGTGGAGCTTCTATCGTCTCCTGTGTGGGTATAAAATGAGCCATCTTGCTCAGTCTATCTACCACAACTAGGATTGTATCCCACTTCCTTTGGGTCCGCGGTAACCCCACTATGAAGTCCATGGATATACTATCCCAATTGTGATCTCGAACTTGTAAAGGATGTAAAAGACCTGGTGTCTTTACCCTTTCTGCTTTGTTGACTTGGCACATAAAGCATTGTTGAACATAACTATGGATATCTCTGGCTAATCCAGGCCACCAAAATGTTCTTCTAACAAGCTGTATTATCTTGTCAACACCAGGATGTCCTGCGCAGGGAACATCATGGTTATCATGCATGACTTTCTTTCGCAAATCCCAAGAATCTAGCACACAAACCTTTCCTTTCTGCTTCACTATTCCATTCTCCTGTGAGAAATTAGAATACGGAATGAACTTGTTTGCTTTAGTAGAAGAAGAAACAGCTGGAACTGTCCCGTCTCCTAAAATAGAGTCATCACTAATGGCTCTAACTATCTGTAAAAAATGTGGATCTTCCACCTGTGCTTCCTTAATTTCTTGAAGCAATGAGCTTTCTAAAACTATAAAACTCATTTGATACATTATACGAGATAATGCATCAGCTACTATATTTTCTTTGCCTCTTCTATACAAGATTTCCATGTGAAATTCCTACATGAGCTCAGCCCAACGAGCCTGTTGGCCTTGAAGATTTGGCTGACTACAAAAATACTTGAGTGTATGATGATCTGTGAATACCTTAAAGTCCGCACCATAAAGATAGTGTCTCCAAACTTTAAGTGCATTCACCACCGCATACAAATCTTGTTCATGCACTGGCCAATTGCGTTGTGCACTACTTAACTTCTTACTTTCAAAAGCTATTGGCCTGCCATCTTGAGTCAAGACTGCTCCTATGGCTATGCCGCTAGCATCCGTTTCTAACTCAAATGGTTTCTGAGGATCCACCACTTTGAGTATAGGAGCCTTTGAAACAGCTTGTTTCAGAGTATCAAAACTCTCTTGCTGCTCTTGCTTCCATGCAAATAGAATTTTGCCTTGAAGCAAGTTCGTCATAGGTGCTGCTATCGACGAATATGAAGAGATGAATTTCTGATAGAAACTGGAAAGTCCTAAGAATGATCGTAACTTCCCCTCATCCTGAGGAGTAGGCCATGCTAAAATAACCGATACCTTCTTGGGATCCATCTGAACCCCATCGGCTGAAATCACATGCCCTAGATACTCTATCCTCGGAAGAAACAACTGTGTCTTCTCCAGATTTACATACAACTGATTTTCTTTTAAAATATTCAACACAAATCTTAAATGATTTTCATGCTCATGCACAGTCCCACTATACACTAGCAAATCATCCACAAAATCAACAACACACCTTCCTATGAAAGGTCGTAAGATATCATTCATTAACATCATAAATGTAGCTAGAGCATTTGTCAAACCAAAGGGCATGACCAAATACTCATAATGACCAAAACGGGTCGTGAAAGCTGTCTTATGTACATCATGATCTTTCACTCTAATATGATGATAGCCACTCTTTAAATCTATCTTACTAAATACAATGGCTCCACCTAGAGCATCCAAAAGATCATCAATCCGGGGCATGGGATATCTATGTCTAATAGTGATCTTATTGAGTGCTCAATAATCGACACACATCCTATAAGATCCATCCTTCTTCTTCACAAGAAGAACTGGTGCGGCAAAGGGTGAATATCTGGGTCTAATCATCCCTTTTTGAAGATACTCGTCCACGACCTTGCATACTTCATTTTCCTCTTGCAAACTCATTCGAAATGGTGGCCGAGCGGTCGGACTCGCTCCTGGTACCAATTCGATTCTATGCTCTATATTCCTGCAAGGAGGCAAACCTGATGGTAACTCCTTTAAAAACAACTCTTGGAATTCTGCTCTCACTTTGGCTGAAAGTGCTGAAGCATTCCAACTTGAGTCTCCATGATTGCATGAATCCATCTCAACATATGACAAATACATGAAATAAAGAAAATAGATATATTTACAATCAATTTTGAGCAACTTGGTAGAAGTCACCAATCACATCTCTTTGAGATCTGGCTCTCCATGGATCAATAATCTCATTCCCTCATGCTCAAACTGATACACATGTGAAGAAAAATCAATGATTGGTTTCTTCCTCACATGCCACTTCTTACTAAGAACTATGTCGAATCGAGCTAGTCTCGCTATCTCAAAGTTCAATCTGTCCTCATAGGACTGGATCTGAATAGGAAGATCAACTACTCGTCTATCCCAAGTCTCAGTTCCCTTCCCGTCGGCTAGCTCTACGATATAAGTATAATCTGACTGTACCGTGTCTAAGCGTAATCTCTTGACTAATTGGGAACTAATAACATTATGAGTTGAACCTGTGTCAAAGAGTACCTTGACAGGCTGTCCTACCATGACTCCTCTCATGACAATAAGCTCAGTATCTGGGAACTGGTATCCCTTCTGTGCCACTGGCGAAAGCACATCATCTGGCACAGTCGGAACCTTTTTAGTGACCATCATATGGCCTGCTGAATCTTGTGCCTATCATCAGTGATATGACACAAGCGAAAGCACTGTTCCCACTTGTTGAGCCACTGCTCAACCGCGTCAGCAGTCCTAGCACTAGTTGAGCCATGATATCTTGGCGGCTTAAGATCCTTAAGCTTCCATTTGGCTTCTCTAACTAAGACGTTATCTCTATGGACTTCTGAAGTTTGATGCTCATCTGGAGCATCTACCTCCATCTCTAGCAAATCAGAATCGAGCGGCTCTTCTTATTTCTTGGAACCACGCACGTGTTCCAAGATATCCTGAAGAGAACTCTCTAAGAATGAAATTCTATTATTCATGGCTTGAATTGGATCCATTGGAGGTTCTGGCATAAGGGTATCTGTCCTAGCAGGTGATGATGGTTCGGATTCCATATTAGGACTAAAGCAAGTAACTTTTCTTCTGGTTTTCTCTCTTTTTTTTTAATACACTAATCAATCGTATATACTAGTGGCAAGCGAAAAAAAAAACCAATCAAAGGCTTTGCTTAACGGAAAAAGACAAGAAAAAGAAACTTGAATATGTTTCCTAAACTTCAATGCACATGCATGCTAATTTTTTTTTTAGAAATTTCGGCAGCCTAACAGCATCACTTTAAAATTTGAAATAATTTCGAAAAGTGCCAAGCATTCAACAAAAATCAAATCATCAGTGCCGGTAGGCATGATCTATTTTATCTTCTCAACGAACACCTGCAATTGAAAACTTTTCCAAGTATGTTGTTGGGCTCTACAGGCCCTTAATCAAATTTTTTTTTTCGATACCTGCCGATACTTACCACCTGCAAGAAAAGCTCAAGCACTGAACATACATCTCTACTTATGCTCTACTTACGTCATTCTATGTGTAATGCAGGAATACTTCTAACATGCACAATCAACAAAAATAATCAACCAAACATTGACTAAATACTTATCTCAGATTCTTTTGATATTCGTGAAGCATCCAATTGAAGAGGAAAGAGTAGAATATCCGCTCCCTTCGGTTCGTGGATCGCATATGTCTTCAAGAAGTGCTTCCTTGATGATGCTCGATGAAGAACAATCCACTTTCACCCTCTATTGTAGAAAGGAAATAATTCCTTGGACAAGAATTGGCCAAGTTATGGCCAATTTGGAGAAGCTTGGTAGCTCAAAATCTGAGAAATTTTCTTCAACTATGTAGTTCTTCAAAAAAAATTCAATCTCCTTCTCTGAGAGCGGCGCGCGCAACTGTTGCTATATCCCGGATGTGCTCTAGAAACTCTTAGAGGTGCCTTTTTATAAAGGAGCTTCTTCTTGTGTCTTTCAACAACCAAGAAGGAAGAGAAAGACTCTCTCTCCCTCTCTCCTCGTGGGCTGCCAAGAGGCGCCCGTGTGGCTGTGTGCTCACAATGCAGGTGTTGGTGGTCTCTCTCTCCTCGTGGGCAGCCAAGAGGCACCGTGTGGCTGTGCTCTCCTTTTGCTATAGTGCCTCCACTGATCGAAGGAATGCCCTTGTTCTCCTCCTCCTCGAACGATGACCCCCCCCCAAAAAAAACATGCACGAACGCCCCTCCTAACTCCACGCAAGGATTTCTTCTAAATTTATCTAAAAAAACCTGCTTTGATACCAAGTGTGAGGCTCTCCTCAAAAGAAGACATGCGAATGATGTATCCTCTTGTATCTAAAATAGCAGTGATCTGGAATGATCTAGCATCGCCATGTGGCCAGCATGCAACACTCATTCCCACTAACCATCAAATACCTTAGGATATACCCCCGAGCTTAGGACCTTGGCTAACTAGCCCTCATCCCACACACACATGGAATGGTCTCTGTAGACCAATGTCTGACATGTTCCATAGTCCTTTTGCAACCAATACATGTTGCATCATATAAGCCCACAATGGGTAATTGGTACCATCCAACTTATCCTCAACAACCAGCATACGGAATACATCGCTGCTTTCAACCATGGCCACTGACTAAAATACCCTGATGCAAAAAACGACTGCTTTTGAAAAAGTTGAACAGAACTACCCTGACCAGTTCTGCTAAACCTATACCAGACTTCAAGATGCTTATATCGGCAAACCAAAACCTGTATATATCTTTGGCACAAAAAGAAAAAATAGCTTGCACAAGTGCTACGATAGTGCGTTCGGAGGCCTAAACGAGCTCAGATCGTGATTTTGACACCACAAACCAAAGATCTTTTAATCTCCTAATCATGTTGAGTATGCTCACCAAATTTCATGCGATTTCGAGACTATGACCGGAGGGATGGCGATGACACCCTAGACGAAGTGGTGACTTGCTCTGATACGAGTTTTTGGGGTTAGACGTTTGCGAAAGCACGAAAACAACACAAGGAAGAAGAAGAAGCTTGGAGCACAACACACGATACTGAATGTATTACCACTAGAATGTACAAAGATAAGTAACCCGTTAGGGCTATAGGCATATATACAAGCCGAGGGAAAAAACCTCCTAAAGAGGGAAAAAAGTGCCCTGACAGTCCTAGTGTGTTCACACACATCACTACCTAAATACATGAACAATAGGTGATATTGATCTTGTTTATGAGAGGACTGATCAGCAGGTTGTTGATATTTTCACTAAAGCACTTGGAGTAGAGAAGTTGAATAAGTTTTAAAAGATGCTCGGATTACAGGACACGAAGTTGAGCTTGAGGTAGAGTGTTAAGATATCCAACTCAACATGTGACGATCAAGGATAACACGTACCACTTTTTCATCTATCTGACAATGTGTACTGGTTACATTGATATATGCTAGTGACACTTTTAGTGAGGCTTACTAGATTTATCTACCAAGAGTAATGGCACATTTGTTTCTTGCCACTCATTCACAGAGACATTAGGGTTTTCTTTATGTATTGCTCTTTATATATTGTATTGGTTGTATTGTTGTACTAGGTAATCTTATACATTCTCTTTATGCAATAGAAGAAGTAGAGGAAGATGATTCTTCCTTGCCTCAATCTATGTGTGCTCCCCTCTTTGTATGTGGGAGTGTGTGAGAGTTCTCTTTTTTATCTCCTTTCTCTTGATAATATATGCATATAAAAAGATGAAGACACATGTATACACACAAACTTACACAAAGACATACATGTTACACCAAACATATTACACACACATATGGACACACATGAGATTACACACATATACATATGCAATATAGACACATACACATAGACATGTGCGCACACATACACTTGCACACACATATTCATGCATACATGTACATACATACATACATATACACTCATACACTTAAACACACATATATGTGCATACACATGCACATACACATGTATACACACATATTCATTTTTTTCTATTTTATGTAATTTTTTTTAGGTGTACATAGTTTTAGGTTCAAATTTAGGTAGGAGTATTTAGTCATACATACACACAATGGGCAGAGAAGATCCATGTGTGTGTGTATCATGAGAAGGGTGGTGCACCCCATTGAGGAGGTTAGCTATGGAGCTTAGTTAAAAAAGATCAGCTTATGAGACATCCCATTTTGTATTACATACCTTTTTAGATACATCGTACACAAAGTGATGCATGGAATATTTTGTATAAAATTTAACTCTTTTTATAAGAATTCTTTTTTGATATATGATAAAAATTTTCCCCCCTTAGTTGTTTTGTACTCTAATAATAATCATTGCTTTACCTTCCTTTTAAATTGTATTAATTGATTTTTAGCTTAAGGGTGTAGTTGCTCACTGCTCTCTATTCCTAAAGCTGATGAAAGATGAAAGATGATAGCCAAAAATATATAATGTTACATTTATGCAATCTTGCACTCTCATAAAATGTTCAAATTTTTTATTAATCGTCTTCCATCTACTCTGTATTGTTGTATGGAATGGTTACGCTTGTTGGTACATCTTCTGATCTTGGGCCTTTGCCATATTTTCTTGCAGTTTTCTTTGCTTGTGCCATCTACAAGATTCAAATGAAAAGTCCTAGAATGCCACTTTAGTTGATGTACATTGGAGAAAATGTGAGATGGTGCAATGGGGTTCCTATCTTATCAAAGGGCCAAAAGTGTGCTCTTTGATACATAAAATGATATATGAGAAACTATAGATACATCAAGCATGTCAAAGCACATTAGAAGTAAGATGAGAGCAATGCTCTTGAGAACATATATTTTACATATGGGCTTGAATCGAGAATCTAAAAGGATAGATTGCATGTCAAATTGCAGACAAATGCATAGGGGAAACAAATTTATGTAGGGAGAGACATAGAGGTATAGAAAAATAGATTATGTGGGCAGATATATAGAGTTATAGAAATAAAAAGATAGCTAGTTACCTTTCTGTGGCCGAGATGCCCCTTGGGTGATAGCTTCTCTTGTTATCTCTCTTTCTCTATCCCTCTCTCCCTCTCTCTGTTTGCCTCTCTCTCTCTCTACTCTCTCTATATTTTACGTATACTCTCTCTCTCTCTCAAACTCTAATTTCTAAAATATTCTAACTCTCTCTCATGAATGGTACGTCTTTCTCTATTTCTAATCCACAGATCCCAATCAATATTACATTCCTCAAGGCATTTGCACTTTAAAATTGTGGAGTGGCCATGTACCTATTTTCACAATTTTTGAGACTAGTGTCTTCTAGAAACTCTGCTAATTTGCTACGGCTTTTGGAAATGAAGGGTCTAAAGAGAAAAAAGGGTGAGAGAGAGAGAGAGAGCTCAGAAGAGCATAAAAAAATGCACACATACATATCCAACACACAAAGAGAGAGAGAGAGCTCACTAATATGGGCTTTACTACATTCTTGCATTCTATATACAAGGATTTTCCTACTATAGAGGAGGAGGTAATATATGAGTATGAGAAGGTAACTATTCATCTCAAGGGTCAATCCAATATAAATGGCATGGGAGTCAAAGAATATTTCTTTCCTAGTAGAGAGAAGAATGAAACAATGGCTCTCATTCTGAGGGATATGAAGAATGAAGTGTCTATATTTTTGTTTGATGAATTCAAAGAGAATTCAATGTTAGATAAGATGATGTACATGCCATGATTTCACATAAAAGAAAGATGATGAGTTTATCTTTGATGTTGAAATGGAGGATCTACCCTTGAAGAGAAATTTGATGCAAGAGAATGCTTCACTCTCTGGTTTAATAGGGTGAGAGAAGACACTAAAATGGGAAAAATACCAATTGAGGAAGAATTTATAGATCTCTAGCGACAAATTAATTATGACAACTAGATAGCACAAAGCATTTCTTGAAGGATCACTAAGGGGGGGCAAAAGGTAGCATTGTGGATATTTTGAAGGAAAAAAATTTTCTATACAATGAGAAGCTAGAGGTAAGGGTTTCTAAAATTCATTGATTCTTTGATTTGAAATTGGTTATGACTCTACATTGGATGCTCTCTGCATGTCTCATTGCAAAAAATGTTTGGAGAATTAGATGAATTCCTAGCAAGAGGTAAAAGATACTATCATGGTCATCATGGAGCTCTTAGACACTACATCAAAGTAGCAACAAAGGCAAAGCTTTTGGTATACCATAATAACCTCAATGATGAGGGAATTATGACCAGTTTTCTCTTCAAAACACTATCCCATTATCTAGGTGCATATCCTTTTCCTAATAATTACAAGAAGGTAATTTTGCTAGATAAATTTCTTGAGGTAAAATCTCTTATTGAAGCATTAGCCTCGATTGATGTATCTCCTAGAGAGGATATAAAGTTTAATAGCATGTTAAATGGCTTGAGAGAAGATGAAAGATGGAAGTCTTTCATTACATCTATCGTGACTCCAGAGAATCTACCATCCTTTGAAGATTCACAAAGGCTCATGATGATTGAAGAAATCAACCTAGAAGGTGGGAACTCTTATCATTCGCAAAGAGGTAGTCAAGGACAAGCTCTTTATACTTCATCAAATAGATCAAGAGGTAGAGGAAATTGGAGAGGAGGAGGAAGATTCAACAACAATGCAAGAGGAAGAGGAAGCTTTAATGCTACTAGAGGAGGAAGAACAACACAACAGTCAACAGACTCAACCAAATCAGCAAGGTAACTTTACTTGTAATTATTGTGGTAAAGTTGGTCATTATGCCAGGGATTGCTTCTCCAACTCAAATAGAAAAGGTGGTTTTAGAGGACGACAAAGAGGAAGAGGCCAAGACCACATGCATCAGAACAACAACATAGTGCAAGAGGAGACTCAGACACATAAGGAAAACATTCTTATGGCTATGCATACAGAGACACATGAAAGGAAGGTAAACAACAAAACTTGGTATGTAGATAGTGGTTGCTCAAACCACATGAGTCATAACATGAATATGTTTGTGAACTTACACAAGCCAAATTCAAGAGTCACAATTGCTATAGGAGATAGTACTGAGCATGAAGTAGTTTACATTGGTGATTGTCCACTTAATGAACATGTAACTCTCACAGATGTTTTGTTTGTTCCTACTATTACAAGAAATTTGATTTTAGTTAGACAGATGGAGGACAATGGACTGAAGGTCGATTTCGACAATAATCAGTGGCAGGCTTATCAAAAGAAGAATGGGACTTTTGTTATAAAAGGACAAAAGGTAAATAGATTATATACTTATGAAGTTGAAGTTCTAGATTATGTAGGTTATACAATGGTCAATGGGGCTCAAGTAAGTCAACTGGATTTATGACATAAAAGATCAGGACACATCAGTGTTGGCAAATTGAAGGATATTGCAAAGAAATCCCTAGTTGAAGGTTTACCACAATTACCTAAGCAAGATTTGGATTTTGTTTGTGAGGCATGTCAGTTTGGAAAACAGGTATGAAGTCCTTTTTCAAAAGCAAGATTGCAAAGCAGAGGTATTTTGGACTTGATTCATACTGATGTATAGGGTCCATCTCAAGAAGAGTCCATGGCAGGTAGCAAGTACTTTGTAACATTTATTGATGACTTCTCAAAGTTTACATTCATTTATTTTATGAAATACAAGTCCGAAGTGTATGATATGTTCAAGAAGTTTAAATCATTGGTTGAAAAGCAAACAGGTCAAAGCATAAGAAGGTTGAGATCAGATGCGAGGAGGTGAATATTTTTCGAATCAGTTTCTTACATATTTAGAGGAAGAAGGAATAAAAAAGGAGAATACAAATAGATACACACCTCAACAAAATGGTGTGGCCGAAAGAAGAAACAGGTCTATCTTGGAGATGGGTAGGTGCATGTTAAATGAAAAGGACTTACCCCACTTACTTTTTGGGCTGAAGCATGCAATATGGTACTTTATGTAATGACATGTTACCACCTACTCAAATTCATGTACAAAAAGCACCTTATGAATTGTTTTATGGATCAAAACCAGATATTTCTAATTATAGAATTTTTGGAAGCAGATGTTTTGTTCATGTTCCACAATACTTAAGGTCAAAGTTGGATCCAAGGTCACAAAAAATGATTTTCATTGGTATTGTAGAACGGCAACCAGGATATAGTTGTGTGAGCCTAGATATGGGAGAGGTAGTTGTTTTGAGAGATGTTATTTTTCGTGAAGATAAATCTTGGTATAGACATGAAGTGTAGGCAGATGAAGAAGAAACTACAAGAAGTCATGAAGAAGAGCCAAGTTCTCCAAGCTCATCAGAGAGTCAAATTACACATGAAGAGGTAACTCCCCCCAATCAGAATTTGAAGAAAATTCTAGATTTAATTTCAACAAAAATTGAGTCACAAGAAGAAGAAGGTGAAGGTTCTACATAAAGAAGAACTCAATCTCGAAGGCAAGAAAAGCATGGTAGGACAAGAAGTCAATCAAGGTATCCAGTAAGAGAAAGAAGGCAACCGCAAAGATTTTCTCATGAAGCTTATATGGAAAAACTTCTTGAGGAACAGGAACCAACAACTTTCAAAGAAGCATCAAAGATAAAGAAATGGGTTAAAGAAATGGATGAAGAAATGAAAGCTTTGTATGAGAACAATACATGGAGTTTATTTCCAAAGCAACCTAACATGAAGGTTATCGATAACAAATGGGTGTACAAGATAAAGAGAAACAATGATGGTTCAATAAGTAGATATAAAGCAAGGCTTGTTTGTAAAGGTTATGCACAGAGTTATGGCATCCATTATGAGGAGACATTTTCTCCTGTTGCAAAGGTATCAACAATAAGGACATTAATAAGTGTTGCCGCAAGCAAGGTATGGAATCTTTATCAATTAGATATCAAAAATGCATTTCTCAATGGTGATTTAAAAGAAGATGTGTACATGGAGCAACCAACAGGTTATGAAGATTCCAAGAAGCCTACGCGTGTATGTAAACTCTTGAAAGCATTGTATGGTCTTAAGCAGGCTCCAAGGGCTTAGAATTTTAGATTGGTAAAGTTTCTTGAAAAGCAGGGATACAAGTGTTCAAATGCAAATATTTCTTTGTACGTTAAAGTTGAAGGATTGTTGATTGTTTATATCTCAATTTATGTGGATGAATTGATAATAACAGGAAATGATGAATGTAAAATAGACAAGATCAAAGCAGAGCTTGGATCTGAATTTAAAATTTTAGATTTAGGAGAACTGACATACATTCTTGGAACCGAAGTTATGAAGAAGAAGGATGGTGTATATCTTCTACAAAGGAAGTATATTTCAGATTTGTTAAAAAATATGGCATGGAACATTGCAAGAGTATCAGTAATCCAATGGAACCCAATGTGAAGTATAGTGATGAAGATGGTGAACCTTTAGAAGATCCACTTATCTACAGGTCTTTGATTGGTTCTCTTATATATCCAACTTTAACAAGGCCGGACATTACATTTGGTGTAAGTACATTGTCTCAATTCATGAACAAACCCACATATGTACATATGCAAGCAACTAAAAGGGTCTTGAGATATTTTAAGGTTACATTAAATGAAGGTTTGGGTTATAAATATCATGAAGGTATGGATTTGAAAGCATACAGTGATGCAGATTGGGCTGAAAATAAGGATGACAGAAGGAGTACAGGTGGATATCTGATATTTGCAAGTAATAATTTAGTTTCATGGAGTTCTAAAAAATATAGCCCACAGTAGCACTTTCAAGCATATAAGTTGAATATAGAAGCCTTAAAAATGCAACATGTGAGATTATGTGGTATTTGAAGCTTTATGAAGATATGAATCTATCTACAGTATGTCCACTACTCTTTGGAGATAATGTAAGTTCATTATAGCTCGCGTCTAATCTAGTGTACCATGCAAGAACCAAACACATTGAAGTACACTACCACTATATCCGAGAGAAGGTGGTGAATGAAGATATTGATACTCAACATGTTGGAACTAAAGGTCAATTAGCAAATATACTCACAAAAGCAGTGGATGCTCAGAAGCTCAAGTGAATCAAAGTTTTACTTGGAGTCAAAGCTTTGGATTTAGAGCTTGAGGGGGGAAATGTTACATAAGAACAAGCTCTAAAGTATTGCTTTTTAGGCTTATGGATTTTATTATTTATGATAAATAACATGTGGAGGTGCTCACATCTCCAAATTTAGAGTAAAAGTAGATAAAAGTAAGAAGGAAATGAGAGGTGTCTATTTTTAGACAAGGAAGGCGCTTCTGTTGATAGCCTCTCAATAAAAAGAGTGGTTTTTTTTAGTGTAGGTGTCCAAATTGAGTGATTCTTGTAGCGTTGCGAAGCTTACAACTTTTAATATATAATTTAATGAAAAAACCCTATGCAAGTAGGCATTTTTGCAGATCTTCTTTCTTGTGTGTATCTAGTGTCTCATTAGAGACATACCTCTCTTCAAACTTTCATATCTCAGTCGTTATGAGGTCTTTTTGAGTGATTTTACTTGGAAGAGTTTCCTTAGCTTTGACAATTTCTATTATATCAAAATCTTTCATAGATCTTTGAGTTTTCTTTCTGTTATACATCAACTTTCAATTTCGACAATTAGTCATACCTTGCTATTGTAGGCTTCCACATACCTTGACTTTGATCTATTTGTTTGGGAGCTATACTCCACCTTTTTTTGACGTTTTTTTGTTTCTAAAGCATGCTATTTAGAGTCTAATTTCCGAATATATGATTATCTTTGAGAAATTCTACTCAGAGAGATCTTGATGATTATTTTGCTACAATGACCCATTTCTGTTTTCTTGAAAGTTTGGAGGAAAGTTTGATTTCTGAAGTTTGGAAATATTTGTTTGATCTTTTGAAGATCTTGGGAGGTCTCACCACGTTTCATTGTGTACTTTGATGTTTAAAAGTTTTTAAACATACTAACACAAACAATAGTAAATGCCCATTCTTCATTCTCCACAAGACTACAAACTCTGATTTGGGTATAGAGGCCTCTATAACAACCATTCCAACCTCTTTTTTCTTTGCCTCTTTTACAGCCAATTTTGGACAAATCTTTATGACATGATCATTTCCTTTATAATATTTGCAAAACAATTTTTGCTTTTTTGTTTTCTTCTCGTCTTTGTCATCCTTCTTTGATAGTGCAAAATTAGCAAATTTCTGTTTACTAGTAGATGAGCTCCATTTACCTTTGCCCTTCTAACTAGCTTAGAAATCTTGATCTACAGCATGCATAATATGGATATGTTCTGCCTAGACTGATCCTGCCCATCTAAAAGAAAACTAAGTGAATATCATGCCGAGTTATGCATAAGTAAATCAAGCATCCAATAGCCCACTGATAGAGAAAAAAATCAAATGCATCTCCAACATCATGAAGACTCAACTATAAAACTATTTCCATAGAAGTGGCCATAGGTTTGTAATCCTCAAGGCCAAAATGTTGCCTACCAATGTTTGAAACCTCCAAAATGCATAAACCTAATCATCTGAGAGATACCAAATTGAATATCAGGTTGAATTATGCATAGGTAAATTAAGCATCCAACAACCTATTGATAGAGAACAATATCAAATGCCTCTCCAACATCATGAAGACTCAGCCATAATTTTTTTTCCATAGGATTGGAAATATGTTTGCAATCTTCAAGGCCAAAATGTTGCAATCATGTGTCAATATATTCTGTTTGACACAAAACTATTCCCCCATCAACTTGCATAAACTGAATGCCCAAATGATGATGCAAATACCCCAAATGTGATATCTCAAAAGAGGCATGCAAATTAGTCTTAAATTCATCAATATGCTTCTCATTAGGACCAATGAGCAACATGTCATCAACATACATGACAATGATCAGAAGTACATCGTGTGCATGTTTAACATATAAGGTTCTCTTAGTTGGACTGTTCTCAAAACCATGTGCAACAAAGGAGCCATGTATCTTTTCATACCAAGCATGTGGTGCTTGCTTCAAACAAAATAATGCCCTTTTTAACCTTCACACTTTGTTTTCATGTCCTTTTTGCACAAAACCATGAGGCTGAAATACATACACTTCTTCGTGTAAGTCACCATTCAAAAATGCAGTTCTAATGTCCAACTGTTGTACATTCCAACCATGATGATTTGCAAGTACACAGATGCTATGAACAATGGTCATTTGGCAAGTGGGTGCAAAGGTCTCTTTGAAATCAATGCCTCTCTCTTTAGGATAACATTTTGCAACAAGCCTAGCCTTATACATGTCAACTATTCCATTAGGCTTACATTTCAACTTGTAATACCATTTAGTGCCAATGGCCATTTTGCCAAGAGGCAAATCACAAAAAGACTAGTTACCCTTCTTTATAATAGGATCATATTCTGATTACATAGCAACCATCCACTTTTCTAAATTTTGTGCTTTGTCAAAAGAAAAAGGCTCACTCTCATCACAAATACTAGAGGCAGCCATGACATAGAAATCCAATGCAAAGGAAGCTCTATGAGAGCCTGAACGAGTATGAAAATAGAGACACATCTAATTTTCTATCTCTTAAAGTTTGCATAAGCCATTTAGGCATAGTTTTTGCCTCCTCTATATCAGCTCTCTCATCAACAAGTGCATCATGTAAATTTTCATAAAAAATGGGATGATCTACTCATCACGTGGAACCTATAAAGGCTAAGAAATTGCCTCATTTGGACCAGCACTTAGCTACCCACTTATAAAAAAAGGTAGAAAAGTGTCATACACATCTTTGGAGCTACATGATATCTCCTTAGTACATGAAAATAATAGCTGAATTTCATCTTCCACAAAAAAAAACATCATGGCTAATCAAAATAAGTTTAATCTATGGATGATACAGATGATAGACTTTGCTTTCAGAACTGTACCCAACAAAAATAAATTTCACTGCTTTATCATCCAATTCTTGCATTGTTGTTCAGGCACTAATTCGTATGCCAAACAACCAGAGATGTGTAGATGAGCAATAGATGGCTTGCAACCATGCCAAGCCTCATATGGAGTGATGGATTGCAGTGATTTGTTGGGACACTTGTTAAGTAAATATGTTGCACATATAACAAACTCAAGCCATAAGTTATGCGGTAATGCCTCACTTTTGACCATACACCTCGCCATCTCCATGAGAGACATGTTCTTTATTTCTATAGCTCCATTTTGTTGAGGTTTATATGAGACTATAAACTGATGTTTTATCGCACACTCAACCAAAAATGCATTAAAATGAGAAGACATGTATTCCCCCCCTCGATCATAGCGAAGGGTTCCCAATTTACATGTTGACAAATTTTTAGGCATAACCAAAAACTATTTGAAGCACACAAATACTCCGGACTTTGCTTTCAATGGATAAACCCATGCATGCCTAGAAAAATCATCAATGAAAGTCATGAAGTAAAGGTAGTTCCCAAAAGAAAGTGTCTGCATAGGACCACATACATCAATAGAATAAGCTGCAATTTATGAGCAACTCTAGCTGAACCATCTTTAGGGAAGGAAGAATGCTTCATTTTTCCCAAAATATAGCCCTCCCATACATGTTTACAAGGTCCCTCAAGTTTGGGTAGAGAGAACACAATATCAGATTTTTGTAGGCATACAAAACTATCATAATTCAAATGACAAAAGTGTGCATGCCAAAGCTTTACATCTAAGATAGCATGAGAATCTTGAACTACACACATTGAATCATTCATAAATTTTGCATAGTCTATGAGCTCATACAACCCACAACATAAAATGCAAGAAGCAATAATGACATCGCCATTCGAAATATCATCAACTATACACCTATAATAAATAAATTTTACAACCAAGCCAATCTTGTCTAATGTTGAAACTGACAACATATTTTTTTTTATCCCTAGCACATACAATGCATCTGACAATGTGAAATAACTACCATCAGTAGTAGTCAAAATGATATTACCAACTCCCATTACAGGATATGAGGAGTTGTTTGTGCACGTGACACTATTCCCTATAGGGGTAGGCTCAAGTGAATTGAAGAAACTACGTTGCGAGGTAATATGTTTGGTTGTGCCACAATCAAAGTATCAAAAATCTGAGTCTACTGCAGACATACACTACTCAACCATTCTAGCCTCTTTCTCCTTTGCCTCTTTTGCAGCCAGTTTTGGACAACTCTTTATGACATGATCTTTTCCTTTATAGTATTTGCAAATTTTTTTTTGCTTTTCTGTTTTCTTCTCATCTTTGTCTTCCTTCCTCAACTGTGGAGCATTAACACATTTTTGTTTACTAGTAGATGAACTCCATTTATCCTTGCTCTTTTGATTAGCTAAGAAAGCTTGATCTGTAACATGCATAATAGACTTGTTGCACATGGAGTGATCTTCTTGCAACAAAATAGAGAATAACTCCTCAAATTTCAAGGCATTTGGATTGCCTTTCATCCTCAATCAAAGACTAGAAGCAAAACTTTGATATGAATTTGGAAGAACCTTAAGAATGGTCTACACAAGTGAACTATCTGTTAAGACTTCATCAACAAAAATCAATTATTCCTTCAAATCTTTGATCTTTTTCAAAAAAAGTTTCCATAGAATCTCCTTCATTCAAATGTTCACTCTCTAATTGTTTTCAAAGGTAAGCAACACGAGCCTCATTTCTTGCCTGGTATAAAGTGGTAAGTCTATCCCAAGCATCCTTTACTATCTTGTAAGAGCAAATATGAGGGATAATAGTACTTTTGATAGAGAAGTCTATCAATGCATGTGCTTGAGCATCTTTGCCATCCCAATGAAGTTGCTATGGAGTAGGTGTAGTCCGAACCATAGCACGACTAGAAATCTAAAGATAATCATCTTCAATTCCATCTACATCACCTTCAATAACTATATTCGCAGGTGTAGTAGGGTATTTTCAATACCCTACATAATATTCCATGATCCTTTTACTACCAATACATGACACATCATTTATGCCCATAATGGGTAATTGGTACCATCCAAGTTGTCCTTAACAGCCAACATATGGAATACATCATTGCTTTCAATAATGGCCACTGACTAAATACTCTGATGCAAAAAAATGACTATATCTCAAAATGTTGAAGAGAAGCACCCTCTCTACCTCTGATAAATGTGTACTAGACTTTAAGGCGCTTGTATTGGTGACCCAAAACATGTATATATGGTTGGCACAAAAGGAAAAAATTGCCTGCACAGGCATTATGATGTGCATTTGGGGGCCAAAATGAGCTCATATCAAAATTTTGATGCCACAAAGCAAAGCCATTTTGAATTCCTAATTTCCTTGAGTATGCTTATCAATTTTGGTGCAATTCTAAGACTCTGACTGGGTGTTGATGACACCCTAGGTGAAGTGGTTGTTCATCAGATCTTGTAGATGCATGTACACAGAGGATAGTACAGAAATGAAATCTCACAAAAGCATAAATAGAATAGAAAGAGAAAGGAGCCTTGACACTAGATTGGGTACAATCTCCCCCCACATACTCTGATGGATGAGTTTATCAGAGCATGTGTTTTATAGATAATCTTCATTACATCTTGAATAGAAGATACATGAGGGTGATGCCTCGAAAAGTGTGCATTTACAAAAATCTGCTTTATTTATAAAATCGTTGCTTTTTAAGCGATCTACTATTTCTTTACAAAAAATAACTAAAGTACTATCTTCTAAATATTCTTCTAAAGATCTGAATAAGTCCATGCATGTTCACACCCTCATGAGTCTTCACTTGCTAAATCAAAACACAAATCACATTAAAACTCTCAAGAGATTAAAATCCATATAACATTCCATTATTCCATAAAATATAACATGCCTCCCAGTTGACGAGCAACTGATCTCAATTGATAAGAATAAAATAGACATGGATGGCCAGTCACATGTCCCATCACTTAACAATCATAAGCATGTTCCATGTAAAAACACATGCATGGAATTGGAAAACTAGAATTTAATGTGACTATGAATGATATGTAGAAATCAAATGATCATAGTGTGGAGTTAGTGATGTTTTATGAATCCATTGAGATTCTTCAAGTGAGTGATTTTTATGTTTAACTAAATATCTATGATATTGGTTACCTACACATGGAGTAGTGACATCATAATCAAGTATTTTCTTTGGAACTAAAAAAGTTTTAGCATCCTCTTCAAGTAATGGAGGATCATCTAAAATAGGAGTGACTAGTAAAGTTCCTTTAAAAGATTTCAATAAACTAATATGAAAAGAATTATGTATATTTCAATGAGAAGGTATGTCTAGTCTAAAAGCATTCTCATTATTTTTTTGAATGATACGAAAAGATCCATAATAACATGGTGCAAGTTTAACATTAGGATGTTGTGAAATATTTTTCAAATGTCTTTTAATTATTCGTAATATACAAAATCATTTTCATTAAATTGTTTAGCTACTCGTTTCTTATTAACATTACTCATGTACTGTTCTTGACTCTTTTTAATGTGCTCATGAACCTCATGAAGTGTAGAAATATGATCTTGTGCAAAAGAATCAACCATAGGTATATCAGTCTGAGTGAGAGTCGTGGGAGTGGGAAGCTTTTTACCATAAACAATCTCATACGGTGCACGTCTGGTAGTGGAATGTGTTGTGTTATTATATGCAAATTGTAATACAGGAATTTTCTCATCCCAATTACTTGGATTATGTAAAGAATAACAATGTAATAAATCTAAAATAGTACTATTCGTAGCTTCACTTTGCCTATTACTTTCAGGATGAAATGTAGAGCTAAAGTCTATTTAGGACCTAAATTTTTAAATAATGCAATCCAAAAGCAATTACAAAAACAAACATCTCGATCTAAAAGAATAGTTTTTGGAAAACCATGATGCAAAAAAATACATTTAATAAATAACTTAGCAGCTTGAGGTGCAAAAAGAGTCTTTTTACAAGGAACGAAATAGTGCTTGTTTACTAAACCTATCAACAATTGTCCAAATCATATCATTATGAGATGAAGTTGTAGGAAGACGAGTAATAAAATCCATAGAAATTTGTTCCCATGGTCCATTGGGTATGGGAAGTGGCATTAATAATCCTAATGCTTTACCATGATGTCGTTTCGCACGTTGACACAAAATGCAATGGGAAACACGTTGTACATAGATATTGCTCATGTAACAAGAAGGAGAAGAAGTTTGGATATTTCACAACATGGCCAACTCCTCTTATCCTTTTCCATGCAAATCTGGCGGTAGTGATCCCCCCTTGGGATAAAACAACCCAAGTAGTCGAGTACCACTCAAGTAGAAAAAGATGCACTTAACCCTCTACCAATGCTTGACTCCTGGGCAATGCATAAACCTGCTCATCTGTGATACAACAAACTGAATATTTGGCTGAGTAATGCATAAGTAAATCAAGCATCCAACAACCTGTTGATAGAAAACAGCATCAAATGCATCTCCAGCATCATGAAGACTCACTCGTAAACCTGTCTCCATAGGACTGGCAATGGGCATACAATCTTCAAGGCCAAAATGCTACACTAATGTGTCAATATATTTCATTTGAAACAAAGCCATTCCACCATCAACTTGCATAAGCTGAATGCCAAAATAGTGATGCAAATGCCCCAAATCACACATCTCAAATGAGGCATGCAAATCAGCCTTAAAATCAGCAATATGCTTCTCAATAGGACCAGTGAGCAGCATGTCATCAACATAGAAAACAATGATCAGAAGCACATCATTAGCATGCTTAACATATAAGGTGCTTTCAGTTGGACTGTTCTCAAAACCATGTGCAATCAGATAGGCATGTATCTTCTCATACCAAGCACGTGGTGCTTGCTTTAAACGATATAATGCCTTCTTTAACCTGCACACTTGGTTTTCATGCCCTTTTTGCACAAAGCCATGGGGCTGAAAAACATACACTTCTTCATGCAAGTCACCATTCAGAAATGTTGTTTTAATGTCCAACTGATGTACATTCCAACCATGATGAGCTGCAAGTGCACAGATGCTATGAATTGTAGTCATTCGGCAAGTAGGTGCAAAGGTCCCATCAAAATCAATGCCTCTCTCCTACACATAACCCTTTGCAACAAGTCTAGCCTTATACCTGTCAACTGTACCATGAGGCTTAGGCTTCAACTTGTATACCCACTTAGTCCCAATGGCCTTCTTGCTAGGAGGCAAGTCACATAAAGACCAAGTACCATTCTTCATTATAGCATCATATTCAGATTGCATAGAAGCCATCCAATTTTCTAAATTTTGTGCTTAATCAAACGAAACAGGCTCATTCTCATCACAGAGACTAGATGCAGCCATAGCATAGCAATCTGATGCAAAAGAGGCACTATGAGAGCGTGAACGAGTACGATATGATAGAGGTGCATCTAATTTGCTATCACACAAAGTCTAAACTAGCCATTTTGGCATAGTTTTTGCCTACTCAATATCAGCTCTCTCATCAATTAGTGCATCATGTAAATCTGCATTAGAAATGGAATGATCTCCATCATCACATGAAACCTGCAAAGGTTGAGAAGTTGCCTCATTGGGACCAACACTAGACTGTCCACCTGTAAAAAGAGGCAGCAAAGTATCATACATGTCTTTGGAGCTAACATATGTCTCCTTAGTACATGAAAGCAATGGCTGAATAGCATCTTCCACAAAAACAACATCACGGCTAGCCAAAATGCATTTAGTCTATCGATGATACAGATGATAGCCTTTACTTTCAGAACTGTACCCAACAAAAATACATTTTACTGCTTTATCATCCAATTTTTTGTGATGTTGTTCATGCACTAATGCATATGCCAAACAACCAAAAACACGCAGATGAGCAACAGATGGCTTGCGATCATGCCAAGCCTCATATGGAGTGATAGACTGCAATGATTTAGTGGGACACCTGTTAAGTACATATGCGGTACACATGACAGCCTCAAGCCAGAAAGTATGTGGTAAAGCCTAACTCTTGACCATACACCTTGCCATCTCCATGAGTGACCTGTTCTTTTTTTCAGCAACCCCATTCTGTTGAGGTGTATACGACACTGTACACTGGTGTTTTATCCCACGTTCAGCCAGAAATGCATTAAAACCAGAAGACATATGTTCCCCACTCCCGCGATCTGAACAGAGGGTGCCCATTTTACATGCTAACATATTTTCAGCCAAAACCGAAAACTGTTTGAAGCACATGAACACTTAAGACTTTGCCTTCAATGAATATACCCATGCATGCCTGGAAAAATCATCAATGAAAGTCACAAAGTAAAGAAAATTTCCAAAAGAAGGTGTCTGCATAGGACCACAGACATCACTATGTACAAGCTGCAATTTCTTAG
This sequence comes from Ceratopteris richardii, assembly GCA_020310875.1. NCBI lineage: Eukaryota > Viridiplantae > Streptophyta > Polypodiopsida > Polypodiales > Pteridaceae > Ceratopteris > Ceratopteris richardii. The sequence continues at coordinate 50,322,941 of CM035429.1, forward strand.
TAGCCCGAACTGAACCATCTTTTGGAAATGAGGAACGCTGCATTTTGCCCAAAATACAGCCTTCACAAACATGTTTTCCAGGTGCCTCAAGTTTGGGCAAAGAGGACACCATTTCAGATTTCTGCAGGTGTAGCGATCTAGAAAAATTCAGATGACCAAAGTGTGCATGCCAAAGCTTTGCATCTGACATAGCTTGAGAATCATGTACTGCACATGCCAAATCATTCACAGATCTCTCATAGTCTATGAGCTTATATAGCCCATGACATAAAATGCTAGAAGCAATAATCACATCGCCATTTGATAGATCATGAATTGTACACATGTCATTAATAAATTTCACAATCAAGCCAATCTTGGCTAATGCAGAAACTGATAATAGGTTCTTCTTGATCCCTGGCACAAATAAAGCATCTTATAAAGTGAAAGAACTACCATCAGCAGTAGTCAAAATGACCTTACCAACTCCCATAACATGATAAGAGGAGTTGTTGGCACATGTAACAGTATTCCTTGTAGGGGCAGGCTCGAGTGAAGAGAAGAAATTGCACTGCGAGGTAATATGTTTGGTCACCCCACTGTCAAAGTACCAAACATCTGAGTCTACTACCGACATGCACTGCTCATGAGAAGATGGGTCAAAACTGTAGACAATAGTAAACGTCCATTCTTCTTCCTACACAAGATTAGCAAACTCTGTTTTTGGTGTAGAGGCCTCTGCGACAACAATTCCAACCTCTTTCTTCTTTGCCTCTTTAGCAGCCAGTTTTGGACAAAGTTCTTGCAAAATAATTTCTACTTTTCTGATTTCTTCTCATCTTTATCTTCCTTTTTCGAATGTGGAGTATTTGTAGATTTCTGCTTGCTAGTTGAAGAGCTCCATTTTCCTTTGCCCTTCTGATTAGCCAGGAAAGCTTGATCTGCAACACGCATAATGGACCTGTTCTACTTGGACTGATCTTCCTGCAGCAGAAGAGAGACTAACTCCTCAAATGACAAGGCATTTGGATTGCCTTTCATCATTAACTGAAGAGTAGAAGCAAAACTCTGATATGAATCAGGAAGACCATTCATAACGGTCTGCACAAGTGAGCTATCTGGTATAACCTCATCAGCAAAAATCAATTGTTTCTTCAAGTCTTTGATCTTTGTTAGAAAACTTTCCATAGAATCAACTTCATTCATGTGTTCACTCTCCAACTGTTTTCGGAGGTAAGCAATACGATCCTCATTCCTAGCTTGGTACAATGTGGTAAGTGTATCCCAAGCATCCTTAGCTATTTTGCAAGAGTGAATGTGAGGAATAATGGCACGTTTGACAGACAAAGTTATCAATGCATGTGTTTGGGCATCTCTGCCATCCCAAAGAATTTAATCTACAATAGGTGCAACAAAAACCGCAACACAAACAGGAATATGCAAAATATCATCATCTTCGACACCTTCTACCTCAACTTTTGTACCTGCAGTTGTAATAGTTGCAGGTGTGATAGGACGTTTTTCAGCACCCTGCACAATGTTCTGCACAATGTTCCACAGTCCTTTTGCAACCAATACATGTCGCATCATATAAACCCATAACGGGTAGTTGGTACCATCCAACTTATCCTCAACAGCCAACATACGGAATACATCACTACTTTCAGCCATGGCCGGTGACTAAAATACCTTGATGTAGAAAATTGACTGTATGTCAAAAAGTTGAACAGAACTGCCCAGATGAATTCCGCTAGACCTATAGCTGACTTTGAGATGCTTATACTGGTGAACAGAAAGTGGTATAAACCTTTGGCACAAAAAGACAAAATAGCCTACACAAGCGCTGCAATAATGCATTTGGAGGCCGAAAGGAGCTCAAATCCCGATTTCGGCACCACACAGCAAAGCTGCTTTGATCTCGAAAACACGCTGAGTATGCTCATCAAAATTTGTGTGATTTTGAGACTACAACCGGAGGAGTGTCGACGGCACCCTAGATGAAGCGACGACCTTCTCTGATACCAATTGTTGGAGATAGACGTCTACGGAAGCACGTGAACAACACAAGGAAGGAGAAGAAGCTTGGAGTGCAACACACAATACTGAATGTATTACTAGAGAATGTACAAAGATAAGTAGCCCATTAGGGCAATAGGCGTATATACAAGCCAAAAAAAAAAACCTCCTAGAGAGGGAAAAAAGTGCCCCCGCGGTCCTAGTGTGTTCACACACATGACTACCTAAATATATCAACAGAAATAGTACTTTGTACGCCCCTATGACCCATATATGGTGGTTCATGCATCTCTTTCATAAAAAAATCTTTAAAACCTTGTGTGATGCATAACTTGTGTTGGAAATACAAGAATCCATTATGAAAAGTGCAATGATCCTCACTAAATGTTGTAGAATTATTGAAAGCATTCCATGTTTGTGAAAAATACAAATCAAATGCATAAGTAGGAATCATGTCATGAAATAAATGAATATGAACAATAGAAATATTATTGATTGAAACAATATTTGTTTGTGGGGATGGGAAGCAACTAAGAGCATCAACTACAACATTAGCTTTGCCAGGTTGATATTGAATCATAGGCTGAAAATTTTGTATGAATGAAGCCCATTTAATGTATCTATCTAAAATCAATGGTTGATTTATTAAATGCTTAATAGCTTGTTGTTCTATTTTGATTAGAACTTCAGAACCCATAAGGTAATGTTTACAAATTTTAAAGGCATGCACAATAGCCAAAAGCTCCTTATCATATGTATTGTAATTCTTTTCAGAAGGTTTAAATTTTCTACTTTGAAACGCAATGGGATGATCATTTTGCATTAATATAGCACCTATACCTAAACCACTGCATCTATAACTACATGGAAAGGTTGTGCAAAATCTGGTAATTGCAAAATAGGTGCATGAGAAAGTGCATGTTTGAGTTTTTCAAAAGATTCTTGTTGTGCTAATCCCCATGCAAATTTTAACTTTTTCTTCAATAATAATCTGAGTGGAAGTGCTAAATAAGAAAAACCTTTTATAAACATTCTATAAAAACTAGCTAAGCCTAGAAAAGAGCATAGATCATTCACAGTTTGAGGTACAAGCCATTCTACAACTACTTTAATTTTCTTTGGATCTACATGAATGCCGTGACTAGAAACAACATGGACTAAATACTCTAATTCTTTTTGGAAGAAATAACTCTTTTCAGCGTTGGCATAAAGTTTTTGCATAACAAATTAAAAACGGTTGCTAAATGGTTTTCATGTTTATTGTCGTTCTTACTATAGACAAGTATGTCATCAAAGAAAACAAGAACAAAAGTTTGGTAGTCAAGAAAAATATTATTCATCATATGTGCAAATGTAGCAAGTGCATTGGTGAGTCCAAAAGGCATTACCATGAATTCAAAGTGACCAGTTTGAGTTCTAAAGGCAGTTTTATAGATGTCATTTTGTGTCATTCATATCTAATGATAACATGATTTAAGATCAATTTTGCTAAAGATACGTGCTCCATGAAGTTTATCTAGCAAATCATCTATCTGAGGAATATGATCATTGTTTTTAATTGTGATCTTATTGAGTGCTCTATAGTCAATGCACATCCTATAAGTCTTGTTTTTTTTCTCTACTAATAGAACAGGTGATCCAAAGGGAGAAGGAATAGGTCTTATAAGTCTTTTGTGGACTTGATTAGCAATTTCATTTTGATGTAATGGTCCATGCCTATAAGGTGCTTTATGGGGAGAAGAACTACCAAGAATTAAGTCTATACTATGGTCAACAGATCCTCTAGAAGGTGGTAGTTTAGAAGGAAAATCAGCCATATAGCAATCTTGATAGGACTCCATAAATGATTTATGTGCATTAGGAAGTGTATGTGTATAATCAACTATGTGATTGGCAAAAACAATACATGAATTGTATCCTTTCCTAAATGCACATTTTACTTGAGTATGAATAATTAATGGAAATGGTTGGAATTCATGCATTGCAGGCAATGAAATATCTTGATTTTTAAACTTAAAACTCATTGTGTGTGTATGATAATCAATGCATGGATTATAATGATGACGAAAAGGCCTACCAAGTATAACATCATAGGACTGCAAAGTAGCAATTAAGAATGTGTGTGCATCTATGTATGAACCTATACAAGTTTGAATGTTATGCACTTCACTTTGTAACATTATATCTATTTCCTTGAAATGCAGCCTTAACTTTATACATAGAAGGAAGTGGATGTAGTTGAAGACCTTGCACTAGTGTATAAAAAATAAAATCATGTGAACTACCATCATCATGTAAAATATTAACAACTTTAACATTAATAGTACTTTGCATGCAAAGTAAAGAATGAATTGAAATTTTGTTACCCAAGGTACTTAGATTGTTTTCCAATGCTTCTTTGGTTCAATCAAGTTGAGTGTCTTCATGAATGGCCTCCATGTTGTGTACTTGAGCTTTGACAAGCTTCATGTCATTAGTGCAGAACCTACATTTAGCTTTAGTATGACCAAACTTACCACAATGCTAGCAAGTGATACGGGGCCTCTTTTATTGAGCATCCATCATCACAGTTTGAAGACTTGGAGATTTGGTAGAGTGTGAGGGGCTTGTCTTGGGTACTAGTGAGAAATTGGATTGAGGAGGGCGTGAGAAGGGCTTTGAAAAGTAGGTGGGTGCTGAAAAGTAGGAGAAGGAAAAGTAGAAAACGGATGCTTGAAAGGAAAATTGGGCTTGAGTGGTTGCTGTTGTTGATGCATTTGTTGTACGTGAATGGACTCGGTGATGGATTGAAACTCCTTCTCTAGACTGGACGGTTGAGACGGTTGCCGATTCATGAGTGGACACCATAGATCACGATGGGACACTGATATGTACACCTCAATATGTGTGCCATGGCTTTCATATCACTATTGATCGGATCCCATAGACGCACGTATGCAGAGGATAGTACAGAAACAAAATCTCACAAAAACATATAGAGAATAGAAAGAGACAAGAGACTTGACACCAGATTGGGTACAATCTCCCACCACGTACTTTGATGGACGAGTCTATCAGATTATGTGTATTTATAGGTATTTTTCATTACATCCTGATTAGAAGATACATGACGACAATGCTTCAAAAAGCGTGCGTTTATGAAAATTTGCTTTATTTACAAAATCATCGCTTTTTAAGCTATCTACTATTTTTACAAAAAAATAACTAAAATACTATCTTCTAAATATTCTTCTAAATATCTGAATAAGTCCATGTGCGTTCACACCATAACAAGTCTTCACCTGCTAAATCAAAACATAAATCACATTAAAACTCTCAAGACATTAAAATCCATATAACATTCCATTATTCCATAAAATATAATTGTGGTGATCTGCACTAATACCAATTGTTGGAGTTGGAGGTTTGCGTAAGCACACAAACAACACAAGGAAGAAAAAGAAGGTTGGAGACAACACAAAACTGAATGAATTACCAAGTGGATGTACAAAGATAAGTGACCCATTAGGATTATAGGCGTATATACAAGACAAGCAAAAAAGGCTCCTAAAGAGGGAAAAAAGTGTCCCGACAGTCCGAAGTGTGTTCACACACATCACTACTAAAATATATCAAGACATATATTATAGGGCCTTAAATAATTCAATGATAAAGGATATCTTCCCTATGATACTTATCAAAGATCTCTTTGACTACTTAAAGAGAGCTAAAATATTTTCAAAGATTGATTTGCATCAAGGATATCATCAAATAAAGATTAAAAAAGAAGATATTCCCAAGATAGCCTTCATAAAAAAGTATGTATACTATGAATTTTTAGTGATGCCTTTTGGGTTAACAAATGTACCCACAATGTTTATGACTTTAATGGATTAAGTGCTGAAGATATACTTTGGATTTTTTAAAAAAGATTTCCTCGATGACATTCCAATCTTCAGTAAAGATTATGAGGGTCATTTGGAACACTTGAGAAAACTCTTTGAACTTTTCAGAGATTGTAAACTTTATCGTAAAGAATCTAAATGTGATTTCTTTACTTGAAAGTAAACTATCTAGGTCATATTATATCTGTAAAGGGAATCCAAGTTGACCTTGAAAAGGTCCAAGTGATTCTTTAATGACTAGAGCCCAAGACTATTCGAGAATTACACATTTTTCTTGGATTGGTAGGATATTATAGGAAGTTCGATGCTGGATATGCCAAGATAGTAGTACCCTTGACTAATCAACTTAGAAAAAGCATCATAAATTGATTTGGAAACAAGAACAAGCAAAGAGTTTCCAATAATTAAAACTTGCTTTAGCTTTAGCCCTGATTCTATGAATAGTGGATCTAAATAGACCTTTCCAATTAGAAATAGATGCAAGTTCATCTACAGTAGGAGTAATACTAAGCTAGATGATCGGCTAATGCTTTCAAAAGTAGAAATATAAGTTTTTTGTAGAAAAAATATTCTACCTATGAGCAACAAATGTTTGCTACAGTTAATGCTCTTAAGTAGTGGTACCGTTACTTGTATGGATCAAAGATAACCATTGTCTTTGATTAGGAGAGCATCAAGTGGTTTGCACACCAATTAGACTTAAGAGGTAGAAAACACTACAACATATGAGTCTCATACCGATAGTCATACCTCAATGTCAATATTACAATTGGAAATGTTTGGAAAAACCATTCTATCCATATCAACGGTCAATCTGGCTTCGGTATAACCATTAAAAAAAATTATCATCGGTATGCACATAAAAAAATGCTGCCATCGTTATACATATCGATATATGCATCGATATAGGCATCGGTATGAGCATCAATATAGGTGTTGATATTTCCTAGAAAATATTGTTGCTTATATCGACACTCATACTGATACCTATACCAACACATATATCAATGCATACATCGATGACACATTTTAATAACTCGACAGCCAAAAGTTGACTAGTCCTTTGTTTTGAATTGCGATCAATTTTCTCAATCGAATTCACGTGCGAGCATCTTGATCTCATGTGCATTGTGCTTGCCCTGGGATTTTTGTCTCTCCCCTCACACACATCCAACCTCCTCTCTTTCCATACACACACACACACATAAATCTTCTCTCCTTACACACACACATCTCTCTCTCTACACACACATCTCTCTCTTGCATCTTGGTAAGTGATGCTCTCCTTCACCCTCTCTCTCTCTCTACTCGTTTTTGTTCCCTAATTTCTCTTTCATTTTGACTTGTAGGATCTTTTTGGCATCGGTTTTTTGTTTGACAAGAGGTGATGTTGATTGTGCTTTGATGAGCAATCTGGAGGAAATTACATCGATGCAAGTGATTTATGTACATGCATGTATTGTTTTGTTCTTTATTAGAGAGAAAGAGAGAAATATATATAAATATAAATAAATAAATAAATAAATAAATAAATAAATAAATATATATATATATATATATATATATATATATATATATATATATATATATATAGAGAGAGAGAGAGAGAGAGAGAGAGAGAGAGAGAGAGATGTGTTGGAGTTTGAGGCCTCTGAAAGCGCATGAAGAGCACAAGGAAAAAGAAGAAGCTTGGAGCATAACACACAATACTCAATGTATTATCACTAGAATGTACAAAGATGAGTGACCCGTTAGGCCAATAAGTGTATATACAAGGGGGGGGGGGGGAAAGCCTCCTAAAGAGGGAAAAAAGTGCCTCAATGGTCCTAGTGTGTTTAGATACATCACTACCTAAATATATCAACAAATCTACCCTGGGAGTGATGTAGTGAACAAGGAGCTGGCACTCATGTATAAGGAAGTGTCAAGCTATGTGGAATCAATCCACAAAAGGAAGTAAGCCCAAAGCTTAACTTCTACCTAGGCAGAGCCTTTTGAAAAGATCTACGATGTTCTCATGTGTGGGCACATATGCCAAACTAATCTCTCTAACAGAGAACCTCTCCCTAACATAATGATAGTGCATCCCAATGTGCTTAGTACGAGCATGGAACATAGGATTCCTTGCAACTGCCAATGCGCTTTGATTGTCAATGAAGATGGTGGCGGCAGAAGATTGACCAACGCCCAAATCAGCCATGAGGCATCTGAGCCACACACACTCAGCAGTCGTTGTGAAAGCTTCCCTATACTCAACCTCACAATTGGAAGTGGCCACAGTGTTGGAGCAGAACAATCAACAATTAGTGATTACATAAAATCAAGAAGTGGAAAAATGATTGGAAGATTGAAGATCAGTTTCAAGAAAGAGGAGATTCAGAAACAAAGTTCTTTTGTACATTACTCTTGAAAATATTTCAATGTATTTGGAAAATTGACGAGTAAGACTCGTATATATATATATATATATATATATATATATATATATATATATATATATATATATATATATATATATATATATATATATATATATATATATATATATATATATATATATATATATATATATATATATATATATATATAGAGAGAGAGAGAGAGAGAGAGAGAGAGAGAGAGAGAGAGAGAGAGAGAGAGAGAGAGAGATACATGTTCATAGTCGTAGAGAGAGAGATATAGAAGAGATAGAGAAGACAATAGAAGTGAAGAATAGAAGAATAGGAGAGTATGAGATGAACATTATGCATGTCATCCATCAGATGTATGAAAAGTTATGAGAAGAAAAATCTTCAGAGAATTGCGCGTCGATCTTTTCTCTGATTCTCCTTCTGTGGTTAATCTTTTGAGAAATCCTTTTGAACATGTCTAAGTCTATAGTTAATCCATCTATGGTTAAAATTTGAGAGTCCAATTGCGAACAGGCTGAGAGAATTTTGAATAGGAACATTCATATGTAGAAAGTTCTGAATGACTTCTGAAACAGGCGCAGATTCGATGGTCAAAGAAATGGACAGTGCTCAGTGCATAGTGTAAAGTTTTACACAAATGAGGATTCAAAATTTAAGTTGAGAGGTAAGCCATCTATGGCTAAAAGCATTTGATTAAACGGGCTGTAGTTTGGGAGAACCATAGCTTAGAAGTTATAGGTGTCAAAGTCATCATTACAGAGAGATAGTTTCAGACATAGGTATATTGTCTGAGTCATTTCCCACAATCTACTCAAGCATTTGAGGATTTTTAACTTGGAGAAGATGTGTAACCTCTAGGCGACACATGCTACAAATTTTTTTGAAAAATTTTACACGAATGATCAATCAATGAATGATTAATGTGCTGCAGACTTTTTCAGAGAAGTGATTTTTCACAGTTGATCAATTTCTTGATAGTTTGGTGATTGTTCTTTAAAATTAAGTGGAGTTTGAAGTTATTCTTGATATAGAGGTGGTCTAACATCAAGGATAGCTTGTTCTTTTGGAGATTAACCCTCTCCCATCAGTGGTATCAGAGCAAGTTATATCAAAATTGAGGAAAGGGAGACTCCGACTGCTGTAGACATACAAACTTTACATGTCGAAGGATCAAAAGGATAAAGTGTGAAGAAAGATTGAAGGAAGACACATAAAGGTTGTCAAAAGGATCAGAAGGAGCAACATTCGAAGCTAAGGTACATTCATTCTTTATAAGGACTAAGATTTGAGACTACAGGTGAAGCAAGGATGGGAGATAGTCTCCAAATTGAAAAGTTGGATAGAGAAAATTATCCAGCTTGGTCTATGAGAATGGAAGCTCATCTTATGAGCAAAGATCTGATGGGATATATCACAGGAGAGGAAGAAAAGCCGGAGTTCAGAGATCCTAGTGTTCCAAATAGGGAGGAGCTAGCAAATGTAAAGATTTGGATGAAGAAGGATGCTCAAGCAAGGAGCATAATCTACATGGCAGTGAATGATTATTTGCTTCCTCATATTAGAGGACTTGAAAGTGCAAGTGACATTCACTACCTTCAAGAAGAAGAATTCACAATCAATATCTGATTATGTGACAAAGATGAAGGACATTGCAGATTCTTTAGGTGCAGTGGATGAAGATATTGAAGAAGATAAATTGGTAAGACAAATTCTCACAGGGCTAAGAGGAGATGAGAAGTGGAAGCCTTTTATTTTGTCTACAGAACTTTCATCAGATCATTTCACTCCTGATCTAAATCAATTGTTAGGACATATGCTACCTTTTGAGAATGATATCAAAGGAGATATTGATAAGAGTGCAGGAGTATTTTAAAGATAAGAAGAAAGCTAGCAAAGGAAAGCAACAATTAGTTGAAGATGAAGGTACTCCAAGCCAAGCAAACTTCCTAAGAGGAAGAGGAAGTGGCAGAAATAGAGGAAGAGGCAGAAATAACAAAGATAATGTCAGAGATTGTTGGATATGTGGTAAGACCAATCATCTATCTCATGATTGTTGGCACAATAATCAAAGCAATGGTAATTTTAATCAGAATTTTAATAAAAAAGGAAGAGGTGGCAGATATCAGAGAGGAAACTTAAGAGGTAGAGGTGGTAGGTATTCTTTTGGAAGAGGTGGAGGAAGAAACTTCCAAAATAAATCATATAATAACACCTACTACAATTATGCATCAGATCAGAAAGAAGACTTGACTCTTATTATGAATGCAACATGTGAAGCTTCACATGAAGACATGAGAGTATTTTATATTGACTCAGGATGTAGCAACTATCTGAGTGGAAACATTGCCTTGATGACTGATCTAGATTATAATGCAATTAATCATACAGTCCAAATAGGTGATAATACAAAGCACAAGGTAAAGTCAATTGGTTTAGTCAAAGCCAAAGATGGAAGCACTCTCTTGAGTAAGGTTTTGTATGTTCCTACAATTCCTAAAAATCTGATAAGTGTAGGACAAATTGTGGGAAAAGGATATGAGGTAAGGTTCACTAATGATGGAGTTTATGTTGAAGACCCTAGTCAAGGGTATAAACAGATTGTTACAGGGAAGAAGGAAGGAAGGCTCTTCACATTAAAGGTACAAGGAAATATTGGACATGTTATGTTTGCATATGGAGAGCAAAAGGTGCCAGAATTGGATCTTTGGCACAAAAGACTTGGACACTTTAATGAGAGAGGTATCAAAGAAATGATAAACAATGGTTCAGTACTTGGATTGCCTAACATTGCAGGTCAACACATGACATACAGATGTGAAGCATGTCAGTTAGGTAAGGCTCATAAGCAATCATACAATAAGCATGGTTTTATGTATTCAGAAAGACTTGAATTGGTACATACAGATGTGTGGGGTCCTTCAAAGGACTTTAGTATAAATGGTTCAAGATATTATGTTATATATGTTGATGATGCTACCAGGTGGATCACAATCTATGTGATCAAAGACAAATCAGAAGTGTTTAATATATTTAAACACTATCATGCATATGTAGAGAGAATTACAGGTCAAAAATTGAAGAGGTTAAGGTCAGATGGAGGGGGAGAGTATTTTTCTAATGAGTTCAGTGATGTTGGTGCAAGACAATCAACAATTGAAGGTCTTTAAGTCCGCAGAGACGTCAGCAAAAATTTCCTTAAAAATGTCACCGGAACAGTACCGGAACAGTACCGGAAGGTCACAGGAAAGTCACCGGAATGTTACCGGAAATGATCACTTTTACAGTTTTCAGTTCATGAAGAGTTGGAAGATAAAAGGAGGAAGAAAAGAACAAATTTTGAAGCATGGAAGAGAACCGGAAAAATTGTACACATATGTACAGTAGTATAGTCCGCGTTATAAGCTTGTACAAATTTATCTATAAATACCTGAAAATGTCGAGGCGCATAAGGAGAGGTGAGAGTAGAAGAAGAGGGAAGAATGAGAGGCATATAGGCAAGAGAAGAGAGACATAGAATAAGAGAGAATGAGAAGTTAGATGTCGTGAGACATATGAAAAGTTAGTTGAGTTTTCCTCTCATCACTCAACTGTAACTTTCTGAGTAATCGAAAAATACTGCGCCGAAATTTCTGTGTGTTTTCATCTGTGATAGATGATTTGTGAAATCCTTTTGAGGATATCTAAGTCTATAGTTAATCAATCTATAGCTTAAGTTTCAGAGTTTAATTGTAAACAGAAACCGAGAATTGTCAGTAGGAACATTCATATGTGTTGAGTGTTCAAAGTTTACTGAAACAGGCGCATTTTCGGTGATCAATGTTTTGATCATTTCTCAGTGCATACTTTAAAGTTTTGCATGAGTGAGGGCTTAATCTTTAAGTTAGAAGATAAGCTACTCGTAACCAAAAGCATTTGCTTAAACGGGTTCTATTCAAGGAGAACTAAGTCTTAGAAGTTACAGGTGTAAAGTCGACTGTTCAGAATGACAGTTTCAGACATAGATAACTTGTGAAGGTGATTTCTCAAGTTATACTAAACCTTTTGAGTAACTTTAACTTGAAGGAGGTGCGCAATCTCTAGGCGACACTCCATACAAAGTTTCATAAAAAACTTTCCGCATTTGATAGATTAATTTGAAGAAATTGTGCAGCAGACTTTTGTGTTGTAAAGTTTTGACTTACTCTTGGTATAGAGGTGCTCTAATCACAAGAGTAGGTTATTCTTTTGGAGATTAACACTCTCCATCAGTGGTATCAGAGCAGGAGACATCAAAATCAAAGAAAGGAGGATCCCGATTGCTGCGGTTACAAAGAATTCAACAACCGAAAAAACTAAAAGGTGAAAGCTTGAAGGCGAAACCTGAGGAAGAGATCATACGATATCAAGAAAGACAAACGGAGTTCAATTTGAAGCAAAGGTACATATATTATTCATAAAGGTTGAAGATTTCAATACACAGGAAGACACAAGATGGGAGATTCTCTGCAGATAGAGAAACTGGATAGAGAAAACTATCCTGCGTGGTCAATGAGGATGGAAGCTCATCTTATGAGCAAAGATTTGATAGCTTATATCACAGGAGAAGAAGAAAAGCCACAGTTCAGAGATCCTAGTGTTCCGACTAGGGAAGAGTTAGCAGATTTGAAAAACTGGATGAAGAAAGATGCTCAAGCTAGAAGCATTATCTATATGGCAGTCAATGATTACTTGTTACCTCATATTCGAGGTCTTGAAAGTGCAACGGACATTTGGAATGCATTGGAGGAGCATTTCCAGAATACTACTAAGTCAAGGAAGGCATCCTTATGGGCAGAGTTTACAACCTTCAAGAAGAAGGCTTCTCAGTCCATTTCAGACTATGTGACAAGGATGAAAGACATTGCAGATGCATTAGGAGCTGTTGACGAAGACATTGAGGAGGATAAATTGGTAAGGCAAATTCTTACAGGCTTAAGAGGTGATGACAAATGGAAGCCGTTTATTTTGTCTACAGAGTTATCACTTGATCATTTCACTCCAGATTTAAATCAGTTGCTAGGTCATATGCTAACATTTGAGAATGATGTTAAAGGAGATGGTGACAAGAGTACAGGTCATGCAATGTACTCAAAAGATAAAAAGAAGAATAGCAAAGGAAAGCAACAAGCAAATGAAGATGAAGGAACAACTAGCCAAGCCAACTTCCTAAGAGGAAGAGGAGGTGGTAAAGGTAGAGGAAAAGGCAGAAACAACAAAGATGGAGGCAAAGCTTGCTGGATTTGTGGTAAGACAAATCATTTAGCTAATGATTGTTGGCACAATACTCAAAGTAATAATGGATATAGTCAAAGTTACAATGCAAGAGGAAGAGGTGGCAGAAATCAAAGAGGAAATTTCAGAGGAAGAGGTGGTAGGAGTTACTTTGGAAGAAATGCAGGTAGAGGATTCCAAAGTCAACAATATAACAATACCTACTACAATTACACTTCAGAACAGAAGGAGGATTCAACATTGATATTGAATGCTACTTGTGAAAGGCAGAGTGAAGATCAAAGAGTCTTCTACATTGACTCAGGATGTAGCAATCACCTGAGTGGAAACATATCATTGATGACTGATTTGGAGAATAAAGTTTCTAATCATGTTGTTCAAACAGGTGACAACACAAAGCATAAAGTGAAGTCGATTGGATCAGTGAAAGCCAAAGATGGCAGTACCTTATTGGGTAAGGTTCTGTATGTTCCTACAATTCCTAAGAATTTGATAAGTGTAGGACAAATTGTTGAAAAGGGATATGAAGTAAGATTCACTAATGAAGGAGTATACGTGGAAGATCCCAGTCAAGGATATAAACAGATTGTTTCAGGAAAGAAAGAAGGAAGACTGTTTACACTGAAGATTCAAGGCAACATTGGTCAGGCCATGTTTACATATGAAGGACAGAAAATTTCTGAGTTAGATCTTTGGCACAAAAGGCTTGGACATTTCAATGAAAGAGGTATTAAAGATATGGTTAACAATGGTTCAGTGCTTGGATTGCCTAATGTTGCAGGTCAACATATGACATACAAATGTGAGGCATGTCAATTAGGTAAAGCTCATAAGAATTCTTACTCCAAGCATGGTTTTATGTACTCAGAGAAGCTTGAGTTGGTACACACAGATGTGTGGGGACCATCAAAGGATTTCAGTATAAATGGATCAAGATATTATGTGATTTATGTTGATGATGCTACTAGATGGATCACTATCTATGTGATCAAGGATAAGTCAGAAGTATTCAATACATTCAGACATTATCATGCGTATGCAGAAAGAATTACAGGTCATAGACTGAAGAGACTAAGATCAGATGGAGGGGGAGAGTATTTCTCCAACGAATTCAGTGACTACTTATGGAATGCAGGTATAAAAAGGGAAATTACTTGCAGATATTCTCCTCAACAAAATGGTGTAGCAGAAAGAAGGAATAGGACTCTTGTTGAGTTTGCAAGGTCCATGATGAATGAGAAAAATTGCCCTAATTATTTGTGGGCTGAAGCTGTAAATACAGCTACTTATTTGGTTAATAGGTTACCATGTAAAGCCCTGCAGGGTATGACACCATATGAAGCTTGGTGGGGTAAAAGACCTACCCTAGATCATTGCAGAGTATTTGGATGTGTGGCATATGCATATGTGCCATCACAATTAAGACACAAATTGGAACCTAAAGCTGAAAAATATGTTTTCATTGGTTATGATGATAGACAGATGGGATACAGGTTGTGGAATCCATCCACAAAACATTTCCTGGTATCGAAAGATGTTACATTTGATGAGCAAAGTTCTTGGTATGCAGGAACAGTTGATAATAATACAGGTGATGAAGAAGAAGTGAATCAGAAGAAAGGTAAATCAAAGGTTCAAATAATTGATGAAGAAGAAAATTATGAAGTGCAGGAAGAAGCTGAAGAAAGGCCAAGATTTGATCCTGAGTGTGAAGAACCAGAAACCTCAAGGACCGGAGAACTCAGAAGGTCATCAAGAAATAGATGGCAACCTACAAGGTACAGTTATGATACTTCATTTTTGGCTACGAAAGATTTTGCTTACATAGTGAAAGCAGATGAAGACCCTTCTACATATGAAGAGGCAAAAGGTAAGGAAAAATGGGAAAAAGCTATGCAGGAAGAACATGATGCATTGGTAGAGAATCAAACATGGGATTTAGTTCCTAAACCAAATAGCCAGAAGATTATTGGATGCAAATGGGTCTACAAGACCAAAAGATTTGCAGATGGAAGTGTGTCTAGATATAAAGCTAGACTTGTTGTCAAAGGGTTTGCTCAGACTTATGGAGTTGATTATGATGAGACTTATAGTCCAGTGGCAAAGATGACAACCATCAGAACACTCATAGCTGTTGCTGCGAGCAAAGGTTGGAAGTTATGTCAGTTAGATGTGAAAAATGCTTTTCTGAATGGATATATTTCAGATGATGTGTTCATGGAGCAACCTCAAGGGTTCAGAGATAAAAGGTATCCAGATCATGTGTGCAAGCTCAAGAGAGCTTTGTATGGCTTGAAGCAAGCGCCAAGAGCGTGGAACTATAGACTTGTAAAGTTCTTGAAAGAACTTGGTTTTAAGGTGTCTGAAGCAGATAGTAGTCTGCTTATAAAAGCAAGTGATAATGGTTTCATATACATGTGCATATATGTTGATGATATAATCCTTACAGGAACAGATGAGTCAGGTATACAAAGACTCAAGAAGCAAATGGAAAAGGAGTTCAAGATAAGTGACTTGGGAGACTTGTCATATTTCTTGGGTATGGAGATCACATATACTCAGCATGGAGTATTCGTGACCCAAGAAAGATATTTGAAGAACTTGTTAATCAAGTTTAAAATGAATGATTGCCGGATAGCACCTACTCCAATGGAGGTGAATCACAAACTGAGTAAGTTTGGTGGAGAAGAATTCAAGGATGTGAGACAATATCAGAGTTTGGTTGGTAGTCTTATCTATGCTACGTTAACCAGACCTGATTTATCATATGCAGTAGGAGTATTGTCTCAATTTATGCACTGTCCAAGGAAAGAACACTGGATTGCAGGACAAAGGGTGTTGAGGTACATTAAGGGTACACTCAAAGAAGGTTTGTATTATGGTTTTACATCAGATACAAATATCAAAATATACAGTGATGCAGATTGGGCAGGTAATCCAGATGACAGAAGGTCAACCTTTGGATACATGTGTTATGTGGGAGGTAAGCTAATCTCGTGGTGTTCCAAGAAGCAACATACAGTTGCTTTGTCTTCTACCGAAGCTGAATACAAAGGCATGGTTGAAGCCGCAAAGGAAGTGATTTGGCTAAAGACTTTAATGAAGAGTTTTGACACTATACAGAGGACACCAATTATATTTGGAGATAATATGAGTTCATTATATTTAGCTGCTAATCCTGTTTTTCATGCCAGGACTAAACACATTGAGATTCAGTATCACTTTCTAAGAGAGAAGGTGATGGATAAAGAGATTGAAGTAATTCATACTTCAACGAAAGATCAGATAGCTGATATGCTTACAAAAAGTTTGGATGGACCTAAGTTACAAAGGTTTAAAGATATGGCAGGAATAAAGAAGACAGAGAAAACCTCAATTGATGATTGAGGGGGAGCTGTTGGTGCAAGACAATCAACAATTGAAGGTCTTTAAGTCCGCAGAGACGTCAGCAAAAATTTCCTTAAAAATGTCACCGGAACAGTACCGGAACAGTACCGGAAGGTCACAGGAAAGTCACCGGAATGTTACCGGAAATGATCACTTTTACAGTTTTCAGTTCATGAAGAGTTGGAAGATAAAAGGAGGAAGAAAAGAACAAATTTTGAAGCATGGAAGAGAACCGGAAAAATTGTACACATATGTACAGTAGTATAGTCCGCGTTATAAGCTTGTACAAATTTATCTATAAATACCTGAAAATGTCGAGGCGCATAAGGAGAGGTGAGAGTAGAAGAAGAGGGAAGAATGAGAGGCATATAGGCAAGAGAAGAGAGACATAGAATAAGAGAGAATGAGAAGTTAGATGTCGTGAGACATATGAAAAGTTAGTTGAGTTTTCCTCTCATCACTCAACTGTAACTTTCTGAGTAATCGAAAAATACTGCGCCGAAATTTCTGTGTGTTTTCATCTGTGATAGATGATTTGTGAAATCCTTTTGAGGATATCTAAGTCTATAGTTAATCAATCTATAGCTTAAGTTTCAGAGTTTAATTGTAAACAGAAACCGAGAATTGTCAGTAGGAACATTCATATGTGTTGAGTGTTCAAAGTTTACTGAAACAGGCGCATTTTCGGTGATCAATGTTTTGATCATTTCTCAGTGCATACTTTAAAGTTTTGCATGAGTGAGGGCTTAATCTTTAAGTTAGAAGATAAGCTACTCGTAACCAAAAGCATTTGCTTAAACGGGTTCTATTCAAGGAGAACTAAGTCTTAGAAGTTACAGGTGTAAAGTCGACTGTTCAGAATGACAGTTTCAGACATAGATAACTTGTGAAGGTGATTTCTCAAGTTATACTAAACCTTTTGAGTAACTTTAACTTGAAGGAGGTGCGCAATCTCTAGGCGACACTCCATACAAAGTTTCATAAAAAACTTTCCGCATTTGATAGATTAATTTGAAGAAATTGTGCAGCAGACTTTTGTGTTGTAAAGTTTTGACTTACTCTTGGTATAGAGGTGCTCTAATCACAAGAGTAGGTTATTCTTTTGGAGATTAACACTCTCCATCAAGTGATTACTTGTGGAATGCAGGTATAAAGAGGGAAATTACTTGCAAGTACTCTCCTCAACAAAATGGGGTAGCAGAAAGAAGAAATAGGACACTTGTTGAATTTGCAAGATCCATGTTGAAAGAGAAAAATTGCCCAAATTATTTATGGGCTGAGGCTGTAAACACAGCCACATATTTGGTTAATAGATTGCCTTGTAAAGTTTTGCAAGGTATGACACCATATGAAGCTTGGTGGGGTAAGAGACCTACCTTGGATCATTGTAAAATATTTGGATGCCTGGCATATGCATATGTGCCATCTCAATTGAGGCATAAGTTGGAGCCTAAAGCAGAGAAGTATGTATTCATTGGTTATGATGACAAGCAGATGGGTTATAGATTGTGGAGTCCATCCACAAAACAATTCCTTGTGTCCAAGGATGTTACATTTGATGAACGAGGTACTTGGTATGCAGGTACATCTAATGTGTATGCAGAAGTTGAAGAAATTATGAATCAGAAGAAAGGTAAAACAAAGGTTCAGATATTTGATGAAGAAGAGAAAAATGAAATACAAGTTGGAGGTGAAGAAGTGCCAAGGTTTGATCCAGAATGTGATGAACCAGAAACTTCAAGAAGTGGAGAACTCAGGAGGTCTACAAGGCACAAATGGCAACCTACAAGGTATAGCTATGATACTTCATTCTTGACTACTAAGGATTATGCTTACATGATAAAAGCAGATGAAGATCCATCTACATATGATGAAGCCAAAGGAAAGAAGAATTGGGAAGAAGCTATGCAAGAGGAGTATGATGCATTGATGGAAAATCAGACATGGGATCTGGTTCCTAAACCTAATAGTCAGAAAATCATTGGATGTAAGTGGGTTTACAAAACAAAAAGATTTGCAGATGGAAGTGTGTCTAGGTACAAAGCCAGACTTGTTGTGAAGGGATATGCACAGACATATGGAGTGGACTATGATGAGACTTATAGTCCTGTGGCAAAGATGACAACCATCAGAACACTCATAGCAATTGCTGCTTGCAAAGGTTGGAAATTATCTCAATTAGATGTTAAAAATGCTTTTTTGAATGGTTACATTTCACATGAAGTTTACATGGAGCAACCAGAAGGGTTCAAAGATCAAGATCCAAATTATGTGTGTAAGCTCAAGAGAGCTTTGTATGGATTGAAGCAGGCCCCAAGGGCATGGAATTATAGGCTTGTAAAGTTCTTGAAAGAACTTGGATTTCAAGCATCAAAGGCAGATAGTAGCTTGCTAGTCAAAGCAAGTGAAGATGGATTTATTATGTTTGTATTTATGTTGATGACATAATACTTACAGGAACAGATGACAAAGGCATACACATGATTAAGAAACAAATGGAGAAAGAGTTCAAAATCAGTGATTTGGGAAATTTGTCATTCTTCTTGGGAATGGAGATTTCATATACTCAACATGGAGTATATGTAACTCAAGAAAGGTATCTGAGAAATTTGCTAACCAAATTTAAAATGGAAGATTGCAGGTTAGCACCAACTCCAATGGAAGTGAATCATAGATTTACTAAATATGGAGGAGAAGAATTCAAAGATATGAAGCTCTATCAAATTTTGGTGGGTAGCTTAATTTATGATACATTAACAAGGCCTGATTTGTCATATGTAGTTGGAGTTCTATCTCAATTCATGCATTGTCCTAGAAAGGAACATTGGATTGCAGGACAAAGAGTACTTAGGTACATCAAGGGTACACTCAAAGAAGGGTTGTACTATGGGTTTACTTCAGATACAAGAGTCAAAATATACAATGATGCAGATTGGGCAGGTAATTTGGATGATAGAAGATCAACACATGGATATTTGTGTTATGTGGGAGATAAGCTAATCTCATGGTGTTCTAAGAAGCAACATACAGTTGCTCTATCATCCACAGAAGCAGAATACAAAGGCATGGTGGAAGCTGCAAAGGAAGTAATATGGCTAAAGACACTTATGAAGAGTTTTGATGTTATTCAGAGTACTCCTATCATTTGTGGAGACAGTATGAGTTCTTTATATTTGGCAGCAACTCCTGTGTTTCATGCTAGAACTAAACATATTGAAATTCAGTATCATTTTTTGAGAGAGAAGGTTATTGATAAAGAAATTGAAATCATGCATACTCCTACAAAAGATCAACTTGTAGATATGATGACAAAAAGTTTGGATGGACCAAAGTTGCACAGGTTTAAAGATATGACAGGAATAAAGAAGATGCAGGTAATCACAATTGATGATTGAGGGGGAGCTGTTGGAGCAGAACAATCAACAATTAGTGATTACATAAAATCAAGAAGTGGAAAAATGATTGGAAGATTGAAGATTAGTTTCAAGAAAGAGGAGATTCAGAAACAAAGTTCTTTTGTACATTACTCTTGTAAATATTTCAATGTATTTGGAAAATTGACGAGTAAGACTCATATATATATATATATATATATATATAGATACATGTTCATAGTCATAGAGAGAGAGATATAGAAGAGATAGAGAAGATAATAGAAGTGAAGAATAGAAGAATAGGAGAGTATGAGATGAACATTATGCATGTCATGCATCAGATGTATGAAAAGTTATGAGAAGAAAAATCTTCAGAGAATTGCGCGTCGATCTTTTCTCTGATTCTCCTTCTGTGGTTAATCTTTTGAGAAATCCTTTTGAACATGTCTAAGTCTATAGTTAATCCATCTATGGTTAAAATTTGAGAGTCCAATTGCGAAGAGGCTGAGAGAATTTTGAATAGGAACATTCATATGTAGAAAGTTCTGAATGTCTTCTGAAACATGTGCAGATTCGATGGTCAAAGAAATGGACAGTGCTCAGTGCATAGTGTAAAGTTTTACACAAATGAGGATTCAAAATTTAAGTTGAGAGGTAAGCCATTTATGGCTATAGGCATTTGATTAAACGGGCTGTAGTTTGGGAGAACCATAGCTTAGAAGTTACAGGTGTCAAAGTCGTCATTTCAGAGAGACAGTTTCAGACATAGGTATATTGTCTGAGTCACTTCTCACAATCTACTCAAGAATTTGAGGATTTTTAACTTGGAGAAGATGTGCAACCTCTAGGCGACACATTCTACAAAGTTTTATGAAAAACTTTACACGAATGATCAATCAATGAATGATTAATGTGCTGCAGACTTTTTTTGAGAAGTGATTTTTTACAATTGATCAATTTCTTGATAGTTTGGTGATTGTTCTTTAAAATTACGTGGAGTCTGAAGTTATTCTTGATATAGAGGTGGTATAACATCAAGGATAGCTTTTTCTTTTGGAGATTAACACTCTCCATCACACAGTAGGCTGCTTCTTGCTCAACCAAGATATGCATGAGTTACCAAGCATGAAGCAAAAACCATTGGTGGATACATGAGTGTCATAGCAACCAACTTAGTTAGAGTCACAAAAAGCATGCAAATCTAGCGGTACTGATCCCCCCTTGGGATAAAACAATCCAAGTAGCTGGGTACCACTAAAGTAGCAAAAGATGCCCTTAACTGCCTGCAAATGCTTGACACATGGGCAATGCATAAACTTGGTCATCTGTGAGATAACAAACTGAATATCTGGCCAAGTAATGCATAAGTAAATCAAGCATCCAACAACCTGCTGATAGAAAACAGCATCAAATGCATCTCCAACATCATGAAGACTCAATCGTAAACCTGTCTCCATAGGAGTGGCAATAGGCTTACAATCTTCAAGGCCAAAATGCTATACTAATGTGTCAATATATTTTGTTTGACACAAAGCCATTCCACCATCAACTTGCATAAACTGAATGCCCAAATAGTGATGCAAATGCCCCAGATCAGACATCTTGAATGAGGCATGCAAACCAGCCTTAGAATAAGCAATATGCTTCTCAATAGGACCAGTGAGCAGCATGTCGTCAACATAGACAACAATGATAAGAAGCACATCATTAGCACGCTTAACATATAAGGTGCTTTCAGTTGGACTGTTCTCAAAACCATGTGCAATCAGATAGGCATGTATCTTCTCATACCAAGCACGTGGTGCTTGCTTTAAACCATATAATGCGTTCTTTAACTTGCACACCTCGTTTTCATGCCCTTTTTGCACAAAGCCACGGGGCTGAAAACATACACTTCTTCATGGAAATCACCATTCAGAAATGTTGTTTTAATGTCCAACTGATGTACATTCCAACCATAATGAGCTGCAAGTGCACAGATGCTATGAACTGTAGTCATTCGGCAAGTAGGTGCAAAGGTCTCATCAAAATCAATGCCTCTTTCCTGCATATAACCGTTTGCGACAAATCTATCCTTATACCTGTCAACTGTACTATGAGGCTTAGGCTTCAGCTTGTATACCCACTTAGTCCCAATGGCCTTCTTGCTAGGAG
This sequence comes from Ceratopteris richardii, assembly GCA_020310875.1. NCBI lineage: Eukaryota > Viridiplantae > Streptophyta > Polypodiopsida > Polypodiales > Pteridaceae > Ceratopteris > Ceratopteris richardii. Next base: position 50,345,396 of record CM035429.1, read on the forward strand.
GCAAGTCACATAAAGACCAAGTACCATTCTTCATTAAAGCATCATATTCAGATTGCATAGCACCCATCCAATTTTCTGAATTTTGTGCTTAATCAAACGAAATAGGTTCATTCTCATCACAGAGACTAGACGCAGCCATAGCATAACAATCTGATGCAAAAGGGGCACTATGAGATCCTGAACGAGTACAATATGATAGGGTTGCATCTAATTTGTTGTCACACAAAGTCAGCACTAGCCATTTTGGCATAGTTTTTGCTTGCTCAATATCAACTCTCTCATCAATTAGTGCATCATGTAAATCTGCATCAGAAATGGAATGATCTCCATCATCACATGAAACCTGCAAAGGCTGAGAAGTTGCCTCATTGGGACCAACACTAGACTGTCCACCTGTAAAAAGAGGCAGCAAAGTATCATACATGTCTTTGGAGCTAACAAATGTCTCCTTAGTACATGAAAGCAATGGCTGAATATCATCTTCCACAAAAACAACATCATGGCTAACCAGAATGCATTTAGTCTATGGATGATATAGATGATAGCCTTTACTTTCAGAACTGTACCCAACAAAAATACATTTTACTGCTTTATCATCCAATTTTTTGTGATGTTGTTTAGACATTAATGCATATGCCAAACAACCAAAAACACGCAGATGAGCAACAGATGGCTTGAGATCATGCCAAGCCTCATATGGAGTGATAGAGTGCAACGCTTTAGTGGGACACCTGTTAAGTACATATGCGGCACACACGACAGCCTCAAGCCAGAAAGTATGTGTTAAAGCCTTACTCTTTACCATACACCTTGCCATCTCCATGAGTGACTTGTTCTTTCATTCAACAACTCCATTCTATTGAGGTGTATACGACATTGTACACTCGTGTTTTATCCCATGTTCAGCCAAAAATGCATTAAAATCAGAAGACATATAGTCCCCCCTCCCCCGATCTGAACAGAGGGTGCCCATTTTACATGCTGACAGATTTTTAACCAAAACCAAAAACTGTTTGAAGCACATGAAAACTTCAGACTTTGCCTTCAATGGATATACCCATGCATGCCTAGAAAAATCATCAATGAAAGTCACGAAGTAAAGATAATTTTCAAAAGAAGGTTTCTACATAGGACCACAGACATCACTATGTACAAGCTGCAATTTTTGAGTAGCACGAACTGAACCATCTTTTGGAGATGAGAAACACTACATTTTGCCCAAAATATAGCCTTCACAAACATGTTTTCTAGGTGCCTCAATTTGGGCAAAGAGGACACCATTTCAGATTTCTGCAGGCATAGCAAACTAGCAAAATTCAGATGACCAAAGCATGCATGCCAAAGCTTTGCATCTAACATAGCCTGAGAATCATGTATCGTACATGACGAATCATTCACAGATCTTTCATAGTTTATGAGCTTATACAGACCACGACATAAAATGCCAGAAGCAATAATCACATCGCCATTTGACAAATCATGAATTGTACACATGTCATCAACAAATTTCACAACGAAGCCAATCTTGGCTAATGCAAAAACTGATAACAGGTTCTTCTTGATCCCTGGCACAAATAAAGCATCTTACAAAGTGAAAGAACTACCATCAGTAGTAGTCAAAATGACCTTACCAACTCCCATAACAAGATAAGAGGAGTTGTTGGCGCATGTAACAGTATTCCTTGTTGGGGCAGGCTCGAGTGAAGAGAAGAAATTGTGCTACGAGGTAATATGTTTGGTCGCCCCACTGTCAAAGTACCAAACATCTGAGTCTACTACATACATGCACTACTCATGAGAAGATGGGTCAAAACTGTAGATAGTAGTAAACACCCATTCTTCTTCCTGCGAAAGATTAGTAGACTCTGTTTTTGGTGTAGAGGCCTCTGCAACAACAATTCCAGCCTCTTTCTTCTTTGGCTCTTTAGCAGCGAGTTCTTTATGATATGATCATTCCCTTTATAGTACTTGCAAAACAATTTCTACTTTTTTGATTTCTTCTCATCTTTATCTTCCTTCTTCGAATGTGCAACATTTACAGATTTCTGCTTACTAGTTGAAGAGCTCCATTTTCCTTTGCCCTTCTGACTAGCCAGGAAAGCTTGATCTACAACACGCATAATGGACCTATTCTGCTTAGACTGATCTTCCTACAACAGAATAGAGACTAACTCCTCAAATGACAAGGCATTTGGATTGCCTTTCATCATTAACTAAAGAGTAGAAGCAAAACTTTGATATGAATCAGGAAGACCGTTCAGAACGGTCTGCACAAGTGAGCTATGTGGTATAACCTCATCAGCAAAAATCAATTGTTTCTTCAAGTCTTTGATCTTTGTTAGAAAAGTTTCCATAGAATCACCTTCATTCATGTGCTCACTCTCCAACCATTTTTGGAGGTAAGCAACACGAGCCTCATTCCTAGCTTGGTACAATGTGGTAAGTGTATCCCAAGCATCCTTCGCTCTTCTGGAAGAGTGATAGTGAGGAATAATGGCACGTTTGACAGACAATTATCAATGCATGTGCCTGGGCATCTCTGCCATCCCAAAGAATTTACTCTACAGTAGGTGCAACAAAAACTGCAACACAAACAGGAATCTGTAGAATATCATCATCTTCGACACCTTCTGCCTCAGCTTTTGTACCTGCAGTTGTAATAGTTAGTAGGTGTGATAGGACGTTTTTCAACACCCTGCACAATGTTCCACAGTCCTTTTGCAACCAATACATATCGCATCATATAAGCCCATAACGGGTAGTTGGTACCATCAAACTTATCCTCAACAACCAAAATACGGAATACATCACTACTTTCAGCCATGGCTGGTGACTAAAATACCTTGATGTAGAAAATTGACTGTATCTCAAAAAGTTGAACAAAATTGCCCAGATGAATTCTGCTAGACCTGTAGCTGACTTCGATATGCTTATAATGGCGAACAGAAAGTGGTATAAACCTTTGGCACGAAAAGATGAAATAGCCTACACAAGCACTACGATAATGCATTCAGAGGCTGAAACGAGCTCAGATCACAATTTCGGCATGACATAGCAAAGCTGTTTTGATCTCGAAAACACACTGAGTTTGCTCACCAAAATTCATGCGATTCTGAGAATACAACCGGAGGAGTGTCGACGGCACCCTAGATGAAGCGATGACCTTCTCTAATACCAATTGTTGGAGATAGACGTCTACTTAAGCACGTGAATAGCACAAGGAAGGAGAAGAAGCTTGGAGCGCAACACACAATACTGAATGGATTACTAGGGAATGTACAAAGATAAGTAGCCCATTAGGGCAATAGGCATATATACAAGCCAGGGAAAAAAAACCTCCTAAAGAGGGAAAAAAGTGCCCCCGCGGTCCTACTGTGTTCACATACATCACTACCTAAATATATCAAAAGAAATAGTACTTTGTATGCCCCTATGACCCATATATAGTGGTTCATGCATCTCTTTCATAAAAAATTCTTTAAAACCTTGTGTGATGCATAACTTGTGTTGGAAATACAAGAATCCATTATGAAAAGTGCAATGATCCTCACTAAATGTTGTAGAATTATTGAAAGCATTCCATGTTTGTGAAAAATTCAAATCAGATGTATAAGTAGGAATCATGTCATGAAATAAATGAATATGAACAATAGAAATATTATTGATTGAAACAATATTTGTTTGTGGGGATGGGAAGCAACTAAGGGCATCAACTACAACATTAGCTTTGCCAGGTTGATATTGAATCATAGGCTGAAAATTTTGTATGAATGAAGGCTATTTAATGTATCTATCTAAAATCAATGGTTCATTTAATAAATGCTTAATAGCTTGTTGGTATGTTTTGATTAGAACTTCAGAACCCATAAGGTAATATTTGCAAACTTTGAAGGCATGCACAATAGCTAAAAAGCTCCTTATCATATATATTGTAATTCTTTTCAGAAGGTTTAAATTTTCTACTTTCAAATGCAATGGGATGATCATTTTGCATTAATATAGCACCTATACCTAAACCAGTGCATCTGTAACTACATGGAAAGGTTGTGCAAAATCTGGTAATTGTTGAATAGGTGCATGAGAAAGTGCATGTTTGAGTTTTTCAAAAGATTCTTGTTGTGCTAATCCCCATGCAAATTTTAACTTTTTCTTCAATAATAATCTGAGTGGAAGTGCTAAATAAAAAAAACCTTTTTTAAACTTTCTATAAAAACTAGCTAAGCCTAGAAACGAGCATACATCATTCATAGTTTGAGGTACAATCCATTCTTCAACTACTTTCATTTTCTTTGGATCTACATGAATGCCTTGACTAGAAACAACATGGACTAAATACTCTAATTATTTTTGGAAGAAATAACTCTTTTCAGTGTTGGCATAAAGTTTTTGCATAACAAATTAAAAACGGTTGCTAAATGATTTTCATGTTCATTGTTGTTCTTACTATAGACAAGTATGTCATCAAAGAAAACAAGAACAAAAGCTTGGTAGTCAAGAATAAAGATACGTGCTCCATGAAGTTTATCTAGCAAATCATCTATCCGAGGAATATGATATCTATTTTTAATTGTGATCTTATTAAGTGCTCTATAGTCAATGCACATCCGATAAGTCTTGTTCTTTTTCTCTAGTAAAAGAACAGGTGATCCAAAGGGAGAAGAACTAGGTCTTATAAGTCTTTTGTGGACTTGATTAGCGATTTCTTTTTGATGTAATGATCGATGCCTATAAGCTGCTTTATGGGGAGGAGAACTACCAAGAATTGAGTCTATACTATGGTGAAGAGATCCTCCAGAAGGTGATAGTTTAGAAGGAGAATGAGCTATATAGAAATCTTGATAGGAATCCATAAATGATTTATGTGCATTAGGAAGTGTATATGTATAATCAACTATGTGATTGACAAAAACAATACATGAATTGTATCCTTTCCTAAATGCACATTTTACTTGACTATGAATAATTAATGGAAATGGTTGGAATTCATGCATTGCAGGCAATAAAATATCTTGATTTTTAAACTTAAAACTCATTGTGTGTGTATGATAATCAATGCATGGATTATGATGACGACAAAAAGGCCTACCAAGTATAACATCATAGGACTGCAAAGTAGCAATTAAGAATGTGTGTGCATCTATGTATGAACCTATACAAATTTGAATGTTATGCACTTCACTTTGTAACATTATATCTATTTCCTTGAAATGCAGCCTTAACTTTATACATAGAAGAAGTGGATGTAATTGAAGACCTTGCACTAGTGTATAAGAAATAAAATCATGTGAACTACCATCATCATGTAAAATATTAACAACTTTACCATTAATAGTACTTTGTATGCAAAGTAAAGAATGAATTGAAATTTTGTTACCCAAGGTACTTAAATCGTTTTCCAATGCTTCTTTGATTCAATCAAGTTGAGTGTCTTCATGAATGGCCTCCATGTTGTGTACTTGAGCTTTGATGAGCTTCATGTCATTAGTGCAGAACCTACATTTAGCTTTAGTATGACCAAACTTACCACAATGCTAGCAAGTGATACGGGGCCTCTTTTATTGAGCATCCATCATCACAGTTTGAAGACTTGGAGGTTTGGTAGAGTGTGAGGGGGTTGTCTTGGGTACTAGTGAGAAATTGGATTGAGGAGGGCGTGAAAAGTAGGTGGGCGCTGAAAAGTAGGAGAAGGAAAAGTAGAAAAAGGATGCTTGAGAGGAAAATTGGGCTTGATTGGTTGTTGTTGTTGTTGATGCATTTGTTGTACGTGAATGTACTCGATGATGGTTTGAAACTCCTTCTTTGGACTGGACGGTTGAGATGGTTGCCGATTCATGAGCGGACACCATGGATCACGATGGGACACTGATATGTACACTTCTATAGGTGTGCCCTAGCTTTGATACCACTATTGATCGAATCCCATATACGCACGTATGCAGAGGATAGTACAGAAACAAAATCTCACAAAAACATAAAGAGAATAGAAAGAGATAAGAGACTTGACACTAGATTGGGTACAATCTTCCCCCACATACTTTGATGGACAAGTCTATCAGATCATGTGTATATATAGGTATTTTTCATTACATCTTGAATAGAAGATACATGAGGGCAATGCTTCAAAAAGCGTGCATTTATGAAAATCTGATTTATTTAGAAAATCATCTCTTTTTAAGCTATCTACTATTTTTACAAAAAATAGCTAAAATACTATCTTCTAAATATTCTTCTAAATATCTGAATAAGTCCATGCACGTTGTCGTTGAGATTTCCTCTCCTCTCATTCACGAAGGCCTACAGGAAACACATCCGATGAAGGTAGCTAGAATTCCATGAGAATTCCAAGATGCATCAAGCATGTCAAAGGGAGTTCACATGCAAACTTTGGAAGAAATCAAGCAAATCCAGGGTGGCAGTCAAAGCTGGTCAAATTTTGGAAATTAGGGCAAAACTTTTAATATCTCCAAATCACATGAAAATTCATACATTTGTAAAGCCTATCAAAGGAACTCTATAGCCCGAATTTCACATGTAAATGACTTTTCTAGCACATTGATATGCCATGCGCATTTTGTAAAAAATGTAATTTTTCCACTTAGACCCTACAAAATTTTGTATAGGAAATTTTGTTAGCCATATGGTTTGGCATGTATAAAGATCATATGTGGCTACATATTTGTACAAATTTTCAAGGCTATCAGAGCTTCCTAGACACCTTAATGCCACCTTGCATGCTTTCAAATGTAGTCAAACTTATATAAGGGAGATTCAGATGGGAGTTTTTTCAGCATATTCCTAAAGGAGACCTTTCAAAACACAGCCCTACAAATCTTCATCTTGGATATTTGAAGGGTCAAAGAGCACATAAAATCTAGTTTTCAAGGTCACCGCAGTTTCCTAGAATAAGAAAATTGAAGGCTTGAAGGGTTGCCACATGGCAAACAATGATGGAACCATGTTGTACGTTTAAGATGAGCTCATATTCAAGGGTGGAGATGCACTAAAGCATGAAGCAAGGAGGATACACAAGTTTTCTTATCGGATAATAATTTTTTGATGATCAAAGATCAATAATGCAAAGTTTCTTCAAAAATAGTGGCTTATCTTATCCAAATTGATGTCAGCACTGATCCGACGGTCCAGATCAGCCCCAGATCCAATGATGGAGAATGAAGGCACCTATTTTCCTTCCCTTTGCGCTAGATATCATATAAAGAACCAATCCTAACCATCCATTTGATAAATCCAATGGTTGTAATCAAAAGAAGCTGATCTTAGGGTTGAGAGTTGATTTCTCTAGATCCAAGGGCCCAAATTCATTCAAAAAGCTATATAAATCCCCCTCCAAACTCCTAGAGCATTATTGTTAGGCATCCATAGGGCCCTTGCTAGCACATGGTTTCCTTGAGATGATCACCCTCAGTTGAGCGTGTGAGGATCCAAGGTGGGCTAGTAAGAGCATAGTTCCTAGATTCAATTTTTAGACTTCCTCTCTAGGATAGGCTCATAAACCTAGTTTCTCTTTCTTTGCTCATCCTCAGTGGAGTGTGTGCGTGAGCTAGAGCTGGTTTTATGTGTCTTAGAATTCTTTAGAAACACATTACGATCCTAGAAAGACATAGGGTCAATGAAGTCGGACCTATCCTCTTATGTGTGACATTCGGTTGAACTGTCATGGTGAGAGGGTCGTGCGGACCACCTTTGATCAGTAGAATGCTTAGCTTGACGTTTCACAAAATTCATGTATATTTTTGTCATAACAATATCTTCTAATTCATGTCTCATGTCTCCTATATCTTTTTCTCTTATATGTTTTTACATGTCACCTTCTATATCTTTCTATGTGTGAGAAGGCTCCACATTATTGCGTTGAACGAATGAGGATGATCCATTAAGGTTGAGAAAATAATTTTCTATTCATTTTTTTACATCATGATCCACATGCATTCATAAATACCCACAAAAACCCATGCTTATGAATTGATTTTTGAAATTGTATAAGAAGCTCCATTCGTGGACCATTCTTCCTTTCAAAAGTTGATTCATGTGTGTGGTTTTCTTTTTGTTCTCATCATGCATACATCCACAAGAACCGATGGTTATGAATTGATTTTCAAAAGTGTATAAGAAGCTCCATTCGTGGACCATTCTTCCTTTCAAAAGTTGATTCATGTGTGTGGTTTTCTTTTTGTTCTCATCATGCATATATCCATATGTTCCTCTTTCATAATTAAATCATGAAAACTCTCCTCCCCATACCCAACTTCATCTTCACCTTCACATTTTTATCACAAAGTCCTTCCAATGCTCACTAGCTTCATACACTCTACGTGTGCCGCGATCGGACCCGATCCACCCGGATTGCGATCAACTCCACATTTGAACCCGACGTGAATCGCTTCATGGCATTTGCTTCTGATCTTGTTGGGAGGTTGTGATCCATATTTTTTGTTTCATATTTTTCATCCTCATCATATCATCATCATCATTCTTGAGTGTTGCACTGGATTTCTCACAATATTGTGCACATCTTCGTCGTGAAGTAAATGCATTTGTGAGAGATCTAGAACATCATGCATCACTTGCTTATTCACATAAGATGGAGGAAGGATTCAAATCCCTTATTGTTGAGAAACAAGGCCAAAGAATAGTCTCTTCTATGTTGAGAGATAAGGGAAAATTCAATGGCATCAACATTACAAGCTACTTAGATTTGTTTGAAGAGCAAGCTATGATTTTTGGTCTTCCCGAAGATTTTTTGATATCATTCTTTCAACGAATTGTTGATAGCTCTATCATAAACCGTGTCACTCAATATGATAGTCTTCCTTGGAGTGATTTTAGAAAGGAGATGCTCAAAGAATTCTATCTTGAAGATTATAGCCAACATAATCAGGATGGATTCTTACGATGGGTCAATTCCCCAAAGCCTAGTAGCTCTATTACTCACTTACAAAATGAGTATATTAGACGCTATGAACAACTTCCTGATGAGGATAAGATAACTTTGGAACCTGATCTTGTGATCAATTTTCTTAAGCTTCTTCATCCTGAAACTCGTAGGGAAGTTGAACGATCATTAGAAGAGCCGGATAAGTGCTATGGTCTTACTGACAATTGGCAAAAAGTGTGTAAAGTAGTAGAGGCTGTAGCCCATAGACATCAAAGACAATCCATGCTTTATGAGCAAACTAGTCTTCCTCAAGCTAGCCTTCCACAAACTAACGAGCAAGTTAGAGAACAATCCCATGCTATGCTTTTCGACTCTACTCCTATTCCTCAAATGATGGAGCCTACTCAAGGTTTTAAAGTACAACCAAATAAAAGTGTAGTTGAACAATCTCAAGTGGAAATTCTCACTAAGCAAATGGAAAGTCTTATTGCTACACAATCCAATTTGGCCAAGAGTATAGATGCTTTACAATCTAATTACACCAAAACTTTCCAAAATCAAATGAACCCAATGTCTTTTCAAGAGCCTAATCAACATGTTATAGCTCCCAATCAAAATCCACAAGTAGCTCCTACTCAAGCATATCAAGTTCCTCCAATGCATAATTCTTCAATGCAAAATCCTCATCCTCATGTGCAAAATCCTCAAATGTATCAAAACATATATCCTCAAGCTTCTCAAATAGCTTTTCAAAATCCTCAAAATCAAAATTTTCAAAATCATCAACCGTATACTATGGAAGCTCCTCTTGCACCTCAAGTACCACATGTTGCTCCCCAAGCTCCTCAAATACATCAATTGCCTTATCAAAATCCTAATTATCCTGTTCAAGAAATACCTTATCAACAAAATCCTCAATTTCAAAATTTCCCACAAGTTAATCAAAATCCTCAAAATCAAAATGGTTTTGTGCGTGGCCCTCGTAGATGTCCTTGGTGTGATTCGTTAGAGCACTTTTTGAGAGATTGTGAACTATTGAAGGCTGCTAAGGAGCAACAACTAGTAATAGACATAGACAAGAAAATCTGTGACTATCAATCTAGGCTACCTTTGCAAGGAAATTATGGTAAGGGAGGAATGAAAAAACACTATGAAAATATAACCATAATGGATGCAGGCATTAGAGGAGTGAAACTAGAAGCTCTTGATGAACAAGAAGTAGAATCAAGTAAACCCACAAAGGAAGTTGACTTTTCCATAGAGGCTTTAGTAAGAGCACGGGATGAGATTAGGAGAATAACGGCTTGGAAGTCACTGATAGAAGATCAATCTCTTATTTTGCACATATCCAATGTACAAGAAAAATGAAAAAGAGATGAAGCTGAGCATAGTGAAAGAAGAGTGACTCGAAAACAAACCTCAGAGGGAATAGAAACAATCATAGAGCAAGGAGAAACATCACAATCCAAAGATAAAAAACAAGAATCACAACCCAATGAACAAAAACAAGAGGAGAAACAAAAAGGGAAGAAGATAAAGCAAAGAAAAACAGAACCAAAGCCTTTAGATAAACAAGAACAATCAAAACAAACTGAAGACCAAAGACGAGAATATGAACAAAAACAAGATCCTGAGCAAAAGCAAAAGAAACCAAAGAGAAAACCTAAAGCCATCTTGATTTCAAAAATTGAGAGAAAAATAGATCCTATGGAGATTTTAGATGACATTTTGCTTAAGAGTCAAGTGACTATGTCTTTAGAACAAGTTTTCTCTATTGCAAAGCCTGTTTTTAAAAATAACTTTATCGACCTAATTAAAAGGAAGCGGTTTCCACTTAATCTAGATACTGAGATGCAAGATTCTCTAGATCAAGATCAAGCTATGAATGAAGCCTTAAACTTTGATGAATCTGATGAAGAGGACTTTGATGATGATGAAGTAAATGTTAATAAAAATTTCTTAGGACCTATTCTACCTGACCATGAAAATCATGAAAACAATCGTGAAAGTCACTTTAAAAGAAAATTTTGGTCTAGAGGTACATCAGAGATGCATGTTAAAATAGCAAATGATAAGAACGCTATCACTGTAAATGCATTAGTAGATTCCGGCTCTAAAATCAATGTGATTTCAAGAGAAGTCTATGATAATTTTCGATGGCCTATAGATAAAGATTGTGGATGGCATATGAGAACTGCAGATAATGGTGTAGGTACCCTGTATCGAGCTTGTGCTAGTGTGCCCATATCCATAGGAGGAATCACAGAAGAGTTTCACTTTTTTATTCAAGATAATTGCTCCTATGAAGTTCTCTTAGGTCAACCCTTTATTTGTGAGATTCATATGGAAACTAAAGCCATGGATGATGGGTCTACCTATGCTAGAATTAAGTCTAAGGATGGAATGCAATCACTTCAAGTCATGACGGTAAGAGTGAACCATCCTAGGAATCGATTGTAAATTAGAAAGAAACCTATTGTTACTCAGGATCATGAGCGTGCTTGTAGTGATTGTGCACCTTGATTCATGTTTGGAGCTACATATGATCAAGATTTTGGATAGAATCCATTGTTGAGCGAGACAACGGTGGATATTGGTTTGACATCTTGCATCCAACCAACATGTACAATAGTTTGTCACTTTGTTTTCCACATTCTAGATTAGATTTTCTTCATAAGTGTCAATTGTCCAAGTATTTTATCCAAAAAACCCAAAAAAATTATAAAAACAACAAAATCATGGAATATGATGAGAACATTGAGCATGTGATTGAAACATCTCATTGTTTCTCTATTCTTGAGGAGTTAGAGTTATGTCTTCAACAAAATTCTAATTCCCATATTATTCTTCTTTCTCCCCTTGATGAGTATGCTCTTATCTAGGAATATGCTCTTAATGTTGACAAGTGCTCAAAATTTAACCAAACACATGATACCTTAGTTGAAACAAAGTACAAAACTGTAGACAAAAAAATCAAACCCATACCTCAACCATTACCCCAAGGAAGTAATGAAAAAATTATTGATGTGAAAAATGATCCAATTCTTCGGGATAAGAAAAACATAGGACATACATTCACGGATAAGACAATCAAACATGTGAAAATTGGTACAGATGATGACTTTCTTTTGTCAGTAGAGAGAGATAAATTTGAGAGATTCATACGTAGCCATGGAAAAGCCTTTACTATGTATCCTCATGAGATTGGTTGCCTAGATCCTAAGCTAGTTGCACCCATGATAATCTTTACTATTCCACATATTCTATGGAATCTTCGCCCTATACCAGTTCCAAAGGCTCACTTACCTGAGCTAATGAAACTACTTAAGGAGAAGATAAACATGAGAATTTTAGAGCCATCTTTTGCACCTTACTCAAATCGATGGTTCACTGTGCCGAAAAAGAATGGGAAACTACGTTTTATTCAAGATCTCCAACCCCTCAATAAAGTCACCATAAGGAATGTAGGAATAGGACCCATTGTAGATGAGTTTGCTGAATCATTTTTAGGACATTCTATCTATTCAATGGGTGATTTATATTCTGGATATGACCAATTCCAATTAGCAATTGATAGTCATGACACAACCATAATGAAAACTCCTTTAGGCTCAGTGCGAATGTGTACTTTACCTCAAGGAGCGACTAATTCTGTGGCTCATATGATGAGTGCTATGAATATGGTTTTACATGATTTTATCCCTCATATAACCATGCCATTCATTGATGATATTCCAATTAAAGGGAGTGAGGAACGTGTAAAGGACATTACTTTATATTCATCTGGATATCATACATTTGTTCTTGACCATATCTTTGATTGTGAAAGAATATTTCAACGATTTGAAGAGGTAGGTCTTACATTTTCCATAGAAAAATCTGTTTTTGGTGTCCACGAGGTTCTTATTGTTGGACATTTATGTGGTCATTATGGTCGAAAGCCATACCCACAAAAAGTTGATGCCATTAGCAAGATTTCTGAAACATGTAACAACGTGACTGAGGTACGTAGATTTCTTGGTGCTTGCATCTTTTATGTTATTTGGATTCCCACACTTTGCTCATGTTGTTGATTGTCTCTATGACTTGAGGAAGAAACAAAAATTTATTTGGACTGACAAACACACTCAAGCTATGCTAAATTGAAGAAATTATTGCTTGAAGCTCCCATCCTTAAGCGTGTAGACTATTCTGCTAACAAACCTATTATATTGAGTGTTGATACTACTCCTATTGGTATAGGTTGGGTCATAAGTCAAGATGATAGTGAAGGGAATAGATATGCAATTAGGTTTGGTGCCAAAATTTTACATGAAACACAACGAAAATATCCACAGATCAAACGAGAACTATGGGGTATGGTAACAACTTTGAAAACAGAAAAAGAATATTTCATTGGTGCAAATGTTAAAGTTGAGACTGATTGTTTGCCTCTCATTGGAATGATAGCCAATTGTTCATCTCCTGATATAGCCATGCTTAGATGGATCTCATATATTAAGTACATAAATCCTGAGTTAGTTCATATTTCAGGTAAGTCAAACTCAGTTGCTGATATGTTATCGAGAGCTAGATTTGATGATGATCTAAAAAGTGATCTAATAAAGAATGTGAACTTAGTTGACTATGTTCCACATATATACGAGTATGAGAAATTTCATGAGTCTGAGTATGAAAATGAATGGAGAGACATAGGAAAGTATCTGAGTACACTACAACCATTACCTAGCTGGACTACGAATAGATTCCGTAACATTAGGAAACAAGCTTATAACTTTTCCTATGTAATGGTTATCTTTGGAGACATGCTAAGGGTAAGGTTAAGAATTCACAACGAGTCCTAGGAAAACGACGTCTTCAATTGCAAGTAATGAAGGAAATGCATGAGACTTTTTGGGCAGGTCATAAAGGATTTTTTGGAGCATATGAAAAAATTAGAAGTACCTATTATTGGCCTAGGATGTATGTTGACATTAGTAGCTATGTTTCTACATGTTCTACTTGTCAACTTCATTCATCAGTCAAACATAGAGATCCGTTGCATCCTACTTATCCACCCTGTATTCACTACAAGTGGGTAGTAGATCTTGTAATTATGCCTAAAGGTATTGACAAAATGTGTTACATTGTACTTGCAAGAGAAGACTTAACTAATCATATAGAGGGACGTGCACTATGATCTAAGACCACTTACAATGTTAACAAATTCTTGCTTGAAGATATCATAAGTCGCTTTGGGTACATAGAGAAAGTAGTTGCCGATCGTGGAGAGTTAAATGCGAGAGAAGCTAAAGAGCTCTTTGAACATCACGGTATTCGTTTGTCTTTCACTATTGCATATAATCCAGAGGCCAATGGTAAAATAGAGAGAGGGCATCCACCTATTGTGAAAGCCATATCTAAAGCATGTAACGGTGACATCAAACAATGGCATAGATTCTTATCTTTTGCACTTTGGGCAGATAGAATGACCTGCACACGTACTACTGGATATATGCCTGCTGAACTCATGTACTATCAAAAACCATTGTTTCCAATTCAGTCTCATATTTTTGCATGGTCAAATTTGCCTTGGTTTGAAAACATGTCTACTGATGATTTTTTGAGTTTGCACATTAAACAGTTAGAACAAGGTAAATTAAGACTTGATGATGCTGTTGAAAAATCAAGAGAATCTAGAATGAAAAACAAGCATTATTTTGATAAAACTCATCGATCGCGTCCTAAGCCAATTGAAGTAGGAGATTAGGTGCTCATTTATGATAGTACATTTGACTCTCAATATGATGCACGCAAAAAGATCACTCAACGGTGGTTTGGGCTATACATTGTATCAAAAGTCAACAACAATGGTACGTATGCTCTCTGTGAATTAAATGGTATTGCACTAAAAACTTTGATTGCAGGTAAAAGGATAAAGCTATTCAAGAAACGTGACAACAACGAGTACATTTTGGATGAGGACATTGAAGAAGATGACAACAATGAGGCCGATTCATAAACAGGAGTATCCATGTTATAAAAATAAAAAAGTTAAAAAAGGAAAAATATATATATATATATATATAAATATCATTAATTTTTCAAGTTCATGTTGCTTTGTTTTCTTTCAAGTTCATTCTACTTTTTTTCCATTCTTGTTTCATGCATGTTTGCTTTCATTCTTTGCATTGCATTGCATATCCACATCACTTGAGTCAAAAAAGGGCAAATGATGATTTCTCTACTTGTGCAAAGTTGTATCTTAAGTAGTAATTTATCTACTAAGAAATCGATTATAATCTAGGATTATGGAAAGATAGGGTATGTAGATTTGGAGGTCTATTTTGGTGACATGACTTTCATATATAAACATGCATATGTATCCTGTATCGAAAGCATAATTGTTGAAGTCCTAGATCTTGCTATTGCATGTTTCTACATCCTTAGTCCACCTCACATCACCTGTATCAGAGTTTAAACGACTGTTCTCTGTCATAAAAAATGGTTGTACGTTGTATCGGGGTTTAATTTTTTCCCATCATAAAAAAAAAGCTACATGTTACGAGAAAGTTTACACTTTCTTCCACCCCAAAAAAGTGATCGTAAGCATAAAGTTGCCGAATCATCATCATCATCAAAGAAAAAAAAAAAGAGCAAGCTAAAGGAAGATAAAGAGGCATAGTAGAATAAATCACGGGCTATATAGGCATATTTATGCATTAGTGGAGTTTAGTTAGATTTCCTTGCATGTTATTAGAGAGAGAGCATATTCATATTTATGTAGGAAAGAAGTTCATCTAAAATAAGCTAAAGATGAAAGATGTCTCTTGAAAATCCTAAATCTCTGTTTATAATCATATTTAAGGTAGATTGCTTTATGAAAAAGTACAAATTTTTCTTCAAGATGAGAGGAACTGATGCTCAAAACGACTCAATACATCCACTTCCACTTCATATTGATGCTTGTTTTTTTTCTTTCTTTACATGTCAATGCTGCTTGTTCATTTTCGGATATGTTGCCTATTTCAATTCTTTCTTTCATGCAATTTCATGTCACGTTGCCTACTCATTCATGTATATGATCAATTTTTCCTTCCATGTTTCTTATGTTGCCTATAAAAGAATTTGATGCTTGGAACATTTTGTTTTTCAGAGATACTAGAGTGGCGCTTCCGGAGGAATCGCAGGTTTAGTGGGGGACGAATGTCGTCGAGATTTCCTCTCCTCTCTCATTCACGAAGGCCTACAGGAAACACATCTGGTGAAGGTAGCCAAAATTCCCTGAGAATATCAAGATGCATCAAGCATGTCAAAGGGAGTTCATATGCAAACTTTGGAAGAAATCAAGCAAATCCAGGGTAGCGGTCAAATTTTGGAAATTAGGGTAAAAATTTCAATATCTCCAAATCACATGAAAATTCATATATTTGTAAAGCCTATCAAAGGCACTATATAGCCCGAATTTCACATGTAAATGGCTTTTCTAGCACATTGATATGCCATGTGCATTTTGTAAAAAAATATAATTTTTCCACTTAGACCCTACAAAATTTTGTATAGGAAATTTTGTTAGCCATATGGTTTGGCATGTATAAAGATCATATGTGTCTACATATTTGTACAAATTTTCAAGGCTATCAGAGCTTCTTAGACACCTTAATGCCACCTTGCAAGCTTCCAAATGTAGTCAAACTTGTATAAGGTAGATTTAGATTGGAGTTTTTTTCTGCATATTCCTAAAGGAGACCTTTCAAAACATAGCCCTACAAATTTTCATCTTCATCAAAGGATATTTGAAGGTTCAAAGAGCATAAAATCCAATTTTCAAGGTCACCGTAGTTTCCTAGAATAAGAAAATTGAAGGCTTGAAGGGTTGCCACGTGGCAAACAATGATTGAACCATGTTGTACGGTTAAGATGAGCTCATATTCAAGGGTGGAGATGCACTAAATCATAAAGTAAGGAGGATCCACGAGTTTTTTCACCGGATAAGAATTTTTTGATGATCAAAGATCAATAATGCAAAGTTTCTCCAAAAATAGTGGCTTATCTTACCCAAATTGATATCAACATTGATCTGACGGTCCAGATCAGCCCCATATCCAATGGTGGAGAATGAAGGCATCTATTTTCCTCCCCTTTGCCCTAGATATCATATAAAGAACCAATCCTAATCATCCATTTGATAAATCCAATGGTTGTAATCAAAAGAAGCTGATCTTAGGATTGAGAGTTGATTTCTCCAGATCCAAGGGTCCAAATTCATTCAAAAAACTATATAAACCCCCCTCCAAACTCCTAGTGCATCATTGTTAGGCATCCATAGGGCCCTTGATAGCACATGAGACGATCACCCTCAGTTGAGCGTGTGAGAATCCAAGGTGGGCTAGTAAGAGCATAGTTCCTAGATTCAATTTTTTGCCCTTGATAGCACATGAGACGATCACCCTCAGTTGAGCGTGTGAGAATCCAAGGTGGGCTAGTAAGAGCATAGTTCCTAGATTCAATTTTTGGACTTCCTCTCTAGGATAGGCTTTCTCTTTCTTTGCTCACTCTCAATGGAGTATGTGAGTAAGCTAGAGCTGGTTTTATGTGTCTTAGACTTCTTTAGAAACACATTACAATCCTAGAAAGACATAGGGTCAATGAAGTGGGACCTATCCTCTTATGTGTGACATTTGGTTGAACTGTCATAGTGAGAGGGTCGTACGGACCACCTTTGACCATTAGAATGCTTAGCTTGACGTTTCACAACATTCATGTATATGTTTGTCATAACAATATCTTCTAATTCATGTCTCATGTCTCCTATATCTTTGTCTCTTATATGTTTTTACATGTCACCTTCTATATCTTTCTATGTGTGAGAAGGCTCCGCAGTATTGCATTGAACTAGTGAGGATGATCCATTAAGGTTGAGAAAATAATTTTCTACTCATTTTTTTACATCATGACCCACATGCATTCATAACCACACACAAAAACCCATGCTTATGAATTGATTTTCGAAAGTGTATAAGAAGCTTCATTCGTGGATCATTCTTCCTTTCAAAAGTTGATTCATGTGTGGTTTTCTTTTTGTTCTCATCATGCATACATCCACAAGAACCCATGCTTATGAATTGATTTTCAAAAGTGTATAAGAAGCTCTATTCGTTGATCATTATTCCTTTCAAAAGTTGATTCATGTGTGTTGTTTTCTTTTTGTTCTCATCATGCATACATCCATATGTTCCTCTTTCATAATTAAATCATGACAACTCTCCTCCCCATACCCAACTTCATCTTCACCTTCACATTTTTATCACAAAGACCTTCCAACACTCACTAGCTTCATACACTCTGCGTGTGTTGTGATCGGACCCGATCCACCCGGATTGTGATCACCTCCAGAGTGTTCACACCATAACAAGTCTTCACCTGCTAAATCAAAACAAAAATCACATTAAAACTCTTAAGACATTAAAATCCATATAACATTCCACTATTTCATAAAATATAATAGTGGTGATCTGCTCTAATACCAATTGTTGGAGTTGTCCCAAGATGCCAGGTCGATTGGTTGGGTCCCTCGCCTCTTGAGGCGGGGGCGAGGGTTCAACCCCCTTGCGCTGCGGGACAGTGTAATCCGCCTTCGGGCGTGGAATCCGGCCTTCGGGCGTTAATCAGTTGGGCCTTCGGGCCGTCCACCTCGATGTATGGGCCTTCGGGCCGTCCACCTTGTCTGCCCCTGTTCTTGTGGGATAAGGGGGGTCCCATGGGTACTATGCCCTTCATTGTACAGTTGTTTTCTTCCAAAATTAAAGTAGGGGGAGTAGGCCTCGGCCGAACCTCCATTTTAAAAAAAATTGTTGGAGTTGGAGGTTTGCACAAGCACACAAACAATACAAGGAAGAAAAAGAAGGTTGGAGACAACACAACATTGAATGAATTACCAAGTGGATATACAAAGATAAGTGACCCATTAGGGTTATAGGCATATATACAAGCCAAGGAAAAAAACTCCTAAAGAAGAAAAAAAGTATCCCGATAGTCCGAAGTGTGTTCACACACATCACTACTAAAAGATATCAAGACATATATTATTGGGCCTTAAATAATTCAATGATAAAGGACATCTTCCCTATGATACTTATGAAAGATCTCTTTGACTACTTAAAGAGAGCTAAAATCTTTTCGAAGATTGATTTGCATCAAGGATATCTTCAAATAAAGATTAAAGAAGAAGATATTCCCAAGATAGCCTTCATAACAAAGTACGTATACTATGAATTTTTAGTGATGCCTTTTGGGTTAATAAATGTACCCACAATGTTTATGACTTTAATGGATTAAGTGTTGAAGATATAGTTTGGATTTTTTAAAAAATATTTCCTCGATGACATTCCAATCTTCAGTAAAGATTATGAGGGTCATTTGGAACACTTGAGAAAACTCTTTGAACTTGTCAGAGATTGTAAACTTTATCGTAAAGAATCTAAATGTGATTTCTTAAGTTGAAAGTAAACTATCTAGGTCATATTATATCTGCAAAGGGAATCCAAGTTGACCTTGAAAAGGTCCAAGTGATTCTTAAATGACTAGAGCCCAAGACTATTCGAGAATTACACATTTTTCTTGGATTGGTAGGATATTATAGGAAGTTCGATGCTGGATATACCAAGATAGTAGTACCCTTGACTAATGAGCTTAGGAAAAGCATCATAAATTGATTTGGAAACAAGAACAAGCAAAGAGTTTCCAATAATTAGAACTTGCTTTAGCTTAGGCCTGATTCTATGAATAGTGGATCTAAATAGAACTTTCCAATTAGAAATAGATGCAAGTTCATCTACAGTAGGAATAATACTAAGCTAGATGATCGGCTAATTCTTTCAAAAGTAGAAATATAAGTTTTTCGTAGAAAAAATATTCTACCTATGAGCAGCAAATGTTTGCTACAATTAATGCTCTTAAGAAGTGGTACCATTACTTGTATGGTTCAAAGATAACCATTGTCTTTGATTAGGAGAGCATCAAGTGGTTTGCAAACCAATTAGACTTAAGAGGTAGAAAACACTACAACATATGAGTCTTATAGCGATGCTACCCATACCGATAGGCATACCTCAATGTCAATATTACAATTGGAAATGTTTGGAAAAACCATTCTATCCATATCAACGGTCAATCTGGCTTCATTATAAGCATTAAAAAAAATTATCATCCGTATGCACATCAAAAAATGCTGCCATCGTTATACATATCAATATACGCATCGATATAGGCATCGATATGAGCGTCAATATAGGTGTCAGTATTTCCTAGAAAATATTGATGCTTATATCGACACTCATACTGACACCTATACCAACACATATATCGATGCATATATTGATGACACATTTTAATAACTCGACAGCCAAAAGTTGACTAGTCCTTTGTTTTGAATTGCGATCAATTTTCTTAGTCGAATTCATGTGCAAGCATCTTGATCTCATGTGCATTGTGCTTGTCCTGGGATTTTTGTCTCTCCCCTCACACACATCCAACCTCCTCTCTTTCCATACACACACACAAATCTTCTCTCCACACACATACACATCTCTCTCTCTACACACACATCTCTCTCTTGCATCTTGGTAAGTGATGCACTCCTTCACCCTCTATCTTTCTCTACTCGTTTTTGTTCCCTAATTTCTCTTTCATTTTGTTTTGCAGGAGCTTTTTGGCATTGGTTTTTTGTTTGACAAGAGGTGATGTTGATTGTGCTTTGATGAGCAATCCGGAGGAAATTACATCGATGCAAGTGATTTATGTACATGCATGTATTGTTTTGTTCTTTATTAGAGAGAAAGAGAATATATATATATATATATATATATATATATATATATATATATATATATATATATATATATATATATATATATATATATATATATATATATATATATATAGAGAGAGAGAGAGAGAGAGAGAGAGAGAGAGAGAGAGAGAGAGAGAGAGAGAGAGAGAGTGAGAGAGAGAGAAATGTGTTGGAGTTTGAGGTCTCTGAAAGCGCACGAAGAGAACAAGGAAAAAGAAGAAGCTTGGAGCATAACACACAATACTCAATGTATTACCACTAGAATGTACAAAGATGAGTGACCCCTTAAGGCAATAAGCGTATATACAAGCAGGGGAAAAAGCCTCCTAAAGAGGGAAAAAAGTGCCTCGATGGTCGTAGTGTGATTACACACATCGCCACCTAAATATATCAACAAATCCCCCCCGGGAGTGATGCAATGAACAAGGAGATGACACTCATGTATAAGGAAGTGTCAAGCTATGTGGAATCAATCCACAAAAGGAAGTAAGCCCAAAGCTTTGGGAAAATCTTCAAACTTGTGCCTAGGCAGAGCCTTTTGAAAAGATCTACAATGTTCTCTTGTGTGGGCACATATGCCAAACTGATCTCTCTAGCAGAGAACCTTTCCCTAACAAAATGATAGTGCACCTCAATGTGCTTAGTGCGAGCATGGAACATAGGGTTCCTTGCAACTGCCAATGCACTCTGATTGCCAATGAAGATGGTGGCGGTAGAAGATTGACCAACACCCAAATCAGCCATAAGGCATTTGAGCCACACACACTCAACAATGGCTGTGAAAGCTGCCCTATACTCAACCTCACAATTGGAAGTGGCCACAGTAGGCTGCTTCTTGCTCAACCAAGATATGCATGACTTACCAAACATGAAGCAAAAACCACTGATGGATACATGAGTGTCATAGCAACCAACCCAGTTAGAATCAGAAAAAGCATGCAAATCTGGCCGTCCTGATCCCCCTTGGGATAAAACAATCCACGTAGTTGGGTACCACTCAAGTAGAAAAAGATGCGCTTAACTGCTTGCAAATGCTTGACACATGGCCAATGCATAAACCTGCTCATCTGTGAGATAACAAACTCAATATCTGGCCAAGTAATGCATAAGTAAATCAAGCATCCAATAGCCTACTGATAGAGAACAACATCAAGTGCATCTCCAACATCATGAAGACTCAATCGTAAACCTCTTTCCATAGGAGTGGCAATAGGCTTACAGTCTTCAAGGCTAAAACACTGCAATAATATTTCAATATATTCTGTTTGACATAAAACTATTCCGCCATCAACTTGCATAAATTGAATGCCCAGATAATGATGCAAATGCCCCAAATCAAACATATCAAATGAGGCATGCAAATGAGTCTTAAAATCAGCAATATGCTTCTCATGAGGACGAGTGAGCACCATGTCATCAACATACACAACAATGATCAGAAGCACATCATTAGCACGCTTAACATATAAGGTGCTCTCAGTTGGACTATTCTCAAAATTGTGTGCAATTAGGTAGGCATGTATTTTCTCATACCAAGCATGTGGTGCTTGTTTTAATCCATATAATGCCTTTTTCAACCTACACACTTGGTTTTCATGGCCTTTCTACACAAAGCCACAGGGCTGAAAAACATACACTTCTTCATGCAAGTCACCATTCAGAGATGTAGTTTAAATATCCAACTGATGTACATTCCAACCATGATGAGCTGCGAGTGCACAGATGCTATGAACAGTAGTCATTCGGCAAGTAGGAGCAAAGGTCTCATCAAAATCAATGCCTCTTTCCTGAGCATTACCCTTTGCAACAAGCCTAGCCTCATACCTATCAATTTTTCCATCAAGTTTTCACTTCAGCTTGTATACCCACTTAGTGCCAATGGCCTTCTTGCTAGGAGGCAAGTCACATAAAGATCAAGTACCATTTTTTAGGACCATATTATGATTGCATAACAGCCATCCAATTTTCAGAATTTTGTGCTTCAGCAAACAAAATAGGCTCATTCTCATCACAATGACTAGAGGCAGCCATAGCATAGCGATCTGATGCAAAAGAAACACTATGAGAGCCTTAATGAGTATGATATGATAAAGATGCATCTAATTTGCTGTCACGCAAAGTCTTCACCAACCATTTTGGCATAGCTTTTGCCTCCTCAATATGAGCTCTCTCATCAATAAGTGCATCATGTAAATCTACATCAGAAATGGAATGATCTACATCATCACATGAAACCTATAAAGGCTGAGAAGTTGCCTCATTAGGACCAGCACTAGACTCTCCATGTGTAAAAAGAGGCAGCAAAGTATCATACATGTCTTTGGAGCTAACATATATCTCCTTAGTACATGAAAGTAATGGCTGAATAACATCTTCCACAAAAACAAGATCATGACTAACCAAAATGCATTTAGTCTACACATGTGCAGACGATAGCCTTTGCTTTCAGAAATGTACCCAACAAAAAACCATTTCACTACTTTGTCATCCAATTTCTTGTGTTGTTGTTCAGGTACTAATGCATATGCCAAACAACCAAAAACACATAAGTGTGCAACAGATGGTTTACGACCATGCCAAGCCTCATATGGAGTGATAGACTACAACGCTTAAGTGGGACACCTATTAAGTACATACGCTGCTCATATAATATCCTCAAGCCAGAAACTATGTGGTAAAGCTTGACTCTTGACCATAGACCTCGCCATCTCCATGAGTGATCTGTTCTTCCATTCAACAACTCATCCTATTGAGGTGTATACAACATTGTACATGATGATTTATCCCATGTTCATCCTGAAATGCATTAAAGTTAGAAGACATATATTCCCCCCCTCGATCAGAATGGTGGGTGTCTATTTTACATGCTGACAGATTTTGAGCCAAAACTAGAAACTGTTTAAATCACATAAACACTTCCGACTTTGATTTCAATGGATATACCCATGCATGCCTAGAAAAATCATCGATGAAAGTCATGAAATAAAGATAGATGCGATGGCCACACATCTAGATATGATCAGAGCGTCACATTTGGGTAGCGATGGTTACAACACAATGCGTCATGATTTTGTAAGTATCATTTTGATGAATGAATTTGCTTATATTAAGCACGTCTTGTTTGTTGTGATCTCATGTTTTGCATATTTATTGTAGGAGTTGGCAATGGATCATCTTCCGACACGAGCAGTGGAGGCTTATGGATATCATCAGGAGTCGGTTGCATTGTTACACAATTTGGAGGGATGCGGTCCAATCATTTCATGGACCATCTATCGTAAGATGAGCTTCTGAACTTGGTTTAGTGTTTTTTAATTGTTTTTTATAAACATCGTTTCAATTTGTCTGATTTCATGAATGTGCTTTGATCCCTCTGGTTCTGCGTATAGTAGTGGTGTGCTAGAGTTTTATATTTTGCTCATATATGGCAGTGAGGTGCTACAGTTTTGTATTTGGTTCATATATGGCAGTGGTTTGCCATATTTTGTATTTGACTAATATATGGCAATGGTTTACTACATTTTGTATTTGCCTCATATATGGCAGTGATTTTCCATAATTTTATACATGGTTCATTTATGGATTCTCTCTTTTGTACATGTTTCATTTATGGAATATCTCTTTTGTACATGGTTCATGGTTCATTTTGCTCCTACACATCTCTTTTATGTTTGACAATGTGTTTTGCTTTATCGAATCTTGTTTTGGTTGCTGGTCATCTAAACCCAAGATCGGCAACCACTAGAGTACATATCACGACATATACTCGATTTTTTTTTTGGGTAGAGCGTATTGTCCTTTGTTACACAATAACATTGTCATGTTGCTACAGCAAGAGACACTACACTCTACTTGTAATAAAGTAAGTCTATGATCCAAGGGTCTGGCCGGTTCAGACAGATCTGGAATCGGACACCGTTTAGTCATCCGTGTGTATGACCAAAGATCTCGAGTTTAGACTTACTAATAGATCTTGTGCTCTTGTGAACAAGTAATCCACTTAGCTTAGTGGTTAAGTCTCAAGGATGTGAAGGAGGAGGTCTTGGGTTCAATCCCCATGGGGAACATGAGGAGAGTATTTTGCCCAAAGAGACCTAGAGCCTTCTAGAAGCATCCACTTGAGTAAACTCGAGTTAACTGGGACACTTGGCGCACATGTAGTTACATGGCTGACACATGGATGGTTAGTATCCACCTGCCCAAGAAGGCAGTCCCCTGGAAAGAGCTATATATAGAAGCATTTGATTGGGAGGAGAGTCATCTCTCTAGCATGTGGTGGTTGCAATCCTTGCTCTCTTGCATTGGTATCAGAGCCAAGCTCTCATGATGACCTTGGGGGACATCATCACCTTCCTCAAAAGTTTTCGTGAGATCTTGCGAATCCAGCTTCTTCATATCGTTCTCTCTCTCTCTCTCGCTCATTTCGGGCATTTCCTCCTTATTGGTTCATATTCAAACATATTTATGGTGGCCAAATGCTGAAATCGGATGTTAACAAGGGGTATTGAACCCACGCTGTCAGTTTGAGAGAGAAAGTCTGTAACCAAGCGAGCATAATCGATTTGTGATACTACAATTCTCTCAGTTCTATTTGGATGGTCTGCGCTATTCACACCTGTCTTCGCAATTCAAATTGGTTTTACAAATTTTCATTGTCATGATGTAAAACATCTACGATCATAACCAACAAGAGCAAAGTGTTCAAGAGCTTGTAGAAGATCTTTCAAATGAGCAGCAGAGTACGATTGCGCCATTGTAGGATCCCCATTCCATCGTTCATTGATTCGATAACTGGGTATGTTCTAATCTTAGGGGTGCCTAAGTGACATTCTTCGAGGCCCGTCAACATTTTGGTCGGATCTGTTTTAGCCTAAGCATCATGGCGCTCTTTGCAAACGTTCTCGGTCCTTGGATCCATTCCAGAACCTATCAGATACTGTGTAGTCTTCTCTGTGGCATGCATGTTCATGTGTCCGCTGAGATACAGATACATATTTAAAAGATCACAACCAAATCGAGGAGCTTCTTTATACGATGTTAGCGGGGTCTTGAACCTGGGATGTCATATCTGATATCTGCACTATCCATGACATAGAACGACGTTCGTGATTATGGATTCTCATCCAGCCCTGTAGCATAAGCAAAAGAAAAAGCTATCGGTGATGGCATCCCAGCCTCCAATTCACGACATCAACTAGAATTGTCTACTGTGCTATCCACTAGCTCATGGATGCTCATAATTTCATTTATTATATGCTTATATGTGATGCTGTTGTACAATTTTGGGGAGACGTTGGCATATCCATAAAGCTCAAAGCAGTTCATGAAGTCTATTCTGACTTAGGACAGTTTATCTTATTATGACTTTAGCGCTGAAGAAGACTTCGAAAAGACAAAGAAGCTGCAGTATCACATCGTTTAAAGCATCTTTGGGATCGAACTCACGTCCACGAGGTGCAGCAGCTCATCTCGCAGCCAATGCGACAACAGATTTCTTCAGATATGGTTCTCATATTACTACATATGATTTTCAGCCGAAGCAAAACGCTGTGGAGATTTCCCAAGGGATTCGAACCCGTTACCTCCATCAGGTGAAGATGTTCTCTGAGCCACGAGAGCACGTCTCTTCTCTAGACCTCTCTCGAAGGACAGAGATTTATCTCTGAGCACTGTAGGCATAGCTACAAAAGCTGTTCTCTGAGTGCTGTAGGCACGACTGCAAAAGAAAAGTTCCATCTCGGTGGCATCCAAGATTCAAACATGTGATGTCAAGGAAACCAGCTGTCTCTTCTATCCACAGGGCCAAAAGACATTGCATTCAGGGTCTAGGCAGACAATTTGTCTTCAGCAGCCACCTTTTAGCAATTACAAAAATGAAGTAGCGACTTCTTTGGAGATACTTTCGCTATCGTTGCACTTCCAAACTTGGCGAGGAGGTATGCTGATGCTCACTAAGGCCTTAAAGGATAGTGAATAACTTCTCGCAAGGATCAATGGAAGGACATAGCTCTATGTGGAGCTAAGTATTTTCCAAATTATGTTTTCATTTTGATATTTGTTTGCTCGAATACTTTCATTTAGGATGCATTAATTAGGACTAAAAGCATAGTCCAATTATGATTATCTCAAGATGAAAGCTACATATTGAAATGACACAAAAGTATACAAAGTACTTTTTAGTTTTAGGCATGCAATGAAATTTCTATTTCCATTCATGCACAAAAATGAAAAGATTATTTGTGCATAAAAGAACGTCTTATGCACATCAAGTTCGCACTTGCTTGGGAAAGGTAGTTAATTCTCCAGTTCATGCACTTGAATAATTACCTTTTGCCAGAATAGCAAGCAGGTTGTTTTTGCATGGATGCTTGTTTGCATACCTAATAAGGTTGAGATTTGCTTAAGTTCATTACACTTGCATGAACTCACATGCATTTGCACCCAAGAATGGGCATTCACATACATGAACATGCATTTGCATGCAAGTAGATGCATGTGCATACGCATGATCTTTTGGTAAGTAGTTGAACATGTATACTTTCATTCCTTTCTTTTTCTAACTTGACTTAGCTAGGTGGAAAAAATAGAAAATTACTTAGTTGCAAGGATCTTGACCATCATGCAACTAAGTATCTAGTCTATTTTTTCCAAAAAGTGATACATAGGTACCACTTAGTAGGAGTCTTTCTGAGAAAAAGAAAGCATGTTGAAAGTAAGTATTTATTTTTTTCTTGTCATTAAGATGCCAAGAAAATAGAGCTACTTTCCAATGTGCATGCTCAGTCTAAGTTTGGGAAGAAACTTAGACATTCTTAGCAACTAACGAGGATTTAGTTGTTTTTTGGATGTTCATATTCATGCACCCAAGTAGAGAAGTTTGTGTTGAAACAAGTAAGTTCAACAAATTTTGGAAGGATTAATACTTTAATATTCATCAAACATTGATGAAAATAAGTAGAAGGTTATTGAACTTCTAGAATCCCTGGAACTCTAGTATTCATATATGTTAGTTTCCAGAAATGCATCTCGAGGCATGATGCAAGGTCTTCAATTGACGCGAAAACTTTTGAAGGAAACTTGCTTGATTCTATTTAAGCTAACTCAAGGCTTAAAAAACGAAACCAAGAAAAATATTAATTGATCTTTAGGAATAAAGTAATTTCCTAAAGTCATGACAATTAATGAAATGATTCAAATTATTTTCATATCTTAGGAAATCACAATATTTCCTGAAGGTAATTTAGGAAACAAGTTCTTTCCTAAAAGATTAGCTTCAAGTGGTAAAGCCTTGAAGAGACCCAATCAAAATAATCTTTGGAAATTAAGCTATTTCCTAAAGATAAGCTAATAAAAGAGTCCAATTAAATATTTTATTGGTTAAAAGAGAATATCTTTTGGACAAGCAAAGCCTTAAGTCTTGGTCTTATCCAAAAGTCTAGAATTCCATTTGAAGACCTTTCCAGTAAAGGAGAAGATTCCAAGATGAATCATTGGATTGGAAAGCAAAAGATTCCAAGGTGAATCATTAGCTTAGTATTACTTGATTCCTTGGTAGGAATAAAAAAAGTTCTTGAAAGAAAAATCTCCCCAGATGTGAGACTAGCATCTTTCAAGAGAAGTTTTATAGCAAGTAGTTCCCAGCAAATCCCTAACCACCAGTTTTGGTATTTAAGTCCAAATAGTGATATAACCTTAAGGTATATCATAGATTCTTAGCTTTGGAATCTGAAAAGCATTAGAAAATGCTCGGACTTAAGTTGAAGGAAAGATCTCTAAAAATCCTGCAGGTAAGCAAAGAAGCTTAAGATAGTTTAAGAGATCCTAAAGATAAAGACTAAGTCTTTATTTTTGTTGCAAGTATCAACCAGAATCAAACTTGGCCATGATTATCCAAGAATGTGCCATTAGAACTACTATGTAGATTGCCCAAGTATTGACAGTAAAAATTCCGTTAGGAATTATTCACTCAAGTTCCATTTATCGAATGGAAAAAAATCTAAAAAAGAGTAAGCTGTTCCACGTATGAACAGAGTGAAGGAATTCCAAAATTGTAGTCTGCAACCGTGAAGACCATGCTTAAGTCTATGGAAGGTAAAACATAAGTGTTTGCCTATCCTTAAAGGGATTTCGGTACAAATCGAGAAAGCATGAGCGGATGCTCAGACTTATGCAGTAGAGAGATTCCTATAAAAGTCCTGGCGAGGATAGGTATCTAAAAGCATTAGTAGAAAGGAATCTAAAGATAAGAAGTCAAAAGCTCTTGTCGCTACAAAATTGTTCAAGAATAGCCAATTGAACTTGAATTTGAGAAATTCAAGAACTTGGACTTCTGATTGGTTTTTATTTAAAAGTCCTAGAAAAAAGGATTGGAGATATTCTATTAAAAGGTTTTCAAGTTCCCAAGGTTAAGCACAAGATCGTGAAATGATCATGTCAAGGGATTAAAACCTAAAATATCAAGATAGAGATAGTGCCTAAAACTGCGAAATTCTTGTCAAGAATTAAAGCTAGAAGGTTCTCTATCAAGAGATGTTGTAGACTTTAGGATAAAATTCACTCACACGTCAATGTGAGTATAAAATAGGCTGGTATGGGACACCAGATTTTATACTCAGATTGATGTAGGAAAGATGGTATGGGACATCGGACCGTGAGATGATGATTATCTTTTAGTCTTCGTTTGGATCTTGAAGTTAGGTTTGATCTTCAAGGGAATTAAAACTTCAAAGAAGTCAAAGAAAGAGTTTAAATTCAAGAAGAATCTCAAGATACTTCAAGATGACTTCAAGATCAAGGAAACTGAAGATATGAAGTAAGTAACTTCCAAGATCTCCATAGAACACTTCAAGCTTAAGTGTTATTGATCAGAAATATTTGATAAATTTCTGAAAGAAGTTGGACTTTGATTTTGAGTTGATCTTTTCAACTAAAGATTTAATTGACTAAGTCAAGCATCAAGTTTCTAGTGTAACTTGGTAAATTCACTCTTCTGACTCAAAGAAATGCACAAGAATTGCATTCAAGATTAGGAGTCAAAAAGATTGAATGTGACCTGAACTTAGTCTCAAGTGAAGCATTATTTGAATACCAAACTCATTGACAGAACCTCAGTGGGTCGACACACTGATGTTGGTTACCATACTAGTATCTTGTAGTTGGATGATGTTTTTGATTTTCTTTGAATCTTTTTGAGAATCCAGCTTATTTCTCTTAAAGATAAAGAAAATGCTTGAATTCTCTGTTGAAATAGATCATTCAGAAGTTAAAGGCCTGAGTCAACTAGACTTTGACTCATAGCAAGTTTACATATGTTCGAAGTATAAATTGGTTGTACAAAGTTTTAGCTATTTTTGTCCGCTTTCCAAAACTTTTGGAATAGGCTCAGACATGGTATCTGATTCCTTTTGCAAAAGACCAGGGTTAGTCGGTTAGAATTAGATAACTAACTTGAACATCCTAGATAGATGTTATATACAAGAACCTTTTCAATCTTCAAAAGATAATAAGTCTAAGTGGACTTATTTATTTGAGTTTGCTTCAAGTTATAGCATAAATGATTTCTTAGAGTCCAATAGACTCTCGAATAGACAAGTTAGGAATTGCTCAACAGATTGACAATTCCCAAGAACTTTTAGCTCAAGTCTTTGAGAAAATATCCTAAGTTGGACAATTTTCATTTTGAAGTTATATTGGTCAAGTTGGTATGGTTGACTCCACCGAAATGGTAAACTTTCTCCTACAGTTTACAAAGGATTTTTAAACTCATTAGGACAAAGTAGTCCTCTAGTCGGGTGAAAAAATCAAGTAACTGGTGGATCAAAGTAAACCATTGTACAAACATCTAAGTTAGATGTATGGGACAACCAAACTTCAAGTTCTCCAAAACAAATTGAAGTGAATCAAGAATTTTTAAAGTCTTGCAAGGGATAAGAATCCCACATTCATTACTAAGTCCATGCACCAGTTATGCCTAGAAATGGACTAGTAAGTTGAACCCACCCAATTCACATGTTTGTGCCTAGATCGCACATCTAGAAACTATGAATTGGCTAGGGATGTTTTTAAATCCACCCGTATTATTCTTTCACTAGTTTGTACTTTGTCCCATTCATCAAAGTGCAAAACCAGATAGTGTTTTGAATCATTTGGGCAAGGATGCCACCACAGAGATGAGACATGTTCTTCCAGTACTAGAACATGACCATGTTCTTCCAGTTTTAGAACATGAGGCTCGAGGGTTGCCTACAGTATGTATATAGCTCTATTTTCGAGGACGAAAATATTTTCCAAGGGGGGAAGAATGTAATAAAGTAAGTCTATGATCCAAGGGTCTAGCCGGTTCAGATAGATCTGAAATCGGACACTGTTTGGTCATCTGTGTGTAGACCAAAGATCTCGAGTTTAGACTTACTAGGAGGTCTTGTGCTCTTTTGAACAAGTAATCCACTTAGCTTAGTGGTTAAGTCTCAAGGATGTGAAGGAGGAGGTCTTGGGTTCAATCCCCATGGGGAACATGAGGAGGGTATTTTGCCCAAAGAGACCTAGAGCCTTCCAGAAGCATCCACTTGAGTTAACTCGAGTTAACTGGGACACTTGGCGCATATATAGTTACATGGCTGACACATGGATGGTTACTATCCACCTACCCAAGAAGGCAGTCCCCTGGAAAGAGCTATATATAGAGGCATTTGGTTGGGAGGAGAGTCATCTCTCTAGCATGTGGTGGTCGTAATCCTTGCTCTCTTGCACTACTCAAAAGAATTTTTGCAGATATGGTGGTTAGTATAGGTGTTGGTATGAGCATCGGTATGCCTAGGGTCATACCGATGCTTCTACTGATGATTTTGCCTAGGAACATACTGATGCTTATACCGAAGGTTTTCATACAGGCATCCATACTGACATTTATAGTGTCGATCCTACAGGTCAATATCGGTACGTATATTGATGGGAAAATACGGATGCCCATATCGATGCTTATACTAGTGGTATTCAATACATACTGATGCTTATACTGATGCATATATCGATATTCATACCTATGTTATCATATCGACACTTATACCAGTGCTTATACTGACACCGCGGCTAAATTCCCTATGTGTATTTATGTCAGTATAAGGACTGGTATAAGGCTCATATGTTGTAGTGAAAGCTAGATGGATCAAGCAACTTCAAGAGTTTGATTATGAGCTCAGATATAGAAGAGGAAGGTTCAATGCAATAGGAGATGCCTTAAGTCTGATACCTATGTTGAACGATTTGAGTTTTATACAAGTTCAAAGTGAATTTATTTCTACTTTAAAAAGGTGACTTTCAAAGATGATCCAACCTATAGTCAAGCATGGAAAGTATTTGAGGAAGCACTTAAAAATGAAAGGGTCCAAGAAGCTTAAGGTTTTCTTCAAGAAAATGAACTTTAAGCTTAAGGTAACTAAGGAAAACTTAAAAGCTCAATATCTAGCAAGATCTTAAACTAAGAACTTTTTCCAAGTTATTGCCATTGTGCTATTTCATACCTTCTATTTGAGGGGAATCATGGTCGAGAAGGAGACGAGGCTTCAAGTTATTCCAAGCATTGATTCTATTTTTTTAAGAGGCACTAATCTTCATAGTCCACTCTTCAAGGAGGGTTCATGACCTCAAATCTAATCCATTGTTTTCTGTCTTGATTCTAGAGATGCTTCTATAGAAGAAACCCTTTATTCCATATTTTCTTTGCTCTTTGGAGGTTCCTAGAATTGATACTCTTAATTACTTTGATCAGAAACTAGATTGAATCGTTCTGTCTAATAGTAGTCATTCACTTTCAATCTTCATTGATCTTGAGATGAGGTTTCATCTTGTTCCAACTTTTCCACAACGAGCAAACCAAATCGGAGCATCTGGGAGTAATAATAAAAGGGGATAACAATAGAGAGAGTAAACCAAAACCCTTCCAACCAAGAAGACCATGAAAAGTAACAACACTTTTGTTCCTGAAAAATCAGTTTGGTAAGGAGAAATCCATATTGCTCCAGTTTGTTCCAATCTGGGAGTAATAATAAAAGGGGATAACAATAGAGAGAGTAAACCAAAACCCTTCCAACCAAGAAGACCATGAAAAGTAACAACACTTTTGTTCCTGAAAAATCAGTTTGGTAAGGAGAAATCCATATTGCTCCAGACTTTAATCAGCCATTTGACTAGGAACTTATCTACTAAACCTTCAATGCTGAGAATGCCAAGCTCGCTCAGTCTTTAAAATGAACCTAAAGAAAATGGCATAGTGCCCATGGGATCTCCTTATCCCACAAAAGGGGCGGCAAGATCATATCGACAGGTCGAGAGCAGTTTTAATCTTTATAAATTGATACGAAGAGGAAAAGATAGCGAGATACGAAGCCATGCTCCCGAGTCCCTCGCTAAACTATGTTTTTCTTTTATGTTAGTTAAAGGTTCCTCCCTAAACGTGGCACTCATGTCGGGCTGCCACGTTTAGGTTTACAACATCGCCAAGTCTTCTTCATGACTCCTGGCGGTCACGAGCGTATCTTCACATATACAATGACGCAGCTTGCTGTGGCGATGGCAGACTGCGCAGTGCGTTTCTTTCTCTGTGATCTGTCTGCCGGAGTACAAACACCTTCTATCAGGCACTTGCTTCAGTGTCTATTTGATCACATACAGACCGTAGAAGTCTACTGCAATCCTCTCTCACGCGCCATATCTGGCTTTCCTCTCTCACGCGCCATATCTGGCGGAACACAAAGACCTCGCGTTTGCAGAAATTCCTGATTGATTGATTGTGGCGTTTCCGTGCGTCGGCAGAAGCCACAAGGAGGACACTATTCATGTATAAAAACAAAAACATTTCCGAGATGATACCAAGGTTGATCTCTCTCTCTCTCTCTCTCTCTCTCTCTCTTTTTCTCTCTCTCTCTCTCTCATGTCGTCACTCGTGCTTTCTCCACAAAGAGTGCTATCCATCGCGAGAATGGCCTGGCATATGCTCCCGACGCTGATTCTCTGTATGGATGGCAGTCCATGCAGCTTCTCTTCCGCAGGGGACATGTCTGAGTAACAGAAGCATAT
Source organism: Ceratopteris richardii (assembly GCA_020310875.1). Lineage (NCBI taxonomy): Eukaryota > Viridiplantae > Streptophyta > Polypodiopsida > Polypodiales > Pteridaceae > Ceratopteris > Ceratopteris richardii. The sequence continues at coordinate 50,379,193 of CM035429.1, forward strand.
CCTGCGTTTGGCTGAGTATAGCATATCCTGCGTTTGGGCACAGCCTTTAGCTTCTGCTTGAAACATATAGAAGACTAAAGACCACCTCAAATAGGAAGAACTTCCTCATGTGTAGGCAGACGCCAAAAGTGACACACTACCCATTTGTATTGTAGGCATGAAACTATATTCCAGGAAACCTCCCTCTCTCTCTCTCGATAATTTTCTCGATAGGCAGTATTTACACGAGCTGGGTAGATAAGTACATTATGTATGTCGACGTCCATTAGCTGAACTCTGCTTTCTTATTGGCTATGGGCCTTCATCATTGTATTGCTTTCAGGCCGTCTTAATTGAGCAAAGGGGATTAAGCTTGAGCTGAACTTTCTTCTAAAAAAAGAAGTATATATTGTGCCGTTTGTCAAATACCTTTATATCTTATGTGACATAAGAGTCTATGACATATAATTTGCAAGGGTGTTCTATTGAATGGTCCTTTTTTTACATATTGTGCCGTTTGTCAAAATATCTTTATATTTTATGTGACATAAGAGTTTGACATAATTTGCAAGGGGTGTTCTATTGAATGGTCAATGAGCTGCATTTAGGAGGATTGCATAGTTGCATATGTCTTGTGGTTTTTGTTTAGTATATGAACACTTTAGATGGTCATAAGTAGCATAGGCCATAACTTGAAATATTGTATCTATTGAATCATCTGATGTTGCATATAGAATTAGGGCTATAGAAACATAATTATACATACATGGAGGCAATTGTTGATTATGTTATTTGCTTTCAGCCATGGTCACTCATTAAAATACCTTGATATAGAAAAATGATTGTATCTCAAAAATTTGAATAGAACCACCCTATTGAGCTTTACTAAACCTATAACAGAATTAAAGGTGCTTGCATTGTCGAACCAAAACTTGTATATGTATGTTTGGCACAAAATGATTAAATTTCCTACATGCATTGCGAGTGTGCTTGGAGGTCGAAATGAACTCATATTGTAATTTTGACACCTCAAAAAAAAGCTATTTTAAACTCCTAATCGCCTTGAGTATGCTCACTAATTTTTGTGCGATTTTGAGACTATGATCGGATATATGTTGATGATGCCCTAGATGAAGCGATAACCTACTCTAATACCAATTATTGGAGTTTGAGGTCTACGAAAGCACACAAACAACACAAAGAAGAATCTTGGAGCACAACACACAATAATGAATGTATTACCAAGTGAATATACAAAGATAAGTAACCTATTAAGGTTATAGGTGTATATATAAGCGGGGAAAGAAAACCTCCTAAAGAGAAAAAAAGTACCCCAGCAATCCTAAGTGTGTTCACACATATCACTACCAATATATATCAATAATGTGTATATATTCACACACATTATTCACACTATGAAGATCAAGAAATTTCTTGCAACTTTTGCATCTTTAGCTTTAAGGTCAATCACTTGTTGGCACTGTGGCTGAATCAAGCGTTATAAAGAATATGATGACTGTTTTTCTAAAGAACATGAACTAAGTAAAAGAAGAATGTGTACCCAATATCTCGTGAAGGGGAGAGCTACCCGACAACATAATTAAATACCAAAACAACTATACACTATTCGGAGTCTAGGATGAGTGATGAGATGTGAGAATATCCTTCCAATGAGGCAGTTTCCTGTCAAGCAATGCTAGCTCAAGTGGTAAGTCATTTGTGTTCCTTGAGTCAAGCAATGCTAGCTCAAGTGGGTAAGTCATTTGTCTCCCTTGAGAGGGCATGGCTTCAAGTCCTCTTAGCTACATTGGCATGAAACTCCTCAAAATATGATATGATGAGACGTTAAGCTAGATTTCTTTGGGAAATCGTTGGCCTTTGGATACTCTGAGTGGACGATGTCGATAATTGAAAGGGACATACTTGTTGGGATAGGGTTATTTTAGTTCAAACCAATCTTTTTGTCTAGTCTTAGGGACATCCTTCCCACTTCCTATTCTTAGAGTGCTTCAAGATCTATTCATTCTTACTAGGTGCTATGCATTCTATCCTACGTTTATGGGATTTAAGGGGGTCCCATGGATGTTATGCCATTGATATTGTACTTTTGATTAGTTCCACTTATCAAGAAGAGTAGATCACAAGATGAAACTTCATTAAAAAATAATAAAGTAAAAAATGAAGGGGCTTGCTATTGTTCGAGATGAGGACTATGAAAGCACATGAATATCAACATGTGTGACAAATTCAATAAGGCCAGATCAAACTTTTTAGGATTTTTGCAAGAGGTGAAGCTCTTTATAAGAATGAAACTAGAAAAGTAGTCGAATGATGCTTCTCAAGTAGGGCTTATAGAAGCTTTTTTATGCATCCCTCGTTTTTTTTGTTGCTTGCTTCTATACTTGAGAATGATGCAGATATTTTGTACAATTTCAAGGCTTTTCTTCCAAAGTTCACATTCGAGATGCCAATTGTTTGCATATTAATGAGACAAAGCTAAGGATGCTAAATCATGCAAATAGGAAGGAGATTCAATGAAAAATTTTTTGAAAACTATCAAGGATTTTAAAGAGCATTTGATTTAGCTAATAAAATTTTGCCAGATGGTTCACTTGTGTAGAATGTTCTTAATGGTCTTTTAGATTTTTATCAAAGTTTTTCTTCTACTCTTTGGTTGATGATGAAAGGAAATCCAAATGCCTTAACCTTTGAAGATTTGTTTTGTGTTTTGTTGCAAGAAGATCAATCTAGATAGAACATATTAATTATGCATGTTACAGATCAAGCTTTCTTAGTTAGTTAGAAGGGCAAAAGTAAATAGAGCTCATCTAGTAGTAAGAAAAAATCTACTAATGGTACATAATCAAAGAAGGAATACAAAGATGATAAGAAGATAGAAAAGTAGAAATAGTTTTGCAAGTATTGTAAGGAAAACTTTCCTATTATTAATAGTTCTCCTAAACTGTTTGTAAAAGAGATAAAGAAGAAAGAGGACGGAATAGATGTTATAGAGGTCTCTACACCTAAAACATATTCTGTTAACCTCGTTCAAAATGAAGAATGAGCATTTTCTACTCCATGCAACTATGATCTATCTTCCTATGAGTAGTGTGTGCTTGTAGTAGACTCGGATGTTTGGTATGTTGATAGTGATGCAACCAAATATATTACCTCGGAGCTTAGTTTCTTCATGTCACTTGAGCGTGCTCCTAGAGGATCTCCTATCACATATGCTAAAAAATCATGTTATCCTATCATGGAAGTTGGAAAGATCATTTTGACAATTGTTGATGGTAGTTATTTCACATTTTCAGATGCCTCATATGTTCTAGGGATCAAGAAAAATATGCCATCAATTTCAAAACTAGCCAATATTAGCTTGGTTCTTAAATTTATTGATAATAGATGTAGATTTCATGATCTCTTGAATGGTGATGTTATCATTGCTTCTGTATTTTATGGCATGGGCTATATAAGTTCATAGATTACACAAAATCTAAGAACAATTCAATGTGTGGTTCAAGATTCTAAGGCTATTTTAGATACCAAGATTTGTCATGCACACTTTCTTCATTTGGCTTTTGCTAGTTTGCTTCACCTATAAAAATTTGAAATGTTGTCCTCTCTATCCAAAGTTGAGGCACCTTTTAAAAATTTCTATGAGGGCTATATTACAAATGCAACGTTCTTTCTTTCCCAAGGACAACTTTATTAGAGTTGCATATGAATTGAAGCTTGTTCATAATGATGTCTATGATCCTATGCACACCTTCATTTGGGAATTACCTATACTTGATGATTTTCATTGATGAATTTTCCAAGCATGCATGGCCTTACCCATTGAAATCAAAGCCCTAAGTATTTATGTGCTTTAAATAATTTGTGGTTATGACCAAAAACTTGTTAGCATGTAAAATAGGCACCCTCTATTCTGATTGAGTGGGGAGTATATGTCCTCTGAGATTTATGCATTTTTGGTTAATCATGGGATAAAAATCAATGTATAATGTCCTATAAACCTCAAAAAGATTGGACTTGTTGAGAGGAAGAATAGTTCTTTCATGGAAATGGCAAGGTGAATTCAGGCTTTACCACATAACTTCTCGCTTGAGGCTATTATGTGTGAAATATATGTACTTAATAGGTTTCCCACCAAAGTATTGTAGTCTATCACTCCATATGAGACTTAGCATGGTCCCAAGCCATTTGTTGCTCATTTGCATGTTTTTGATTATCTAATATATGCATTAGTGCCTAAACAACAACATAGAATAAAGCTATGCAATGTATTTTGTTGGGTATAATTCTTAAAGAAAAGTTTATCATCTGTATCATCCACAAATTAAACACATTTTGATTAGAATGATGTTTTTTGTGTGGAAGATGCAATTCAGCCCTTACTTTAATGTACCAAAGAGGCATTGGTAAGCTTAAAGGATGTGTATGAAATTGCCTCTTTTTGCAAGTGGAGAATCAAATGCTACTCCTAGTCAGGCTATTTCTCAACCTTTATAAGTTTCAATGATAATGTAGATCACTCTATTTTTTATGTAGATTTACATGATGCACTTATTGATGAGAGAGCTGACATAGAAGAGGAAAAAACTATGCCTAAATGGGTTGTGCTGACTTTGAGAGATAGAACATGGATGCACTTTTTTCATACCATACCGATTTAGGATCTCATACTTCTTCTTTTGCATTCGATTTTTATGCGACGGTTGTCTCTAGTCTTTTTGATGAGAATGAGACCATTGTTGATATATTTAGGTAGTGATGTGTGTGAACACACTAGGACCGTCGGGATACTTTTTTCCCTCTTTAGGAGGTTTTTTTCCCCCGGCTTGTATATACACCTATTGCCCTAATGTGCTACTTATCTTTGTACACTCTCTAGTAATACATTCAATATTGTGTGTTGTGCTCCAAGCTTCTTCTTCTTCCTTGTGCTGTTCGCGTGCTTCCGCAGACTTCTAACTCCAACAATTGGTATCAGAGCAGGTCGCCGCTTCATCTAGGGCATCGTCGACACTTCTCCGATTGCAGTCTTAGATTCGCACGAAATTTGGTGAGCATACTTAGGGTGTTTCAGAGATCAAAACAGCTTCGCTTTGTGGTGCCGAAATCACAATCTGAGCTCGTTTCGGCCTCCGAACGCACTATCGCAAGGCTTGTGCAGGCTATCTCATCTTTTTGTGCCAAAGGTATATACCAATTTCTGATCCCAGTATAAGCGTCTCAAAGTCTGCTACAGGTCTAGCAAAATTCGTCTGGGCAGTTCTTTTCAACTTTTTGAGATACAGTCAATTTTCTACATCAAGGTATTTTAGTCACCGTCCATGGTTGAAAGCAGTCATGTATTCCGTATGTTTGCTGTTGAGGATAAGTTGGATGGTACCAACTACCCATTATGAGCTTATATGATGTGACATGTATTGGTTGCAAAAGGATTGTGGAACATTGTGCAGGGTGTTGAAAGACGTCGTGTTACACCTGCGACTACAGGTACTGCAAATACAGGTGTTGAAGCTGATGGAGATGGTGTCCAAGATGATATTCTACAAATTCCTGTTCGTGCTGCTATTTCTGTTGCACCTACTGCAGAGCAGATTCGATGGGATGGCAGAGATGCCCAGGCACATGCATTGATAGCTTTGTCTGTCAAACGTGTCATTATTCCTCATATTCGCTCTTGCAGAATAGCAAACGATGCTTGAGATACACTTATCACATTGTACCAGGCTAGGAATGAGGCTCGTGTTGCTTACCTCCGAAAACAGTTGGAGAGTGAGCACATGAATGAAGGTGATTCTATGGATAGTTTTTTGACAAAGATCAAAGACTTGAAGGAACAATTGATTTCTACTGATGAGGTTATACCAGATAACTCAATTGTGTAGACCGTTTTGAATAGTCTTCCTGATTCATATCAGAGTTTTGCTTCTACTCTTCGGTTGATGATGAAAGGCAATCCAAATGCCTTGTCATTTGAGGAGTTAGTCTCTGTTCTGTTGCAGGAAGATCAGTCCAGGCAGAATAGGTCCATTATGCGTGTTGCAGATCAAGCTTTCTTGGCTAGTCAGAAGGGCAAAGGAAAATGGAGTTCTTCTACTAGTAAGCAGAAATCTACAAATGCTGCACATTCGAAGAACCAAGACAAAGATGAGAAAAAAATCAAAAAAGCAGAAATTATTTTGTAAGTACTGTAAAGGGAATGATCATATCATAAAGAACTGTCCAAAACTGACTGCAAAAGAGGTAAAGAAGAAAGAGGCTGGAATGGTTGTTGTAGAAGCCTCTACACCAAAACGGAGTCTGCTAATCTTGTGCAGGAAGAAGAATGGGCGTTCACTACTGTTTGCAGTTTTGACCCATCTTGTCATGAGCAGTGCATGTCTGCAGTGGACTCAGATATTTGGTACTTTGATAGTGGGGCGACCAAACATATTACCTCGCAACGCCGTTTCTTCTCTTCACTCGAGCCTTCCCCTACAGGGAATACTGTCACATGTGCCAATAAATTCTCTTATCCTGTTATGGGAGTTGGTAAGATCATTCTGACTACTGCTGATGGTAGTTCTTTCACCTTGTCAGATGCTTTATTTGTGCCAAGGATCAAGAAGAATCTGTTATCAGTTTCTACATTAGGCAAGATTGGCTTGGTTGTGAAATTTGTTGATGACAGATGTACAGTTCATGATCTGTCAAATGGCGATATTATTATTGCTTCTGGCATTTTATGTCGTGGGCTGTATAAACTCATAGACTATGAAAGATCTGTGAATGATTCGACATGTGCAGTTCATGATTCTCAGGCTATGTCAGATGCAAAGCTTTGGCATGCACGCTTTGGTCATCTGAATTTTGCTAGTTTGCTACGCTTGCAGAAATTTGATATGGTGTCTTCTTTGCCCAAGCTTGAGGCACCTGGAAAACATGTATGTGAAGGCTGTATTTTGGGCAAAATGCAGCGTTCCTCCTTTCCAAAAGATGGTTCAGTTTGGGCTACACAGAAATTGCAGCTTGTACATAGTGATGTCTGTGGTCCTATGCAGACACCTTCTTTTGGAAACTATCTTTACTTCGTGACTTTCATTGATGATTTTTTCAGGCATGCATGGATATATCCATTGAAGGCAAAGTCCGAAGTGTTTTTGTGCTTCAAATAGTTTTTGGTTTTGGCTGAAAATCTGTCAGGATGTAAAATGGGCACCCTCCGTTCTGATCGAGGGGCGGAATATATGTCTTCTGATTTTAATGCATTTCTGGCTGAACGTGGGATAAAACACCAGTGTACAGTGCCGTATACACCTCAACAGAATGGAGTTGCTGGACAAAAGAACAGGTCACTCATGGAGATGGCAAGGTGCATGGTCAAGAGTCAGGCTTTACCACATAGTTTCTGGCTTGAGGCTGTCATGTGTGCAGCATATATACTGAACAGGTGTCCCACTAAAGCGCTGCAGTCTATCACTCCATATGAGGCTTGGCATGACCGCAAGCCATCTGTTGCTCATCTGCGTGTTTTTGGTTGTTTGGCATATGCACTAGTGCTTGAACAACATCGCTGAAAATTGGATGATAAGGCAGTTAAATGTATTTTTGTTGGGTACAGTTCTGAAAGTAAAGGCTATCGTCTGTATCATCCACAGACTAAACACATTCTGGTTAGTCGTGATGTTGTCTTTGTGGAAGATGCTATTCAGCCATTGCTTTCATGTACTAAGGAGATATCTGTTAGCTCCAAAGACATATATGATACTTTGATGCCTCTTTTTACAGGTGGACAGTCTAGTGCTGGTCCTAACGAGGCAACTTCTCAGGCTTTGCAGGTTTCATATGATGATGCAGATCATTCCATTTCTGATGCAGATTTACATGATGCACTTGTTGATGAGAGAGCTGATATTGAGTAGGCAAAAACTATGCCAAAATGGCTGGTGTAGACTTTGCGTGACAGCAAATTAGATGCACCTTTGTCATATGGTACTCGTTCAGGCTCTCATAGTGCCTCTTTTGCATCAGATTGCTATGCTATGGTTGCGTCTAGTCTCTGTGATGAGAATGAGCCTGTTTGCTTTGATGAAGCACAAAATTTGAAAAATTGGATGGCTGCTATGCAATCTGAATATGATGCTATAATGAAGAATGGTACATGGTCTTCATGTGACTTGCCTTCTGGCAAGAAGGCCATTGGCACTAAGTGGATATACAAGCTTAAGCGTAAACCTGATGGTACAGTTGACAGGTATAAGGCTAGGCTTATTGCAAAGGGTTATGCGCAGGAAAGAGGCATTGATTTTGATGAGACCTTTGCACCTACATGCTGTATGACTACTGTTCGGACCATTTGTGCACTTGCAGCCCATCATGGTTGGAATGTACATCAGTTGGACATTAAAAAAACATTTCTGAATGGTGACTTGCATGAAGAAGTGTATGTTTTTCAGCCCCGTGGATTTGTGCAAAAAGGGCATGAAAACCAGATGTGTAGGCTAAATAAGGCATTATATGGTTTAAAGCAAGCACCACGTGCTTGGTATGAGAAGATACATGCCTATCTGGTTGCACATGGTTTTGAGAACAGTCCAACTGAAAGCACCTTATATGTTAAGCGTGCTATTGATGTGCTTCTGATCATTGTTGTCTATGTTGACGACATGCTGCTCATTGGTCCTATTGAGAAGCATATTGCTGATTTCAAGGCTGATTTGCATGCCTCATTTGAGATGTCTAATTTGGGGCATTTGCATCACTATTTGGGCATTCAGTTTATGCGAGTTGATGGTGGAATGGCTTTGTGTCAAACGTAATATATTCACATATTATTGTAGTGTTTTGGCCTTGAAGACTGTAAGCCTATTGCCACTCCTATGGAGACAGGTTTACGATTAAGTCTTCATGATGCTGGAGATGCATTTGATGTTGTTCTCTATCAGCACGCTGTTGGATGCTTGATTTACTTATGCATTACTCGGCCAGGCATTCAGTTTGCTGTCTCACAGATAAGCAAGTTTATGCATTGCGCAGGAGTCACGCATTGGAAGGTGGTTAAGCGCATCTTTCGCTACTTGAGTGGTACTCGGCTACTTGGGTTGTTTTATCCCAAGGGGGGATCACTACCGCCATATTTGCATGCTTTTTCTGACTCAGATTGGGCTGGTTGCTATGACACTCGTATGTCCACCAGTGGTTTTTGCTTCATGCTTGGTAGCTCATGTATATCTTGGTTGAGCAAGAAGCAGCCTACTGTGGCCACTTCCAGTTGTGAGGTTGAGTATAGGTCAGCTTTCACAGCGACTATTGAGTGTGTGTGGCTCAGACACCTTATGGCTGATTTGGGTGTTGGCCTGTCTTTTGCCACCACCATCTTCACTGATAGTCAGAGCGCATTGGCAGTTGCGAGGAAACCTGTGTTCCATGCTCGCACTAAGCACATTGAGGTGCATTATCACTATGTCAGGGAGAGGTTCTATGCTGGGGAGATCAGCTTGGCATATGTGCCCACACAGGAGAACATTGTAGACCTTTTCACGAAGGCTCTGCCTAGGGAGAAGTTTGAAGCTTTCCACAAAGCTTTGGGCTTACTTCCTTTTGTGGAGTGATTTCCACATAGCTTGGCACTTCCTTATACATGAGTGCCAGCTCCTTGTTCACCGCATCACTCCCAGGGGGGATTTGTTGATATATTTAGGTAGTGATGTGTGTGAATACACTAGGACCGTCGGGGCACTTTTTTCTCTCTTTAGGAGGTTTTTTTCCCCCGGCTTGTATATATGCCTATTGCCCTAATGTGCTACTTATCTTTGTACACTCTCTAGTAATACATTCAGTATTGTGTGTTGTGCTCCAAGCTTCTTCTTCTTCCTTGTGATGTTTGCATGCTTCCGCAGACGTCTAACTCCAACAACCATTTCTTTTGATGAAACTCAGAAATTAGAACATTGGATTGTTGCTATGAAATTAGAATATGGTGTTACTATGAACAATGATACTTGCCATTTGTGATTTGACTCCAAAAAAAAAGGCCATTTGCACTAAACGGGTATACAAGCTCAAACTTAAGCTTGATGGAATAGTTGATAGGTATAGGTTAGGTTTGTTTCTAAAGGTTACGCTCAAGAGAAGGGCACTGATTTGATGAGACCTTTGCTTCCACATGCTAAATGACCACTGTTCATAACATCTATGCACTTGTAGCTCTTTCATGGTTGGAATGTACATCAATACATTAAAAGTACATTTTTGAATGATAACTTACAAATAAGTCTATATATTTCATTCATGTGGTTATCAGGTATGTGAAAGAGTGAGGAAGCACAAATGGAAGTACACACAAGAGTGAAGAAGGAGATTGATGCAACAAGAAGGGTGATGTCTAGAAGAGCTCTCTATAGATAGATGATGAAAAATGATCAGTAGTATGAGAATGAGTGTAGTGAAAGCTATAAGTAAATCCCTAAGTATTGTGTACCATCACATATGAATATATCATATATCAGTGAGGAAAAAACTTATAACCAACTCTAGAGTAAAAAGTTTCCATGTATAAGGAAATGATTCATATCAAATCTAATTGAGGGACACATAAGTATTACAACATCCCTCAAGGGAATGATGTGAACACATATAGGGATCGACATATCAGCCCCCACAAATTAATAAGCATAAAGCTTTGCAAAGAGCTTCAAATTTTTATCATGGAAAAGCTTTGTTGAATATGGCTACCACATTATCATGTGTAGGCACATATACTAACTCAATATCTCCTAGACAAAGACAATCTGTTGCATAATGATAATGAACCTCAATGTGCTTTGTGTGTGCATGAAACATCAGATTTTTGGAAACTACCAATGCACTCTCACTTTCAATGAAAATATGCGTAAGTGTAGGAATCTCCATGCGTAGATCCATCAATAGGTGTCTCACCATATACACTCCACTATAGCTATGAACAACACCTTGTAATTATCTTTGAAAATCAATGTGGTTCTTAGTCAACCAAGATATGCATGATCCTCGAAGGAGAAAGCAATTACCACTAGTGGACACTCATGTATCATAACAACCACTCAATCACTACCTGTAAAAGAATGCAAGCATGGATGAGTATCTCTACCATAAAAGAGGCCCAAACTCAAAGATCCTTTGAGATATCTAAACACACATTTTATTGCTTGCCAATTCTTAGTGCTAGTGCTATTTGAAAATTGACTCAACTAGAAAACTACATGTTGTATGTCCAACCTTGTGTTACATGCATACATCAAACATCCCATAACTTGCTAATATGGAGAAGTATCAAAGACATCATTTGCATCCTTGATTGAGAACCTAGATCCCATTTCCACTCATTAGGGGGAAAAATGGACCTTGTAAGGATCCCTAATTTCTAGGGATTAAAGAGCTTAATTTGTGAGCTAAAGGAAGCATATGAAACCACCAATGGTTTTTTGAAATAAAATAATATTTGATGAACTTCATTTGACGTCTCAAACATGAGCACTTAGAACCATTGGATCATTTAAATCAATGGCTAGTGTTCTTAGAGAGAGAAGGACATTACTTCTTGTGGGAGAGGGCCTCAAGTCTTGGAGACTCTGTGCAAGTTTGTCGGACATCAGATATTGAAGCATCCAATGTTGCAGCGCAAATGGGGCTGAGCCACATTCAATGATGCATGTCGGCCATTAGATTGGAGGCTTCATATGTTGGTTGTAGAGAAAAGGCACCATTGGATTCTCAAGGAGAAATCTAAGCCATGGAATCATGGCTAGATCCAATGGACTATAATGGAAGTGACCAAAATCCTTTAAATTCAAACTCCTCCGTCCAATGAAGGCCTTGATCCAATGATGTACGGTGATTCACACATTTTCTAATCATTTCTCTCATCCTATCCTCTTGTTCTCAAGCAAATCTAAGGATCTAAGATTAAAGATGCCTTGACTTTTGTCATTTCACCTTATCCATTGGATCTTTTAGCCAATCAAGGGATCCAAATGATTTTTTAGATTTTCAAATCCATTCTCAAGAGCAGACCCACCAACTCTAAGTGGTTTTTACATGTTTGACCATAGAAAAACAAGGGAAGCCTATGCCTACCCTATGTGATTAAGGGACTAGACTGTGGCCACCACCCTCTTCTCATTGGTCCATCCCTGATCACTCCTTAAGCTAAAGGGTCCATATAGAGTTCATTTTTTGCCCTAGTGTATTGTTGAAGTAGGCTTGCAATCCTCAAAACGAAAATGCTAAGTAGTTTTCAAGATACTTTTCTTCACACACAACAATCCTTCTCCCCCCACCCTAGTGGATACAAATTGTTTGACAAGATATTACTCCAAATGACCAAGATATGTGACATCAAGAGTATGCTACAAATTAGCAATAAGCATGCCAATTTCCTCATCATAAGATAGTCAAGAGATTATCATCAACATAAAGCACAAGCACTACAAGATCATCCCCATCTTTGTGTACATAAAGTGTGGTTTCAATTGGATTACATGTAAACAATTAAATGATTATGTATCTTGTCATACCATGCACGCGGAGCTTGTTGAAGTCCATAAAAATCATTATGCAAGTGGAAAACCATATGCTCTTGATCCTTGATGGAAAATCTAGGAGGTTGTTTCACATAAACCTATTCTTGCAAATCATCATTCAAGAAAGCTAAATTCAATCAATGCACTTTCCTTCCATCATGGGTAGCCAACACAATCACATAACGCAAGATAGTTATACACAAAATAGGTGCAAAAGTCTCCTCATAATCAATGCCATATTTTTGCACATAACCTTTTGCAACTAATCTGACTTTGTAGTGATCAATCCTACCATTCGAATTTCTTTTTGTCTTGTAAACAAACTTACTATCTATGACATTCTTACCTTTTGACAATTCAATTAACTCCCAAGTACAATTTTTGTGAATAGAATCCCATTGCACTCATCTGATTTGAATAATCACATGCATCTTCAAAAGTGAGTGGTCTTCATTACATGCAGTTGCAATAAGAGATACATACACAAGGTCACTTGATACGGGGTGAGAGCTCAATCTTGTTCTATCAAATAAAGGTGCATGTAACTTGCTAACTTGCAATGTTTTTTGTAGCCATTTTGGCATAGATTTTGCAATCTTGATAGACATGAATTTTTCATGTAAAACATCATCAAACTGTACATAATTGGTGGAATAAATATCATTATCATTTTTAGCCAAGCCTTTGGACAATACTTGCGTCTGTTCTTCTTTTGCATATCACCATCAAGAGAGTAAGAGGTGGAAGAGGAAGATTGAGGCTTTGGCTTTAATGAACCAAGTTGGTTTTGTGCAATAGCAGATGCTTGTCTTACCTCAAGCAATCCACTTCTATTCACTATTGGTTGCTCTTCTTGCAAAAGAAGATATACAACCTCATAAAAAATTATACATATTTGTAATTCCTTTTGCAATCAAACAAAGTGTAGTATCAAAGCTTTGAAATATTATGACAATCCTTTAAGTAATGTAGAAATGAGTGATGCGTCCGAAATGATTTCATCAATATTTTTTAAATTTTCCTTCAAATCCTTGATGTGTGTAACATATACATCCACTGAATCATTTTTAGAAATACATAAATATTCAATTTGCTTCCTTTAATAAGCAACACATGCTTCATTATGATACAAGGAAGTAAGAGTATTTGAATCTTGTCTTGAAGTAGTGCATGATGGGAGGTATGGAATAATATGCCGCTTCACATAAAGACCAATCAATGCATGAGTTTAAGCATCCCATCCATCCCATCTAAGTTGTTCTTGCATAGGTGAAAATACATAGTCCCTGTGCGTGAAGAAAAACTTGAATGTATGACAATATGTTGTGTAGTAAAAGAACTACTAGTCTCTTATCAAAATCCCGTGCTATGTTCTAAAGTTTCTTTGCAACAAGAACATGTTTCATCATGTAAGAACACATTGGATAGTTGGTCCCATCAATACTAAATTCAACTTTAAGTATGCCAAACAAGTCATTGTTGTTTATCATTACGCCAAAGAACTAAAAAGTAACGAGATATGAACATCAACAAAAACTTAAATGAAAGATAAAAGATGCAACTCACAATCTATAACTCTGATGGAAATTCTGATTGCACGAATGGCTTCAAAAAGGGGGGTAAAACTCCAATGCATGTAGTGAAATTGTTCTTTGATGTTGGACCTTGTATTTCTATGCTACATATCTAATTGGCATGGTTAAAAGTGCATGTGATGATGAATGAAAAAAATAGAAGGTTGAGAGGGAGTTGAACTTGCTATGATACCACTACTGTGTCTGCTAGAGGGTAATGAAGCACAAAAAATACACACAAGAGTGAAGAAAGAGAATGATGTAGCAAGAAAGGTGATGATGAACAATGATCAAAGCTATGATAATGAGTGTAGTGAGAGATATAAGTGAATCCCTTAGCACTATGTACCATCACAAATATATTCATATTTTGTAACATGGGGACAATATCTCTATTCAACTTTAGAGTAAAATGTGGCCTTGTATAGGGAAACAATTCACACCAAAGCTACTCCATTGACACATAATTGTAACCATGGTTTTGTGTAGAAAGGGCATCAAGACAAAGTGTGCACATTGAAAAAGGCATTGTATGGATTGAAGCAAGCACCGTGTGCTTGGTATGTAAAGATACATGCCTACTTTCTAGCACACGGATTTGAGAATAGTCTGACTGAGATCACCTTATATGTTGAGTGTGTAGACGATGTGCTTCTGATCATTGTTGTCTATGTGGATGATATGCTATGTATTGGTCCTAGTGAGAAGCATATCATAGAATTCACATTTGATTTGCATGCATGTTTTGAGATTTTAGATTTGGGTCATTTGCATCATTATTTAGGAATTCAATTTATGCAAGTTGAAGGAAAATAGCTTTGTGTCAAACAAAATAGGTTGACACGTTATCAAAGCATTTTGGCCTTGGCGATTTCAAACCTATTGCCACTCCCATATAAGCAAGTTTACAATTGAGCCTTCATGATGTTGGAGATGAATTTGATGTTTTTCTCTATGACTAGGCTATTGCATTCTTGATTTACTTATGCATAATCTAGCATGATATTAAATTTTTTGTCTCTCAGATAAGTAGGTTTATGCATTTCTCCTAGGTGTGAAGCATTGGTAGGTGGTTAAGCGCATCTTTTGCTACTTGACTGATACTCGGATACTTGGATTGTTTTATCCCAAGAAGGGATCATTACTGCTAGATCTACATGTTTTTTGACTCAAATTGGGTTGGTTACTATGACATTCATGTGTCCACCAATGGTTTTTGCTTCATACTTGGTAGCCCATGCACATCTTGGTTGAGCAAGGAGCAACCTACTATGACCACTTCTTGTTGTGATGCTGAGTATTGGGAAAATTTCAAAGTGACTATTGATTGTGTAGCTCAGATTTCTTTTGGCTGATTTGGGTGAGGAACCCTATGTCCCATGCTCCGGTGAGAATCTCTCCTAGAGAGATCAATTTGGCTTCTGCACCCACATAGGATAATGTTGTAGACCTTTTCACAAAGGCTCTATGGAAGGAGAAGCTTAAAGTTTTTTGGAAAGATTTGTGCTTACCTCTCTCTCCTAGAGAGATCAATTTGGCTTCTGCACCCACAAAGGGTAATATTGTAGACCTTTTCACAAAGACTCTATGGAAGGAGAAGCTTAAAGTTTTTTGGAAAGATTTGTGCTTACCTCATTTTCTGGATTGCTTTCATTCTAGATAGCTTTGCACTTCCTTATTCCTTGTTCACCACATCACTCCTTGGGGGGATTTGTTGATATATTTCTATAGTGGTTTGTGTGAACACACTTGGGATTTCCAAGGCAAATTTTCTCCTCTTTAGGAGGTTTTTTT
>CM035429.1:50407593-50410093 GCA_020310875.1 Ceratopteris richardii
ACACATTCATTATGTCATGGAAAAAATTACAAGCATAAAGGCTCAATTATCCTATGTGTCAACACATCAACAATGTGCAGATATGATGACAAAAGATTTAGATAGAATCAAGCTAAATAGGTTCAAATAAGTGATTGTATTGTGGGAGATCTTGAAGGATTGAGGACTCAAGCTTCTTAGGCTTGAGGGGGAGCTATTGTTGCAAATATCAAGCCTAATCACTTTTGTAAGCTTAATGGACTACTCTAATAATTCATCCCATTTAGTAATGGCCATGAGAACATGTGCTTGTGAAAATGCCAAGAGTAAACCTTATACTTACATTGTTTATTTGTAAAATCTAAGAAGATATGGAATATCATGATAAGAGGGAGATGATTCCACGAAATTGATATCTGGAATCAAGATTAAATCATCCCTAAAGTATAAATCACCTTTTAAGTGGATGAATCACCCATTTCAAATTTGAAAAATCATGTGTAAGTATATTCTCTTCTTATTCATGGGATATCACACATATTCCTTAGATATTGAGCTACATTATTGAGCATACATTGTTCTCACTTCATCAAAGAGTAGTCCTCTACACTTCCCATGTATCATATGTTTAATATCATACACATTGTTTATCATTATTTTGAGTAAGTCATTCTCCTTGTGATACTACAATACACTCATGTACACAATTAACTTGTTTGTCTATTTCTATGTGCATGAATACTCAATTTCTATACTTTCACTTGGCTTAGTTAGATAAAAGTGACAGGTACCTATATATCAAGTTGTATCATCATTGGTTTCGTAGATCTCAAGATATGAAAGATTGAAGGCAACTATGTCCGCACATCATCTTGCTCCTCAAAAGTCGGGGTGACCCCCCATACTTTTTAGATTTATTTCTCTTTTTTTTGGTGTAGCCAAATTCATCAAATAACTTTCTTTACTTATCTATACACTTCAATTAGATTTGTGAAAAAATATATATAGTCAATTCATACCAGGTTCTGAGCTCTGGGCATATTTTTGTGCCCTTCCAAAAATAGAAGGTTTCTTCTATTCTTGCAATCTGGAAGTTATTTGTTTTGATGCAGACATTTGAAAATGATGTTCCAAAGGATTTTATGATTCTTTGTGCATATTTGGGAAGCTAACATAGTACATTAAGCATCCCTAGATTTACATTGGCTGGCGTAGAGAAACTTTGTTGCAAATACCTTTCATCTCTGCATACTTCTCATCACCTCTTCACATAAGGGACATTCAAATATTAGCACATGGTTCTCTTGTAAACATTTATTATTATGCCTCAATGTTGAGGGGAAACATTATATTTTCTTTCTAAGAGGAAAGAGAACATGTGAAGCAGATACAAGTGCATCCTAAGGCATCAACAACTACCATCAAGCCTAAGTAGCTTGAGTCTTCAATTCTTCAATATCTCTTGTAATCCAATCATTTCTTTAAACCTATTTAACTTTACACCCTCCAATGCCTTGGTCATCATGTATGCATAATGTTGGTGAGTAGCTATATATGGCAAATGAATTTTCTTGCTTGTGATCTTATCTATGAGATAGTGATAATGCACTTCTATGTGCTTATTCCTAGCATGGTAGATAGGCTTAGCAACAAGATTTAATGAGCTAATATTATTCCCCAAAATGTGAGGAGTAGATACCTTAAGAACTAAGTGAAAATACAAGGTCATGATCCACATTGCTTCTTGAGTTGCACTAGTTATTCCTCTCTATTCAGCTTGAGTTGATGAGAGTGCAATAGTGGGTTTCTTCTTTGAGGACCATGAAATTATCTTTCTACCTACAAAATTCAGATATCTTGATGTGCTTCTTCTATTATCTTTAGTGCCTGCCCAATTTTCAACAAAGAAAAGTTTGATATCTATGTCAAATGTGTATGGGTGACTTAAGACACTTACTCTATAGCAAATGTCAACCCTTGTCAAAGTAGCCACTAGTTTAGGCTACCGACTAGAATCTGATAGCTAGTTACATCTTCAATTTGCTCATCTTCATGAGCACTAATCTTCAGGTTCATCTCCATAAGTGTACTTGCAACGTTTGAGTTCTCCATTTTGAACTTTGCAAGCATGTCTTTGATATAATTTCTCTAAGTAAGATGCATTCCCTTTTTTGTATACACTATGTCCAACCCTAGGAGGTATGTGTGTTTTCCTAGGTCATTGATTTTGAACTCTTCTTTCATTTCAAGCTTGTCCCTCCTTACAACCTCAACATCATTACCTATAATTATGGTATCATCAACATATATATAGAGGTATATGACTTCAAATTGATTCCTCTTGATAAAGAGGGAAGGATCTACTTTGCTCACAATGAATCCAAAAGCCTATGATTCCAAGCCCATGGGGCTTGCTTTAGATCATATAGGGCCTTCCTTAACCTACATACTCAAGAAATGATGATTCTTCAAAACCAAGAGGTTGATCCATGTATACCTATTCATATATCTCTCCATATGG
>CM035429.1:50415093-50615093 GCA_020310875.1 Ceratopteris richardii
ATATTGGCCACAAGGATTGCCTTGGGGTTGTGTCATGATCGGGAAAAGGTTAGCCATGTGGTCCCCTTTGCACATGTAGCATCGCTTGACTGTGACCATCCTCAATGCATGCTTGCTCAAGACTCCTAACTTTTGCACTACTTTTTCCACCAAGTCCTCTATGGAATTAGAGTGCCTAGAGGAGATATTTGTTGAACTATCCGAATCCTTATAGACTTTGGAGAGTTCCAACTCATCTCTTAAATTGTCCTCAAATGTCTATGCAAATTCTCACACACTATTCTAGTGTTCAAGGCTCCTTCAAATAAATGTACAATTGTAGCTTAGAATTTGGCAAGTCGCCCAAAAATAGAGACACTTTTTTGGCTTGAGTGGGCAGCTCCGGGATAGGACATCGTTCTATGTATTTTTTGAATCTATGTCGGGCGAGCTTGACTGTCTCTTGTGGATGAGGTGATGATTCTGATTCCACTCTTTGAAAACTCAGTGATGGATGTCTCTAGCAAATGATGGATGTCCCTCAATTGTCTTTCTTGTAGGGGGTTGGAACCAAGTTAGGGTAGTATTCTTTAATATTAATCCAAATGCATTGTATTGAGTGAACATGTCATCCACCTGTTCTGCCCTCAATACTTGTTTGAACTCAGCCATGTGGTCATAGGGATCATCTGTTCCATCGAAGTAATTCTGCATGGATTTTACTAACTAGGTGGGTCTTAATATCCTAGGGTGCTCTCTACGTCTAGGTAGAGGAAAATCATCTCTAGCCCTTTGGGGCCTAGGTTCCCTTGGCCTTTCTCATTCCCTTATGATAGACTCTCCACTTGATCGATCTTGTGCCATAGGATCAACAAAGCTTACCTCTGGTCTCTCTCTACTCTTTTCCCTTTGAGAACCATGAGCTTGGGATGCCCCAACTCCTTGGTGCCCAAAAGAGACGTTTGATCGTGGCTAGAGGGAAAAAAATGCACCCTTCCATGTGTAAGTGTGGCTACCATGCTCTGATACCGTAAACACTCATTCACACACACTATCCAAGTACACCACTTTTCTTGGGGTATCAGTGTTACATCACCAAAGTTAAAGGAAAATTGGATGGGTGCCTATAGTAAGTGTCTGACCAAATATGAATTGGCTGCCTAGTTTGAACTAAGCCACCTCCTCAGTTGAACCTACAAATAGGACCCATGGGATCATTTGTGAGACATCTCTCGCATGAGGCACTTGAACTCTTTGACCTTTGATAGAACCTCAACACTTGTACTAGTGGGGGGTTGATGGTATGGGACACTAGTCCCTTGGAGGCGGCTGCCCGCTTGGTTGCAGGCTCCTAGGCTCACCCCCAAACCTAGGAGCCTGGAGCCAAGCAGGCAGCCACCTTTGAGGGACTGGTGTCCCATACCACCAATCCCCCACTAGTACAGGTGATGAGGCTTTGCCAAAGGGCAAAGATTCCAAGTGTCTCATGAGAGATGTCTCACAAATGAGCCAATGGGTCCTATTTATAGGCTCAAATAAGGAGGTGGCCTAGTTCACATTGGGCAGCCAATTCATATTTGGCCATACACTTATTGCAGGTGCCCATATAGTTGTCCTTTAACTTTGGGGACATAACAATCAGGGTCTTTGAATTCATAAATGGTGACTGTTCCTATTTTGGTAGGCTGTTTGGGCTATTTCAGTAGGCTGTTTGGGTTTGTATCTCTAGAATGCCTCATTTGTTTATTTGTTCAGGAATAATTCGATGCTCTTATTGTCTTGGGGAATCCATTTTGGGTGAGCACTTTGGTTAAAACAGATTTGCCTCAAGGAGTTCTAGGCTTTTCCCCTAGATGTCATTGTTCCATGTCCACTAGCTCAGTTTCTAGGATCACTATTCCAAATTCATTGGTCCTTTCAGGTTAGTTGGCGACAACATGTTCCTTCGTTATCTAAGTATAAATTTTCCTCAAATTTGGCTACTAGATGTTCAAGTATAATAGGTTGATATAGGTTCCTCAATTGAACAATCGACCTTATCAAACCGTCATCATAGATATGAGCACCTAATCGATTGGTTCGGATATACTCCAATTGAGTCTTGTATACTAAGTAGGCTACTCCTGAGCTACCTATTGGTCTCTTTATGTTGTAAGACATCTCCGACTCACTAGTTTTTGAGCTCAATATTTAAGGTTAATTACTTGATTGTTGGGCCCATGATCTCACATTGATACTAAACTAGCTTTTGAGGATCTCACACTATGATGATCTGCCTTTCCTATGTGCCCCCGACCTAAGGCTCATGAATTTGTTTCCTAGAGGCACTCACTACATATTCTCATCACAATGATTCTTTCTTTATCGATCACTAGGTTCGTTTTACTTTTCTCTTGGTTTCTTGGCTTGTCAATTAATGCTCATCAGGTATCATCTTTCATTGTGTGTTCAAGTTATGGTAGTGCTAAGTTTAAGTTCCTTTTTCTTTTGTTGTTTTTGTACTTATGCGATTAGGTTTTGGACTTGAATCCATTAGAGCATCTCTCCTATCGTCTATTGAGTCTAAATCCTATGGTCACATTGTACACACAACCGAATTAATCAAAGACAGTTATGGTCACTTAGTGCCTTTGGTTCCACGAATACTCTCTTGGATGAGCCCTAGTCTAGGTGTCACTCTCGAACTGAGATGCTTCTTGCTAGGGACAAGAAAATTTCACTGATGATGCCTGCACAACCCCTAAAAAAATACACAATTTTAGAATTTGGAAAATTTTTGATAAAATTTGAAAAACCCTAATTTTGCTATTCAGGAGGGCTATCACGATGGTCTAAGGGTGTTTATGTATGTAAAAGCCTAAAACCCTAACTCTAAAACATGCATGTATGTGTATGTATATGTTTGTGTATGTGTATATGCATGTGTATACATATGTGTATGTGACTATGTGTGTGTATGTGCATGTGTATGTATGCATATGTGTGTATGTATGTATATGTGTGTGTATGTACATGTGTGTGTATGTGTATGTACATGTGTGTGTATGTGTATGTGTCTATGTCTGTGTATATGTGTGCTTTTTTTGTGTGTGTATACATGCATGTAAGTGTATGTGTGTGCATATGTGTATTTATGTGAATGTATGTACATGTGTGTGCATGCATGTATGTATATGTGTGTGTATGCATGTGTATGTATGTATGTATGTATGTATGTATGCATATGCATGTGTGTATGTATATGTGTGTGTATCTACATGTGTGTATGTATGCATGCATATGCATGTGTGTATGTATGCATGTGAATGTGTGTGTCCATGTGTGTATGTGTGAAAAAGTGTGTATGAATATGTGTATGTATGTGTGCATGTGAGTGTGTATGTATATGTGTGTGTCTATGTGTGTATGTGTGAAAAAGTGTGTGTATGTGTGTATGTATATGTGTGTCTCTTATGTGTGTGCATGTATGCATGTGAGCGTATGTGTGTGCATATGTGTATGTATGTGTGTGTACACATATGTGTGTGTATGTATATGCGTGTGTAAGCATGTATGTATGTATGTATGCATATGCATGTGTGTATGTATGCATGCATATGCATGAGTATGCATGTGTGTGTATGTATGCATGTGAGTGTCTGTGTATGTGTGTGTATGATCTAAAACCAAAATTAAACGTTAACAAAAATTAATTTCATTTCTCTTTCTCTCTCTCTCTTGCTCTCTCTCTCTCTCTTTCTTTGTCTCTAGCTCTCTCTTTCTCTCTTTTTCTCTCTCTAATAAAGAACAAAATAATACATGCATGTACATAAATCACTTACATCAATGGAATTTCCTCCGGCTCACTAGTCAAAGCACAATCGAAGTTGCCTCTCATCAAACAAAAAAACAATGCCAAAAAGATCTTGCAAAACAAAATGAAAGGGAAATTAGGAAAAAAAAACAAGTAGAGAAAGAGAGAGGGTGAAGTAGTGAATCACTTACCAAGATGCATGAGAGAGAGATCTATGTGCATAGAGAGAAAGATCTATGTGTGTGGAGAGAGAGAGAGATTCGTATGTGTGGATGGAAAGAGAGGAGGGTGGATGTGTGTGAGGGGAGAGAAAAAAAGCCAAGGGCGAGCACAATGCAGGTGAGATCAAGATGCTCATGTGCGAATTTGACTAAGAATATCGATCACAGTCCAAAATAGAGGACTAGTCAACTTTTGGCTCTTGGGTTATTAAACACACCATCGGTACACATGTCGGTACACATGTCGGTATACACATCCGTATATGTGTCGATATATGCATCAATATACACGTCGATATGAGTGCCAATATAAGCATCGATATAAGCACTAGTATAAGCATTGATATTTTTTGGGAAATATTGACGCTTATATCCATGCACATACCGATGCACATACAGATGCGTATACTGGCTGCATGGTTTTTTGACATGCATATTGGCAATAATTTTCCAATGGTTATACCAACATCGGACTAACCGTTAGTGTGGCTAGCATGGTTTTTCCAAACATTTCCAATGGTCATATAGATGTTGGGATATGATTGTTGGTATGGTAAGCATCGGTGTGAGACTCATATTTTGTAGTGATTGACATTGGAATCATCAATAAGTATAGATTTTTTGTTATTTTCTTTGCATTCTTCATCACCATCATCTTTTCCACCATTTCCAACCTCACCCTCTTTCCATCTTTATCTTCACCACATAATTTCAATTTTTGGTCATATTCCCGCCTTCCATATCCATTCCCTCATTTTTCCCATGAGAGAGAGTTTGCTTGCTTCCAGTTGTTGCATGTTTTTGGATGTTTTTTGTAGGAATAATTTCGCTTTCTAAGAGATCTACTATTTTTACAAAGATATATAAAATACTATCTTTTAAATATCTTCAAAAATATCTGAGTAAATCCAGGAGTATTCACGCACTCATGATTCTTCACCTGCTAAATAAAAACACAATCATATTAAAAACCTCAAGACATTAAATTCCATTTAACATTCCAATATTAAAATAGAATATAACATGCCTCCTAGTTGACAAGCAACTGACCTCACTTGATAAGAATAAAATAGACATGGATGGCTAGTCACATGTCCCATTACTAAACAATCATAAGCATATTCCATGTAAAAACACATGCATGGAAATGGAAAACTAGAATTTAATGTGACTGTGAATGATATGCCAGAATCAAGTGGTCATATTGCGGCACTGATGATGTCTTATGAATTCCATTGAGATTCTTTAAGTGAGTGATTTTTATATTTAACTAAATATCTATGATATTGCTTACCAGTGCTTGTAGTAGTAACATCATAATTAAGTATTTTCTCTCGAACTAAAATTTCAGCATCCTCTTCAAGTAAAGGAGGATCATCTGAAATAGGAGTGAGTGGTAAAGTTCCTTTGAAGGATTTCAATAAACTGATAGGAACAGAATTATGTACATTCCAATGAGAAGGTATGTCCAGTCTAAAAGCATTCTCATTTATTTTTTGAATAATATGGAAAGGTCCATAATAACATGGTGCAAGTTTAAACTTAGGATGTTATGAAATGTTTTTCAAATTTCTTTTAATTATTCATAACCATACCAAGTCATTTTCATTAAATTGTTTAGCTACTTGTTTCTTATTGAAATTAGATATGTAATGTTCTTGACTCTTTTTAATGTGGTCGTGAACCTCATGAAGTGTGATCTTGTGTAGAAGAATTACCGATAGGGATATCAGTTTGAGTGATAATAAAGGGAGTGGGAAGCTTTTTACCATAAACAATTTCATATGGTGCATGTTGAGTAGTGGTATGCGTTGTGTTATTATATGCAAATTGTAGTAAAGGAATTGTCTCATCCCAATTACTTGGATTATCTAAAGAATAACAACATAAAAAATCTAAAATAGTACTATTCATAGCTTCACTTTTTCCCATTACTTTCAAGAAGAAATGCAGAGTTAAATTCTATTTTGGAACCTAAAATTTGAAATAATGCAACCCAAAAGTGATTACAAAAACAAACATATCGATCTAATAAAATAACTTTTGGAAAACCATGATGCAGAAAAATACATTTAATTAATACATTCCAAAATCCTCTGTAGTATGGGTAGGGTCCATGACCTTATATAGAACCAAAACGTATTACTAAACATGTCAAATTTTTTTAGCAATATTAGAATTGAAATAGAAAATGAAAGGTTTTGTCTTTGAAATGTAAAAAAAAGAGAGAGGTAAAAGTAATGTTAAATATAATTAAAAGGAATGGGATATCAACACATCAGGATAGGATAGTTGATAAAGCATATCTCTTGCAAGTGAGAGGTGGTGGGTTCAAATCCCCTACATGCTAAATAGGGAAATAAGTAAGCTCTTATTGCTGCTCATTAGTTAGAGAGGGTTTGCACGTAGCCAACGGAATCAAAGGGAACCAAAGAGAAACAGAGGGAACTAAGAGAACCATGAATTCCATAGAAGCCAAGGATGCCAAATTTATGCCATAGTTCTATGCCTTAATTGATGCCTTGGAGTAAGCTACAAAAGTGACCTGCCTCAAGGAGTGGTGGGCTGGCAAAGCTGACAAACCCACCAAAGAGATGTGCCATATCCTTAAAAGGAAACACAACAGAGAGTTGATCCCACTACTGCTAGATCCACATGGCAATGTATGCAAATCGGAAGCAGATAATTTTGGCATCATCGAAGGGCACTTCACGAGACTCCTGGAAACCTCGAACCCCCTCTCCCACCATAGAAGGGACTGTATGGCTGCCATTTCTAGGGTTTCCCCCCGGAGGATACCACCCAACCTCCACTCCCTGCTTCATGCCCCTATCTCTGAATCAGAAATCATCGAGGTCATTGATGCCCTCCCTCTCGGCAAAAGCCCGGGACCCGACGGACTCACTAACGAGTTCTTTAAATCCTTCAAGCTGGTGGTTGCCACCCCTCTTCGGATGGTCTGGCAAGAAGCGCTAAAGTTTGGTGCTCTCCCTTCTTGTCTAAATAATGGAATTATCAAGTTGATACACAAGAAGGGGGAAAAGAACAGAATCGAGAACTGGCGGCCTATTACGATGCTCCAAACAGGATACAAGATCATCGCCAAAGTCATTGCCAACAGACTCTCGTGCCATCTGAGATCTTGGCTCAGTGAGGACCAAAAAGGCTTCATCAAAGGCAGGTCTATCCTGGAAACCATTTTGGATATTTGGGAAGGTATTCAATTTGCAAATGAGTCTAACCAAGATGTGGTTTTCCTCAAGATCGACTTTGACAAAGCCTACGACAGGCTAGAATGGGACTATATTCTACAGTCGCTCCAAGATCTCGGATGTAGTCAGAAATTCACCAAGATGATCGCGACCCTGCTCGGAAACGCAACGACCCAAATTAACGTTAACGGCAAACTTTCGAAGGCGATCCATCTTAGAAGATCTATTAGACAAGGATGCCCTCTGGCCCCCCTTCTTTTTGCCATCGCCACTGAGGGACTGAGCAGACTTGTGGCACATCATGTGGAGGCTGGCAATATCAAAGGCCTCCGGCTGCCTCACGACCACAGTCAAATCATCATGAGACTTTTCGCCGATGATATGAATGTGTTGGTTCACAATGATAATACCAGCCTGGAGACTTTCTGGAGGTGTCTTGCTACCTTCTGTGATGCCTCTGGATCCAAAATCAACCACTCTAAGACCGCCTTTAGGGCTATTGTGGGACATCATCCTGGCCTCCTCATTGATCATGGCTGTCAAATCATTCCGCAGGGCCAAATCTTTCGACTTCTTGGAATCCCCTTAGGGTTTGGTGTCTCTATGGAGCAGCGATGGAACTGGGTGATGGCCAAGCTCGAAAACAAACTTAACTATTGGAGAGGTATGCAAGTCAATCTCGCTGGGCGTGCGATGGTTATCAACACGTTCCTCCTCTCTTCTACCATCTATTTCCTTTCTTGTTGGAGACCGAATGAGCAAGGCCTGTCCAAACTGAATAGTATTTGTAGAAACTTTCTTTGGACGGGCGATCACAACAGAAGGGAGGTGCCTAAAATCAAATGGGCCACCTGCACTAGCACTAGAGATTGCGGGGGGCTTGGTATCCTGGACATTGGGTGTATGGCCAACAAACTGGCTGCCAAATGGATGATTAGGGCTTGGTGCAATAGGGAGGCCTCGTGGGCCAAGCTGATCTTCAGAAACAAGAACGAGTTGGCCCTCAAGGGGCTCCCGAACTGGAAGAACCTTGGCATCATGACCCTCCTATTCTCCCCGATCCCCGTCTCCCCGAAAGGCTCCAATCTCGTGTGCTCCCTTTGGAAGGGCTGGAACAAAGTCAAAAGCTTCACAAGAATTAGTGAGGACTGGAAGTGGGCGGCCGGAATCAGACAAAACGACTCCATCTGGTTTTCGATACACGGCATCCGGAGTGTGGAATCATGGAACATTCAAAATGCCAAGAAGCTATGGAACAAAGGATTAAAAAAATGAAAACACCTCTGGAAACAGGACACCAACAGCTGGATCAACTTCGAGGATATTGACCCTCGCATAAACATCTCCTACGAAGAATGGAACACTCTGCAAAGCAGATGCCTCGCATGGGATCGTCACAAGACTCGCCTTCTCATGGGAAACGACACACCGAACTCGCTTGGTCTCAAATGGCACAATGGAAAAAGCCTTCTCAAAATCCCGAACATCAAAGAAACGGCTGACCTCCAGATCAGCCTCAACAAGAAGTGGTGCCTGTCTTGGACGCGGCTTCGGTGGGACATGAAATTCATGGGCATCTGGCACCCCCTTATAGAGATTAAGAAATCTGTCCTCTTATGGCAAATTCTTCATCGAGGTATTTGGACCAACCATAAGGCTAACAAACTTTGTGGGATCCCTCCCTGGTGCAAGCGTTGCCACCGGGCTATCGAAGATGTCCCACACATCTTCCTCACCTGCCCCAACTCCTACAGAATCTGGCAGACGGTTGGAATGAAAATCAGACTTCAAAAACAGCTTAGTTGGAAACAAGTCCTTTTGGGAGAAGCGATCGGCTGCTCTGCGACACTCTGGAACGCCATCAGAGGGGAAGTCCTGTGGAAAATTTGGCGGGAGAGGTGTGCTCTCAACTTCGGCGATCCCCCCAGGGAGTGGTCGATTGAGAAATCACTATTCCTCCTGGGCAAAAGGATTGTTAACAGTAAGAAATCCCCCCCCTTCAGGCACCATCAAGTCCTCCTTTTGATCAACAACAAGCTCAAACCCAAGTGGGCCCCGCATGAGGGCGATGAGAGGGTGATTAACCTTCTCTGTAATGCAACCTAGGACTCAATCAAGCTTCCCCTGCCTTGTGGGATTTGGGGGGTCCCGTGGGCACTAGTCCCCTTCTATTGTACCTTTGTTTCTTAATTTAATTCAAGTCCGGGAGAGTAGGCTATTGCCGAACTTCCTTTATGAGAAAAAAAAGTGACCGCATGGATTAACGGAATGGATTAACCGAATGGATTAACGAATTGATAAAAAAATTGATAAACAAACCAAACCAAAACTGGAATAGTGCACATTGCAGAGTGTGATAGTGCACAGTGTGACAGCGTGATAGGAGCACAAGGTGACACGCGCATAGTGCACAATGTCACAGGAGCACAATGCACAATAATGGATTCAAAAAATATCCATGAACCCAAAAAAAAAGTGAATTAACAAACACAAACCTAGACCGGAGGAGAATAAACAAGCCAAAATAGGTTTTTAATCATGAACGGATGCCACGAATCATGAACAGATATCAAGAAGTACACCTCTGTAGACGCACGCAAGCTCTGATACCACTGTTTACTTGATCTTATAGACACACGTACGCAGAGATAATACAATAACTAAATCTCACAAGAGCACACACAAAATAGAGAGAGACAAGACTGAACACAAGATTGAGTACAATCTCCACCCACATACTCTAATGGATGAGTCTATCAAAGTATGTGTATCTATATGCATTTTTTATTATGTCCTCAATAGAATATACATGATGGTAGCAGTTCAAAAAGTGTGCCTTTACAAAACTCTACTTTATTTACAAAACATCACTTTCTAAGTGATCTACTATTTTTACAAAAATAACAAAACATCGCTTTCTAAGAGATCTACTATTTTTTAAAAATATATAAAATAATATGTTTTAAATAACTTCAAAAATATATGAGTAAATCCATGTGCATTCACACCCTTATGATTCTTCACGTGCTAAATCAAAACACAATCGCATTAAAAACCTCAAGACATGAAAATCCATTTAACATTCCATTATTTCATAAAATATAACATCCTACATCAACAAGTATCCATGTTCGTGTGTCTAGAGATTTTGCTCCAAATACACAATGCAACAATGATGTCGATTCTCAAAATGAACATCGTGCAGCTGAAGAAAACAGTATTGATCTTTGGACTCATGGTTCACTATATCCTCATGATCCAATATCTTCTTACCATCCAATATTCCATAAGCTCTCAACTTTACTTCAGTTCATTGGTGTTGGTGAAGCTGGACTATTAGGTTATTGCAAGCGATTATCTACACATTCATATGCTATCTAGGTTGCATTTATTCGATCGAATAATTAAAAAATACCAAACATGTTTGTTTTATTTGGGGTTTTTCAAATAAACACCGAGAAAAAAAATGGACAGGGATAGACTTTCGATCGAAAGTTTTTTCAAAGAAAAAGATTTCGATCGAAACATTTTCGATCAAAATTTGTTTCGATCAAAACTTTGTTATCGAGAACTCATTCTGCACATGTTTGAGAGTCTAGAGAGCTCGCGACTTTTCTTCAAAGATAAAATTAGTGTTTTTGTTTTACAGATTTGAAAGTATATATATGCATATGTGTGTATGTATGTGCATGTCATACACACATATGCATACACACACATGCACACATATACACACACATACATCGAGAACTCATTCTGCACATGTTTGAGAGTCTAGAGAGCTCGCGACTTTTCTTCAAAGATAAAATTAGTGTTTTTGTTTTACAGATTTGAAAGTATATATATGCATATGTGTGTATGTATGTGCATGTCATACACACATATGCATACACACACATGCACACATATACACACACAAACATGTACACATGTACACACAAAACACACATATAGATACTTGCACATATATACACACATATAGACACACACACACATACACTCACATGCATACATACATGAATATGCATACATACATAGACATGTATACACACACATGCACATACATACATACATACATATGCATATACACACATGCACATACCTACATATGCATACACACATACACATGCATACACACATGTTCATACATACTTACTTGCATTCATACACACACATGCATATGTATACATACATGCATATGTATATATACATAAATACAAGCACATACACACAATAAATCGACTTGAGCCTAACAAAAAGCGAAGTTAACGATTCAAGGGTTTCAAGTTAACAATTGATAACGATTCCTTTTTAATGGGAAATTTCTACCTTTATACTCAGCTCAAAATCAATCAACCTTCAAAATAACCTATAAAAATATAAAAATGTAAAAATTCATTATTATCTGCTTGAAAAAATATTAAACTATATCATAAAAAGTAAAATATTTTATTACCTATTTATATCTCTTTTGTCATAAGTATCGAAAGTTTGAGTGCATAAGTCGATTTCTATCAAAACTTGGCCATAACAAGTCCCTCTTGATGCGATTATCTCAATAAGACTATTTCTTTCTTCCCAACAAATCCCTCTTGATGCCAATATCTCAGCTAACAGAAGGTTCGTGTTGTATCAATACAATACAATTCTTAAGGAAGATCTATGGATATGTGAAGCTGTATTGTATTAATACAACACGAACCTTCTATTAGCTGAAATACATTGTCCAAGATGCCATTGATCTTCACTTGTTAATACCTTCTCAACCCTTGAATTACAAAAAAGAACACAAAACCTTTTTCAACAATTACAATAGTTTTTAATCCAAAATCATACACACACATGCACGTACACAATCATATTTGATTTTCACTTGCAATCATACAACATACACACATATACACATACACACTTGCATACACATACTTTCATGCGCACATACATACACACATGCATACACATACTTTCATGCACACATACACACACACACACACACACACACACACACACACACACATATATATATATATATATATATATATATATATATATATATATATATATATATATATATATATATATATATATACACACACACACACATGGCCACACATACACATATACTTACATGCATATAACATACACACACGTACACGTACACATACACGTACACATATACATACACATACACGTACACGTACATGTACACATACACATAGTATTGTGAAGTAAGAATCAATATTGATTCAATTAATCACAATACATTTTTATTCACAATCATACACACACACACATACATATACTATTGTGAAGTAAGAATCAATGTTGAATCAAACAATCAGAATAGATTTCATTCACAATTATACACTCAAATACACATACATATACTATAATGAAGTAAGAATCAATATTGATTCAAACAATCACAATACATATTACTAACAATCATACACACACATACATATACTATTGTGAAGTAAGAATCAATGTTGAGTCAAACAATCACAATAGTTTTTAATTCGCAAACAAATATATTTTTCTTTATGCTTTAAGTACAAAAGTTAATATGTATAGCAAGAGTTTATAGTTTGTTCTATCCACGACATTGTAAGTTCGTAAAAAACAAAGTAAATCTTATGAAAAATGAGTCTAATTGTGTTCTTTTATCGGACAATTTTCGACCGAATTTGTTTCCGTCGAAATTTAATTTGATCGAAGAATTTTTTATTGAAAAATTTTTTCATCAAAAGCGCGTTCGATAAAAAATTGTCGAATTATCGTGCAAAAAGTATTCACTCATCTCCCAATAAGCTGATGTGGCACCGAATAATTCGGTCAAATAATGGGGGTTGGTGTAAAATTCCATAATTATTCACGAATAAATGAGCTGTCAAATAACGAATAATGCAACCTAGGATGCTACTGCTAAGTATTAGTTCCAACAATATGAACTCCATCATATGTGGTCACTTTAGAAAGCACAATCATATCTTTACAAAAACAACTTGCAAATTTTGAATAGGACATGGCGGCAAAGGAAAGCACGATTGCAAAGTTGAATGCCAATCTCAAGTAGTTGAAAGAGACTCCAATTGGTATGAGATATAGGAAAAGAACATAGTCATCCTTTGAAGCTCTTTCAATAGGTGGTGAAGCACAGAAATGATGTATTTATGCAACAAGGTGGGTGTTTGTTTTAATTTTATATGTTTTAATGAAGGTTTGAAATGCAATCTTTCATTGTGTAGGTCATTTATTCAAGGGATAAGTGCTTCATCAACAACACAAGACGAGTTCAAGTTAATGAATAGTTGCATAAACAACAAAGAAATCACTTTTGGTATAGACACACCCATAGGAAAGTACATTAGAGTTGTTTTTCAAGCTGAGTTCTCAAAGAAGCTAGAAAACCTTATCAAAGTGCAAGATGTGCATGCAATATGTGTCGAAGCAGGCATCAATAGAAATAGGTATACTATAATGTACAACCTTCTGAGGCAAGCCTTACAAGCATAAGGTATTTCTCAAAGTATATTTCCATGCCCATATAAAGTGTCTATCAAGAAAAAAACTATGAATAAGGATGTGGCTCGTATTGTTGGACAATATTTATTCATAGAACTATGCCTACATCTGCTTATCATCCAAATATTTCTAAGAAGCAATTAAATATCCTATCTATAGAGGGATTTACTTACACTAAATTCAACAATTTATTTTTGGATCTTCAGAAGCTTCAACAAGCAATGGTTCAATTTTATAGTTCAACAATCAAAGGTATCCCTACTACATTTAATATGGCATTGAAGTTTTATTACATTCAAGTGTTAAATTAAGGTAATGTCTCCTCTTTTGTGGAGACTGTAATGTTAAATTAAAGTTCATACTAAAGCTTGATGAGTGCCAAATTATAAAGGGTCAGCGATTGGAAAGCTTGAGTGTGATGCTAATGAATGAAGTTATGGGCCATGCAATGGGTGATAAAACTTTAGGATCCACTTCCCATTTTACTTAGAATCTCCAATCAGAGAGAGATATCTGGTGGTTATGTGCTATTCGGAAGTTCCCAAAGAAACAATCAATGTTATTTCATGGATCTTTAGTAGGACTCCATGGATTAGAAAAGTAATTTCTTCTCAAATACATGGGGAAAAGCTTTTTGTAGATAGCATAGGTGATTTTGAGGTAGAATGGCATTTGGGTGGAGACCTTAAGAGTATAAAATGCATGTTAGATTGTAAACAAGGAGCATCTTCTCTCTATCCTTTTGCCTATATTGTACACAAGGTTACAAATGATCTAAGAGAGGAGATATCTCTTTTGAGGTGTCCAATGTTAGAAGATTTCCATTTCCATTGATCAATGTTCACTTTTTTACTTTGCACACATTCATGACAATCTTTGATAGGCTTTTGAAGCTCCATATTGAATATGCATTTGAAATGAAACCACTAGAGAGGCCTACAATAGCAATCCAAAAAATAGGAGATCTTCTGAATTCTATTGGTTTTCATGGTGTCCATGTATCTTTAGTTGTTAAGAAGTATGGTGAGTCTCAAGAGATTTTACAAGTTTCAATGACTCGGAAGAAGCCAATACATTTCTTTAAAATATATGTGAATAGTCAAGATAAGACCTCTGTTCGATTACGACAGACAATGATAGTCAAGTTGGCCCATTAATAAACAAAAGAAGGTTTGTTCATCCTTTGATCAATTGTTACATTTGATGGTTTTGATTTCCACCAATGCTTCACATCGAGAATTATTCCAACTGACTTTGAAAGAGTTTGCACAGTCATTCATCCTATCGTGGGGAGAAAGCAACATTACACATTACATAGTAAGTTTTCCTTAAATTTTTTAATATGGTTTTAAATACCACATGTATGTCATATTGACCAAACAATAGCATATTCTTTTTGCACATGGAGCATATTTTATGAATCGATATGGATCACTGGAGATTTTTAGTACACAAAGAATGGAGAAGTCACATTATAGGGTCAGAGGTGTTTAATGTGAAAATTCCCATCATGGGGATGGTCTACTACAATCGAACTATTTACAAGAAATGTTCAACTGGTTTTTTCATATGACATTCTCTAGACAATGTGCAATGGAACAAGCATGTGAGTCACGAATAGCAAAAATTTCAAGAAAGATACAACATGATATTGCAAGAGAGAAGTGGATGTCATCATCAGGACCACGACATCATACCTTGGTGTGCATAAAGAGTCCATGAGGGTTCTACTTGGAAATAGTTTCCCGACTCCCACAATACATTATTTCTCATCAAAACTTTTTTCAACGTTTTTATAATTCCTTTCTCATCAAATAAATTTTCAATTCTTTCATATCATGCTAAATTTATTATTGTTACTGTTAGTTTTTAAATGTTTTTTAGTATTCGTTTCATGTTTTGAAACTAATTTTTGTCCACTTAAATGTGAATAGGACAAATATTAAGTGAAAGGCTATAAGTAAAGGTGCCCTTATTCATTTTATCACTTTAGATCTTAAGAGAATGGCAGGCACGAAGCAGACTTCTAGAAAGGATCGTGTCATCTATCCTAGCTATGTGCAAGGTACTCAGTGCCTACCGTGGACGACACCCCACAAGAAGCATTGAACCACAAGCCACTTTTTTAGATGAAACTTACGTGTAGGTACACACTCTGGTAGCATTCCACCATGGGGGAATGAAGCTTCACAACAAGAGAGAGATGTAACACAAGAAATACAACCTTCTTCTCCTATATCTAATGATACAATCCCACAAGGCCCAAACAACAAGGATGGAGATGAGTCATAATAAACATCAAATTTAAAGGATCCCTTTGATGAAGAAAGTGTTAATGAGGTACCATGGAACCATGATCATATCCTAGTGAACCATCAAGTAACACAAGGAGGCAAGACACTCCCTATAGGACAAGGGCAAAGACCCTATGAAGGGCATCGTAGGCCACAATGACCACAACTCGATATCCCTCCAAATGCAAGAGCACCACAAAGGCACATAAAGCAAACCAGAGCCTTTGCAGAGATTTGACATTATCAAAAGTCTATGGAGCTTCTTATTCCACAAAGGCCATTTGCAAGAGTTGTGAAGCAAGAGCTCCAAAGCCATTGCACTAGACTTCATATTCAAGGGATAGCCATTGAGGCACTCCAAGAAGCTGCAGAGGCATATCTAATATCAACGTTGGAAGGCTCTAACCTGTGTGCTATCCATGCAAAGAGAGTGACAATACAACCTAAAGATATGCAGCTATCTAGAAGGATTAGGGGGAATAACCCTTAACATTTGTAAATTCTCTTGTTGAGAGAGCTTTTTGTATATCCCAAATGATTAATATGATCTTTTACTTATTAGATTTTTTCTCCAAAGTGTTTACCTCTTATTCTACATGTTTTGAAGTCTATGTCTTCTAAGTATCTAAAAGTGTCTCTATGTCATTGCACATGAGTATCTTAGTCTTCCACATTGTTTATCAAGTTAAGAAAATGTTTCATGTACATGGGGTGTGTATTTTGTGCTTAAAGTTCTTGCAATGGCCAAGAATAGCAAAAAACAGGCTTGCCATAGAAATGCGGGATTGGGAACTATAAAAGCTTTGTAGGGCCCAATCTTGCATTTTTGTGGCATGCCTTTTTTCGGCTATTATTGGCCATCAAACCACAAGGCATTGGAGGATATGGTTTGCCTTATCTGAGATTAAATTCATGCAAGACCTTTGTACAAGAGGGCAATAAGCTTGATGCATGCTTACATGTACGTATACCTTGATGCATGTTTATATGCACCCATAGGAGTCCAAATTTCCTATAGTGCACTCAAGGGCCCTGCAAAAGTTTTACATGGTCCATACTTGCGTTTTTGTGGCAACCTTTTTTTTGCCATTCCTAGGCCTTTAGAAGCCAATTGCACAACATAAAATGAAAAGAAACAGTGATTAAAGTATGCAAAACATATGAAGTATGTTGTCAAAAACATAAAGGCACAATAGACAATTGAATGCACATGGGAATTGAAAAAAGCATAATTTCTATCTTAAGTGTTTACAATTGGCTCTTAGCCTTGAGCCTCTCCACTACATTCTTTCTTCTTTGAAAAGATTGTGGCAATTGGTAATTCAGAATTGATTGGGATATTACATGGGGGCCTGTCAATCCAAGGCCCAAAGCAATTCCTATTTGACCTTCTTTTTGTGCTCTAAAGTTAACTCCTAGGGTAGTGAGGGAAAAGGACTTCCTAAACAAAATTACATAGTTGGTCCCTTGCAATATTGTAGATAGACACAGGAATATGAAAATAGTCAATCATAAATGTCATAAGATACTTACATCTTGAAGCCTATCTTCATCCTCTCCTCTTCCCATTGCATCTAGAGGAATGGAAGAGTGAGCCATGCCTATTTGCTCCACAACAAGGGATGTTGGAATCTTCTTCTCTAAAATTCTTTCCCTTGCTACATCCAAATCCTCTTTACTGGCATTTTGGTTGGCATCACTCAAAATCTCCTTGCACACAAAGGCAATGGTGTCTGCAATTGAATCACCAAATGGAATGGTTGGTTTTTCAATTCTGTGGGAAGATTTGTCCATGGGAACATCAGAGGCACGAAAAACATTTCCATCTCTACCTCTAGTAGAGTGGGTTCCAAGGGCTCCAAGTTGGAGGGTGGATGATTTTGTGAAGCACTGGCTTCATTCAATTAGTTTGCTATGCCATGAGTAAACTGCCTACTTATTCTTTCACCCTCTTCTAATAAATTGAGAGCTTCTATTTGAGGTTCCTTTTTATCATCTACAAAACCCCCCAATAACAAGATGGGGTAGGTCCATGAGTGTAGGTTTAGGCTGCTCATTGACAAAGACTATGGTTGTTGCAGCATAGGATAAATATTTTCTTCCCATCTTCCTCTTCTTATTTAATTGCTTGACTAATGGCACTGTGTCATCTAACAACTGCCCATCATCCTCAACAATAGCCATGAAATGCTTTAGATGCTTTGCAAAGGCCTCGTCTCCTTTATGGATGTAAAAAAGTAGGTTAGAGGGGATCCATTTACACTTATATGCAAGAATATCTAGCAATCCAAAAATTTAGTAATCTCCTCGACTACATCAGAGTTCATGGTTAGTGTCCCTTCAAGATTATGGACTCTACAGACTAGGTCATACAAACCTATACGACCTTTGTAGTGTGTATTATTGAAAAAATCCATGAAAAGATCTCGAGGAGATTTGATGGGAGTGGAAGTGGAAGCAGCCATTGTGTGTGGGCATAGTATTCTATTGGATTGGAAGATTCTCAAGCTCTTTGTCAGTGCAAATGTGAGAAATGAGCACATGGAACACATTTTTATAACAATTTCAAGTTTTTAAAGTGACTAGACCCACTTTTAAAAGTACATAATAAAATACTGAAAGTTAAAAAATGAGTTTCTGATGACAAAAATGCATAGAACACCAAATGATATGAAGATTTTTGCATGAAAGAAAATCTTTAAACATAACATAACAAAAAACAACATGGCCAACCACATTTCAAAGTAGTGAACATAATCTTTTGACATTCCAAAAGTTTTTAAATTACCATTGCAAATAAGAAGGTATATACAATATCTAACATGTATTGTTTATCCTAATTTTTACAAGTTTCTTGCAAGTGAAAAAACCATGAGGTAGAATGTGTATGACCCAAAAAGTGACATCATCAAGTTGCAAAAGAATTATGAAAATGAGAGTTCAATTCCATCTTTACTCCAATCTACAAGGACTTTCATTTTGTTTTCCAATCTTCTTCCCACTGTAATCATTTTATAAGAAATTGAAATTATAAAACTAAAATAAGCAATAATGAAATGATTACTTATATAAAAGCACAAAACATTGCTCACCTTATGTCCTTGTATTTTGAATTCGGATTGACTTAGTCCCTCAAAGCCCATAATCACCAAGTGTTCTCTCAGATTAGCCAAGGTCCAATGATGATTTACTAAAATAGTTTCCATTTCATTGTTGGGCAATTTAAACTTTATTTCAAATGAATGTAAAGATCTCTCTGAACTTTGAAATGATATCCATTGGCCAAGTTTGCACATCCAAAGACGAATCTAATGTACAATGAAGTATATTGTTTCAAATATCAAAATCCTATACTTGTTCCACCTATTTTACAAAGATATTTATCACTTTTTGAAGTTCTCTCTATCAAACCCCAATTAAAACATAGAAGACTTTTGACTTGCTCATATGTGATATCTTTACACATGAACATGGTGGAAGTCTTTGGAATGATACTTCTTGAAATAACTATACAAAAGAATGGATGGGAAAAGACAAGTGCAAACCTACATATCTAGACACTTTTGTGAATTTCAAAGAGTTACATATATCCATTACCATCTTGTGATTCAAAGATGATATAGACCATATATCAAGTTTTGGCCACTACAAGCTAAGAAGAGAATCTTCAATTCTCTCTAACCTTCCAAAACCATTCATTGTAGAGGGTACAACATATTTATGTGTGTAAAAGAAAACTCTATCATGGTAAAGTTGAGTAGGAGATATTAGTAGAAAGAGTAGTGCACCAACATCTACATGCAATGCCTGAAAAGTACCTATAATACTATGAAGTGGTATCTCTTCCACCAAAGTAGAAGGAAATATATCTGAAACAAATAAATGCATATCTAAATAGTTGAGAAATATATTCAACACTATAAAACATACAATATTGTAGATTAATACTTATAATTCACATGATATCTCATTCTAATGGAGTTTTCGAGTTTCATAGTTGCCATTGTAAAAACATGTTGTACAATAGCAACCGTCCCATTGTCTTTGTGCTTCTTGAAGCCAAGTAGCTTTCCCTTCCAATGAAGATGCAAGTTCCCATGATCTCTAACTTGATGAGGCCCAACTCTAGAGGGTTGCATGTACACCCGTGCACCTTTGGAGTACTCGTGTGATAGAGATTGTTCATCTATAGCTTTGATATTGTGACATCTTAATGTGAGGACTTCATCTTTTTGGTCGCCTAGAATCTTTAGATGTTGCCATTGAAGTTGAAGGTCTTCAAGCTACAATAGTATTTTGAGAAAGGAGATCCAGATAGCTTGGAATGTAGAAACAAAAGCTTCAATGGTGTGCTAAAGAGAGAAAGTAGTGGAAAAAGATGAATTTTGCTACCTGGGTATGAAAATGTGAGGTTTAGGAGGAAAATAAATCTTTTTGAGTTTTTTTGAAAAAAAGTCATTTTTCCAGCTCAAAACATGCACGGATTTCAAATTTGGAGTAAAAAAGAATACTTTTGATCCTAAAAAGTAATGAGGGGTCCATTCTTAGTCTTTTAACTTTTTAGAAAATTTGAATTTTTGGGCCCAACGAAGTTACAAGATTCCTTCTCTCTCTAGAGGTACCTCATTAAATAAGGGAGAAATGTGTCCCCTCTCCCCCCTTCAGCCTAGTATTTTATAGGGCATAGACTATGGCCACCATGCTCTTCTGATTGGTCCATCACTAATCACACCTTAATCTAAAAGACCCATGCAGGGCCCCTAATGAGAACTCACAATTGTAAGAATTCTGCCCTCTTGAAACACCATAGGATGTTCATTATTGAAAATAGCGAGTTGAAAATCAAATGGGCCCCCTATGAATGGGACAAAAAGTTTTTAAACCTTCTTTGTAATCTTTTCTAATCCTCTTGTATTATTTTTAATTAGAGCTTATCATTAAAAAAAATGTAAACATGGCATGCAATGGTGGTCAACATGTTCCTTATCTCCTCTATCATCTATTTCTTGGCATACTAGAGGTCACTCAATAAGAAGATGCTGAAGTTGAAAAGGATTTGTAGAAATTTTGTTTGGATGAGGGATCCCAATAGAAGAGGTATGTTGATTGGGTATTCTTGATGTGGAAGCCTTGGCCAATAAAATGGTGGTCAAATGGATGATTAAAGTTTGAGAAGTGATGTAGATTCTTGGGCCAAACTTATTTTTAGAAACATTGGCATCCTTTCTTGCTCTAGAATCCCCATATAGAAAGAGCCCAATTTCATAACTTTCTTGTTCTCTCCATTCCCCATCATTCCAAATGATTGATATATTGTTCTCCCTCTAGAAGGGGTGGAACAATATGAAACCCTTCTACACTAGTAATAGTGATTGGAAGTGGGTTGTTGGCATCAAACAACAGAACTCAATTTGGTTCCCAATTTCTAGTATCATAAGAGTGGAATGTGAGAAACTCCAAAGAGCTAAGAGGCTCTAGAACAAAGGTTTTCATATGTAGAAGCACTAACGGAACCAAGATAAAAAAGAGATTGGATCAAATTTGAGGACATTCTGACCCAAATTTGCAAAGTTGAGTTTGAAGACTAGTTCCTATTAAGGCACAAAATCATTTCTTGGCATGATTCAAAGACTCGTGTCCTTCTTGGCTAGGAACCCGCCCCCTCCTCGCTTGGAAAATTTGAGATGGTAGAATGGGGAAAAAAAGAAGGATACTCTGAGAATCAAATGAAATCTAGACTTTCATCACTTGCTAAACAAGAATTGTTCTTGGATTAGATGAGAAATCAAGTTCAAGGACCTATGGCACTTAGTTATCGAGAACAAGAAAGTAGTCCTTATGTAGTAGATTCTCCGTAAAGTGATTTGGACCAATGTCAAAGCTAGTAAATTTTGTGGTTCTCCCCCATGGTGTAAGCAATGCTCTAGTGGTAAGAAAGACCTAGGTCACCTCTTCTTTTCTTATCCTAAGATCATCTTGACTTGCGAGTGCCTTAGCAAGCTCCTTTTGTCACCTCATCAAGTTAATTGGAAGTGAGATCTTCTTGCTGAAGTGATTAGTTTCTCCTCTGCTCTGTGGAATGCTATTAGGGGAAAAACACTTTGGAAACTTTAGAA
The DNA here is from genome assembly GCA_020310875.1 of Ceratopteris richardii. NCBI lineage: Eukaryota > Viridiplantae > Streptophyta > Polypodiopsida > Polypodiales > Pteridaceae > Ceratopteris > Ceratopteris richardii. The sequence goes on from CM035429.1 coordinate 50,437,234, forward strand.
GGAAAGATTTGTGGTCAACTTCAACAAGCCTATCATGGAGTGGTCGATTGAGAAATTCCTAATATCTCTAGGTAGAAAAATCCATGATTGTAAGAAATCCTCCCCTTTAAGTATCACATAGTTTTCATTCTAGAAAACAACAAATTGAAAACCAAGTGAGTTTCCCACTAAAAAAACGAAAAGGTTATAAACCTTTTATGTAACTCTCTATAATTGTTTTCTATTTTTTTTTCCTTCTTTATAATTGATGCCTTTCTGCAAAAAAAATTAAAACAAAGATATAAGAAGTAGCTTAGATAGAAGGTACCCGTAACGCAATACCTAAATATGAATATAAATTGAAACATGCTACTGTTTGGATTAGGTTCGAAGACTTAGACCCGAGACATAGAGTTACCCTCGAGGAATGGACTCTTCTTCAAGGCAGGTGTTTAGCGTGGGACCGCTCAACTACCCGTCTTCTTTGCGGACATGATCTTCCTTGCTTGGAGGGCCTCAATTGGAGCAATGGTAAGAAAATATCGAGAATACCCCAACTTCAAAGAGAACTTAGATGTTCATCACACCCTTAACAAGAGGTGGTGCCTTTCTTGGACCAAAATTTGATGGGAACTAAAGTCCATGTCTATTTGGCACCCCCTAATTGAGATAAAAAATTCCGTTCTCATGTGGTAGATCTTGCATAAGGGAGTCTGGTCCAATGCAAGGGCTAACAAAATCTATGGTGTGCTGCCATGGTGCAAGCGTTGCCATCGATGCATCGAAGATTTAGCTCACCTGTTCTTCGATTGCCCCAAGTCCCGTGTTATCTGACATCACGTGACGTGGGTATTGAGACTCACGAACCAAATCAATTGGCAACAGGTGCTGTTGGGTGAGGCGGTCGGCTGCTCATCGAGGCTGTGGAATGCCATCAGGGGTGAGACTCTTTAGAAGATTTGGAGGGAGCGATGTGCTGTCAATTTTGGCCAAACTCCTAAGGAATGGTCGATCGAGAAATCCTTGTTTCTTCTAGGTAAAAGAATCTCCCGAGATAAGAGATCTCCATCGTTTAGACATCACTGTATTTATCTCCTCGAAAACAACAAGTTGAAACCCAAATGTGTCCCACATGAGGGAGATAATAGATTTATCCGCCTCATTCTTAATGCCCTCTAGCTTGCCATACTCCTCCCCTGCATTGTGGGATTTGGCGGGTCCCATGGGCACTAGTCCCATTCACTTGTAACTTTTCTTTATTTTAATTAAAGTCCGGGAGAATAGGCTAAGGCCGAACTTCCTTTTATTAAAAAAAAACTTCTATGTCATTCAAAGAAACAAGCATTTATTTTTAAATTATTTATAAAAGGATTGGAGAGGATACTACGGCGACCCTATTGACATCATTAGAGTGAGTGTGACATCACTACTGACATCATTAGTGCCCTCACTACGTGTATAGATGTAATAGAGTGTTTAGTTACATGAAAACTCATAATCAAACAAAAGAATTAGATTCACAATGAACAAATGGAAGTACGCCATGAAGAAAAAGTTGTTTTAATGGAAAGGTCATTTATTCACATAGAAAGTTTGACCATTCTTACTTTCTTTTTCACACCACCCACTCCATTAACATGAAAGAGCGAGAAAGAAATAAAAGTTGAAAACGTATTTTTCAATATATGCGGTAATATTTTAGCACGTTTATGTGTCATGTAACTTTTTTTCCATAGAGTGTGAGTTGTATAACATGTGTTCACGTTCTTACTGAGTGTCAAGGTTGGGAGATGTCAAACGAAAACGCATAATGTGGAATAAAAGAAGTTATAATATTAGAATATAAAATGAACATGATTTTTTCTTTTTTGATAACGAATGATGGCCTTATTAATTGAAATAAGCGAGAAATATAAAAGGTAAATATAAAAAGTGCAAATGCATGCATAGCTTGTGCTCTCTTTGTAAACAAGGACTTTTTGGATATCAAACACATTGCTAAGAAAACGGAATGACACATTGCTAAAAAAAGTACATTGCCTTACATATTGCTAAAAAAACACATTGCCCTACACATTGCTAAGAAAACACATTGCCTTACAGTAACTGTAGGCTGTAAAAATTGAGAGAGGCAGAGGAGGTGGAAATACATAATGAGAAAGGATGTAATATGAATGGAAAAAATTATAATCATTGGATGTTGCATCAATTATTCACCCATAGAGAAACATGGAAGAACAGAGAACAAGGAGTAAATGAACATAAACTTTAAGAAATATGAATAAAAAACAATGAATGAGCAAGAAAATTTCCATTTGTAAAGGATTATTTCTTGGAGAAATGTACCAATTGAAATGATCTTATGTGATCATCCATCATAATTACCACATCTGGGTTTTAAAACCCATTAGTCTTTCTCATACATGATTCACCCAAAGTGATTTCATATTCAAATTTTAGGTGTGATTCTTTAAAACCTACTAGTCTTTCTCATACATGATTCACCCAAAGTGATTTCATATTCAAAATTTAGGTGTGATTCTTGGTATCAGTTCATTCTTACAAAACATTGACTGGTGCTGCTGCCAACAGAATTACATAAAACAGTATCCATGAATAATAATACCCAGAGATAATTCTACTTAACAGTGGCTAGTGATTTTGGCCAATGATCCTCTTTCAAAAAAAAAAAAGATGCCAATAGATGATTACAACAAGTGATGCACACCAAGAAAGTTGAAGAGCACTTAACGACTAGAGAAAATGCATGCTGGCAGTAATTGTTAAGGCCAATAAATAGTAGAAAAAAGAAAATATTATTCGGAAATTTTTAGACTCAAAATTAAAAGATATTGCGATCGTTCAATTTGTAAATTCACAATGAAGGCTGAGGGGAAAATTATGAGCAAAACCCTTATAATTCATGAACCTGTAGAATCACACTCTTTAGACCATTGAACATGACAGATGAACAACCAAACTTAACTTCAGTTTGGAAAGCTTGTGATTCAGGTCAAACAGTTGCTATGCAGACTTGATGTCCAAAGAAAATACAATCAATCCAAGCCCCAAAATGAACATGAAACCATGTTATCTGGCTTTAAGGACACCCCCCTTTTTTTGGCGAATATCCCCTTTGGAGAGGTGAGAGCTACAACATATGGACCAAACCGAGGTAGTCGAAGTTATGAAATTTAAGAGTTAGTATGCCAAGCTCTAGCCTCTAGTATTGATAATCACAAAAACACCCAAAACCTAATAGTAACACCCAAATGTGCATATACACCTAGTTGACATTGTTGTGGCCCATAATGCACATCGTCCTCTCTTGGTGATCTTCGTCCACTTTAAGGAACCAAAATGTTGTTTAGCAAAACATGTCGAAGGTCTTGTGTTCAATCCCGGGCTGAATATGTAATGGCCTTGGCTAGTTTTAACCAATCGTAACCTTGTTTAACTTGTCTAACTCCTGCTTTGTGGGATACAAGGGGTCTTGCGGGTACTATGCTTATTAACTTGTACATTTGTTCTTTCAAAGTTAAAAGTTTGGAGAAGTAGGTGCTTAGAGAACCTCCATTTGAAAAGAAAACATGTCCGATAAGTTCTCATAGAGGCCAATATTCTCTAGGATTATCCTATAGAGGCTACCATTTTCTAGGGTTCTATCCTTCTATACCTTTGTTATTAACATACTATTTGATGGGAACAAGTAAATCTTCATAAACAATTTTTTAATTTTGATTATGTCTTGGATAATCCATGCATAGAGGCTAGATTTAAGCAAACAGACAAAGGTTCGCATGTAGCATAATTGATTACGAACATCCGCATATCAAAATATGTCCATGAGGGAGACAAAAGAGTTATCAACTTTCTTTGTAATATCTTCTAGCAAATTTTAAGCAACCCTTACTTTGTGGGATTGGGGGTGTGAAGGGTGTTAAGCCCATTCATTTATACAATTGTTCTTTTTATTAATTAAAATTTGGGAGACTAAGCTATGCTGAACTTCCTTTAAAAATATATATATTAAAAAAGAATAAATGAAATAAGAAAGCTATTAGTTTTAACAGCTTTAATTACTTTATTTCTTCAGCTTTTATCGGCATGAAATGTTAAAAGTTGAATTAACAACCAAAACATAATGAAATCAAGGCGCAGCATGTTTTTGAAACTATAAGACATTAAATTAAGTTGAATGTTATGCGCATTATGTTGTGGATGTTTTTTTTTGAGCAAACAGAAAAAGAGTGTGCATTAATGAAGGAAAATTACAATATAGACAGCATGATCCGCAAAGACCATGCTGGATCTCACAAGATGTTGGGGATGTTGTAGTTATCATTGCACACTTTTTTTAATAGAATTTATACTTCTTCTTTAAACAAGAATTGTTTCCATAGAAGTCTGGTTGTTCCCTACTACCATATATCATCATTATATAAACAATTTGGAAACATAAAGGACAAAAGATACATTCACTTTTATACCTCTGGATTTGTCCATATAGAGCCATCAAAAAACTCTATGGATAGATAGAGCTACTGTATTTCTTCATACTAAATAGCTTCTCTTGCTTATGAAGTTTTGGAATTGGCTTTTGAAGGTATGATGGGCTCACCTAAAAAACAACTTGCTATCAGGTGGTTTTTAAGAGCATTCAATGGCCTCACCCAAAAGATCTTTTTATCTACTAGGGGATCTCAACATATTATTGAATCATTTTCATGTCACTCCAAAATAAGAGGTGGCCCACCTCTTACTTTGGGGTGTGGAGGATCCTGTTCTATAGAATTTACAATCTTTCAAGACAAACATGAGTGTCTAGAGAATGATTCACGTTTACAGCTTTTGCTTTTCTTTACAAAGACATCCAAAGACTTTAGGGATGTAGCTACCAAACCTGCTTGCTCTAGAATCACCTACATTCTTTTGTATACATATCTTCCATAACCCTCCCTTGTCCTCACATTTTAAAATTGCTCTATCCTCACATTTTAAAATTGCTCTTTGAGCATTACACATTGATTTTCTAGCACACATGGCCTCATCCAAAAGCGCTTGTTGCCAACTCATACCCTTATACCATCTCTAGATATTTCGAACCATCTCCATATCTTTGGATACTTCAAAAAGGTGTAAGTGTCCATTCATCTCTCCCATTGTGTCTCTTCTTCAAGGTGGACCAAATCACAAGTTGTTGGCTATTCTGTTGGATTAGAAAAAGGTTTTTACATCGAATTTCCAAAAGGAAAGAGGTCTACTTAACATAACTTGTGGTTTTCTAGCACATGATGGCTTCACCCAACATGACTCTTTGCAAGGTTGGTCTTTTTATAAAATTTTAAATGGAGATTCGATAAGCGCCTACTCCCCCGAGCTTTAATTTTGAAAGAACAATTGTACAGGTGAATGAGCATAGTACCCGCAAGACTCGCCGTATCTCAATAAAGCAAAGGTTAGTCAAGATCACAACTGATTTCAATTCATTTAGGCTGCCCAAAACCATTTCAGGTCCAACCCGGGGATTGAACTCTGGACCTCCACCTCAAAAGACCAAAGACTCGAGTGATCTCAGACCATAAACCTTCCTACCATTTATACCCTTTTGGAATCTCCATACCTTTTTGAAGTATTTTCATACTTCCGGAGAACTCCAAAAGCACAGGTGGTCCATTCCATTTCTTATCTTTTTGCGCCTCTTTTGTACCCTTGATGACCATGTTGGGCCGTTGATTGCTTTTAAAAATATCGGATTTCTGAAAAAAGCGAAAAGCGTTGTGATTTTGAAGACTTGTGGGTGCACATAGAGAGTTCTCCATGGCTTTTCGCAGAGGACGAAACACGGGGCTATCGCTGCCGCAGGCTACGAGAATCAGAGGGCAGGAGTCGCGAGGTGCCCGTCGGCGAATTCCACGGCTGCAGCCTACCACCAAACCTGATCTAGAGAAGAGCGACAAACAGAGACACGGCGGCGAGTTTCGCGGCTTCTGGGCAGCGCCAGCTCTCGGGACTCGGGAGATCAACAGCGGCAGACGGCGACAAAGCTCCCGGCAAGCCGCCCGCGAAAACCGAGAGAGGAATGCCGCCAGACTTCAGAAGGGAAGCTCGTATGAGAGCGGCGGAGGAAGAAATATCAGGGCGTCAGGCAGCGGCGCATTGCAGCTGCACCAACTGAAAAAGGACCACGGCCAACCAGCGCCCACGACCGAGAGACAGCCTCTTTACGCTTTTTACGCCCTCCGCCCTGGCGAGCGACCCCACTCCGGGACGGGAGTTGAGAGGTCCTAAGTCCTAACTTCCATCGCCGCCCTCTTTCTCTCGTTAGTCCATAACAGCGGCCTCGGCTGTGTGGCCCGCCCCGACTGCCCTGCCCTCTGTTTCCGGGGGCGTCACTTGGTCGATCACAGGGGCCAGGGGGTAAATACCAAAGATGTTCATGTTGAGAGATGCTATGTGACAAAGGGCGCAATGTCTGTCAGGACCCACGGCGCATCAATGCAGTCCCGCGCGCAGGATGCAGCTTTCGCATCCCCGCATCTGCCGGCTGTCTCCTGGCACATTCCCGTGGGTTCCAAGTTCCCGCATCTCCAGCCTCGGCACCATGCCTGGAGCTCTGGAAGATGGTAAAAAGCCTCCACGCATCGCCTGCGTAAGCATCACATCACACTGTTTTCTTCTTTGTGATCAACTGTACCTCTGACGGTAGGATAAAATGTCTCATGACAGGCGAAATTTGTATAATTTTCTGTAATATATTTCGTTATGTATATATTTATGCAAATATAACTAATGATACGGAATTTATCAATTTTGAATATTGGGAAATACATGGATAAATCCACATCCCATTGTTTTAGTGGTTGAGTCTTTGGTCTCTTGAGGTGGAGGTTTAGAATTCAATCCTCATACTGGACATATAATGAGTTTGACCAGTCTAAAGAAGTTGAAATTAGCTGTAATCTTGTTTAACCTCTGCTTTGTGGGATATGAGGGGTCCCACAGTACTATTCCCATTCAGCTATCGAGTTGTTTTTTCCAAAGTTAAAGTATTTAATAGATAAATATATTTCAAAGATAAATGTATAATATTATTAGTCCCAGTTTGCTGGCCGAGTGGTTGGGCCTCTCGCCTCTTGAGGCGGGGGCGAGGGTTCAATCCCTGGGAGCAACATGTAAGGGACATGTAATCTGGAAAGATGTTGCATTGTGGTTGAGTGCCATCGTTTGTCTATCCCTGCGGTAGTGTGGACCGCCGTTTAACCCAGTCTTGTAAACCCTTGTTCTTGTGGGATAAGGGGGGTCCCATGGGTACTATGCCCTTCCTTGTACAATTGCAATTTCAAAGTTAAAGTTCGGGGGAGTAGGCCTCGAGTGAACCTCCATTTAAAAAAAAGATGTATAATATTTAATTTGTTTACAAAAACCATAGCATATTGAGAGGGAAAACATTCGTCAATTTTAGGTCTTGGGTTCAAAATTGAGGAAAGCATTGTCCAATGAGTGTAGTATATAAGGAGCATTTTGGGTCTCAAGTTCATGGCTCCCGAGACCCAAGTATGCAAATCGATCTTCAAATAATAAAACCTCTTATTTCGGAAGGTCCCCATCTTGCAAGGTTCTATCGATTTTTTTGCCACTCGTCTTATAATTTCAATTGAATAGTTCCACTTCACAAAGAAGAGTAGGTCAAAGGTTTAAGTTCTTTTGTTAATGAGGAAGGCGTAACATTTAATATGAAACTTTTGAGGCTATAATCTCAAAGAAGGTGTTGGTTCGAGAGGTACATCATAACCCACAAAAGGTGAAAGGGAACTACGAAAAGACTCACAATAATGTCGAATCACCCATTTAGTACTCGCATTGAGTCCATACAGGATTGACTTAGAGGGGAAATTCCTATTTGGAGCAACTTATAATTGTTCATCTAATTATAGAGGATGGTGGAACGAAAGGTCATATTCTTTTTGTTGCAACAAATTGTAATTGTACTAAAAGAAGAAGAGATAAATAAATGACTAGGGAGAGATACAAAGGATGCTCTTTTTAAACCTCTCATTCTCCACATGGAGGATCCACTTCTATTTCATCTCATTTCCCCTTGAATACAAAAGCTAGTTGACACAATGGGGCAATTCTTGTGGAAAGTGCTTCTCACGCCCAACAAGGTCAACAAAGTATAAAGACAAGTTTCAACATGGTTACCACCAAAGTCGATGGTGCTTCTATCCTACGAAATGTTCTAGAGGCCCTCTCCTTTGACTATTGTCTATTTTTTTTCTCAAAAGAAGTTCAACTGATGCCTACTCTCTCATGCTTGAATTAAGAAAAGAACAATTATATAGTGATTGTTCCTAGTGCCCTTGGGATCCGTTATATCCCACAAAGCAGGGATAGGATGGCCCGGAGGTGTGATAGCTACGATGGTCCAAAACCAGTAGGATACCTAAGATTTGATAGGTGCAAAATGCTTTAAAGAGAGGTATTGAGATGTTTAATGATTTTTTCATCCCCCTCATGAGCGACCCATTTGCTTTTAATCTTGTTGTTTTCCAAGAAAAACATCCTATGGTGTTTGAAAGATGAATATTTTTTACAATTACATATTCTTCTACCTAATAGGCAGAGGAATTTTTCAATAGACCACTCTTTGAGATGGACATCAAAGTTGATCGCACATCTTTCTTTTCATATCTTCCAAAGCGCTCCCCTCTGATGTCATTCCACGAAGTAAAAGACTAGCCAATTGTTCCTCCAAGTGACACTTGTTTCCAGATGATTTGCCTTTGTAAGCTCAAAATCCTAGTGAGAGATAGCCAAATCAAGTAGCTTCTAGGGCACGAGAAGAAGAGATGAGCAAGGAACTCTTTGCCTCAAATGCAACACTTTCATTAGTGAGGGCGGCCCCACATATTTTATTAGCTTTGGCATTGGTCCAGATTCCATGATGGCAAATTTGCCACATAAGAACGGATTTTTTGTTCTCAATGAGAGGATGCCATAGGCCCCTGCACACTAGTTTCCATCTAATTCTAGAACGAGTCGAACATCATCTCCTATTAAGAGAGATATGCAAGTCACGGTGCTTATGGATGCTCATAGTTTTATACAATTTATCACTGTTGGCCCATCTCAACCCTTCCATTTAGGGCAGGTCATTCTCGAGAAAGAGACGAGTCTGAGAGTTGTCCAAAAACCTTTGTTCCATAGCTTCTTTTATTTTTGGATGTTTTCCAATTCAACTTCTTTGTTTCCCTTGATAGGAAGCCAATGAGAATCATTTTGTCTAATCGCAGCCGTCCATTTCCAATCTTCATTAACCTTGATATACGATTTCATCTTGATCCGACTCTTCCATGTGGATCAAACAAGGTCCAAGCCTTTTGGAGTCACCGAACCTTGAGAAAACATCAAGGTGAGTTCATTGAGATCCTTCCACCCATGGATTCCCTTAATCATTAGAGATTATTTGTCAATTAGTTTTGCCCATGAAGCTTCCACATTGTTCCATTCTTTGATCAACCACTTGATAACCAATTTACCTTCCATATCTCCCACATCCATAATGCTGAATCTGCTAGACTCTTTCTGGATAACACACAAGACCCACTTGATTTTGGGCTTGCCCCTCTTGTTGGGATCACTAGTTCAAAAAGATGCACCTTAAGAATGAACTACATTCCTTGAAGAAGGGTAGTGGTCACTCTATTGTTGACTACACCTTGTGAGTGAAGGAGTTGAGGGAGCAATTGGCATCCATTGGCCGCAAAGTAGATGAGGAAGACCTTGTGCAGATTACTCTCAATGATCTAAGAGGGGAAGAAAAGTGGAAAACCCTTATTACTACCATCTTGTATAGAGATCCTCTACCAACTCTTGAGGAGTTGATCCCACACCTAGTGGCAGAAGAAGTTTCCATAGGAGACATGTCCAAGAAGGATGGTCATTCACAGGTCCTATATGCTAGCAAAGGCAAAGGAAAGAGTGACAAGAAGGGGAAAGGAGGGAAAAACAAGTGGAAGTAGTCCAAGGAAGAAGATTCAGATTCAGAAGGAGATAGCAAGGCATCATCTTCAAGGAAGGGTAATAATGGCAAAGGGAGGAAAAACCCTCATCAAGGTAAAAATTGTTTTATATATGGTAAGCAAAATCATATTTCTTCAAATCTCTGGTTCAAGGATGACAAAGGCAAGAAGAAGAAGAAGGAGAAAGGGAATTATTCTAACAACTCCAAGAAGGATGATGAGAAGGAGACCCTCCTAGCCATGAGACATGGCTACACTAGTGATCCCAAGGACACAAAGTGGTACATAGACTCTGGATGCTCTAATCACATGTTATGTATGGAGGAACCTTTTGTTCATATGCAGGTCCCAAGCTCAAAAGGTTGTGTGGAGACAGAAGATAACACTGAGCATCCTATTACACATGTGGGAGATGTGAAGCTAGGTGAAGGTAAATCTGTCAAGACTCTTAGAAATGTACTCCATGTTCCATCTATTTCCAAGAACCTTATCTTTGTAGGAAAAAGGGTAGAGAGAGGTCTACAGGTTATATTTAATGCAAAAGAATGCATGGTGAAGCAAGGAGGCAAGGCCATTGCCAAGGGAATGAAAGAAGGTAGATTGTTCACACTAGTGTTGCTCCTACACACAACAAGGTATGTTATGTGATGATTGGTAACAAAAAGATTGCAGAGATTGATCTTTGCCACAAGAGGATAAGAAATATCAATATTCCCAAGTTAAAAAGCATGTGCAAAGCAAGTTTTATGTAGGGACTACCAAATCTTCAAGGCTAAGATCAACATGAGTTTTATGATGCTTGTCAGTTAGGTAAGCAAGCAAGAAAGCCATTTCCAAAGAGTGAGTATAGATCCTCTAAGCTCTTGGATCTTATACACTCGGATGTATGGGGCCCTAGCAAAGAGGCTTCATTCAGAGGATCTAGGTACTTTTTCACTTTCACTGATGACCAATCAAGAAAGGTATGGCTATACATTATCAAGGAAAAATCAGAAGTGTTTTCATACTTTCAAAGGTTTAGGTCCCTTGGTGAGAAAGAATGTGATGCACACATCAAGACATTGGGATCACATGGAGGGGAGAGTATTTCTCCAAGGGATTCACAAAGTTCTTGCAGTACAATGGCATAAAGAGGCACTTTACATGCAGATACACCCCTCAACAAAATGGTGTTGTAGAGAGGAAGAATAGGCATTTGGTTGAAATAGCTAGATGTCTCATAAAAGAAGGTATGTTACCATTCTTTTATTGGGCTGAAGCTATGAATGTAGCGTGTTACTTGATAAAGAGGGTTCCAATAGGTGGTGTGCATAACTTGACTCCACATGAAGTCTATTATGGAGAGGAAACAAACCATGGGGCACCTCAATGTATTTGGATGTGTATGCTTTGTTCATGTTCCTAGTGAAGTGAGAACAAAGTTAGAGACCAAGAGTGAGAAATATGTGTCCACTGGCTACTCAAATGAGAAAAAAGGCTAGAGGTGCTAAAAACCTCTCTCAAAGAAGCTATATGTGTTAAGAGATGTTGTGTTTGATGAGTCAAGGTCTTGGTATAGAGGCAAGGGCAAGACAAAGTTGAATGAAGAGGATGAGGAGGAGTATGAAAACTTTGATGTGCAGATTCAACCTCAAGAGTCAATCACAATTAGTGGATCAGAGGATTCTACATCTAAGGTACACTCATATGATCACTCTTACACTTATGATTATGAAAGACCATCCCCTACTTCAAAGTATAAAAGGCTGCAAGAGATAGACTATTACACTAGGGAAGTTCAAGAGGAGTCAGAAGAGGAAGAGCTTGAGGAGGTCATTACTCCTAATATAAAGCTCAATAGACTCAAGAAGCAATATCCCAAAGGTCAAGAGATGAAGGCACCCCCACAAAGGTATACATATGGTTCTTTCATGGCAAAGCACTATGCATACATGATGAATGTCATTGCAGATCAAGAGCTAGATTCTTATGAGGAGGCAAAGACCAAACCAGAGTGGAGGAAGGCTATGTATGAAGAGTTCAAAGCTCTTAAGGAGAAAAACACTTGGGAATGAGTACGCAAGAAGGAAGGCATGAAGATAGTCCAAAATAGGTGGGAGTACAAGACCAAGAGGAATGCAAATGGTAGCTTGGCAAGGTACAAGGCTAGACTAGTAGCCAAAGGCTTTACACAAACACAAGGGGTGGGTTATGAGGAGACTTTTAGCCCTGTGGTAAACACGGCTACAATTAGAGCTCTCATAGCCCTATGTGCAACAAAGAGATGGACCATCTACTAGATGGACATAAAGAATGCCTTCTTGAATGGTGAGTTACAAGAAGAGGTGTTCATGGAACAACCTCAAGGGTATGTAGATCCACAACGTCCTACCTATGTTTACATGTTGAATAAGGCCTTATATGGCCTAAAGCAAGCCCCTCTGGCTTGGAATCAGAGGCTAGTGGATTTCTTGAAGAGATGTGGTTTCCCTCCAAGTGATGTAGATCCATCCTTGTATGTGAAGAAGACAAATGACAAGATATGTTTGATATGCGTATACGTAGATGATCTACTTGTGATAGGTGATGATGATGCAGGGATAAGGACCATCAAAAGAAGCTTGGAAGAGAGTTCAAAATCTCATATTTAGGTATGCTTAAGTACTTTCTTAGCATTGAGGTGATCTATGGGAAGGAAGGTATCTATCTCTCTCAAAAGAAGTATCTTTGAGATATGTTTAAGAAGCTAGAAGACCTTATACTATACATGAGCATTGTGGGATCATTGATCTATGCTACACTCATAAGGCCTTACTTGTGCTACATAGTTGGAGTTATATCTTAGTTCATGCATGTAGCCACAGATACACATCTCAATCATGCAAAGAGAGTGTTAAGCTATGTGAATATTACATTTAATTATGGGTTGATATATAGGTATGATGAAGAACTTCAAGTAAGAGCATGGAGTGATGTAGATTGGGCAGGGTGTATTGATGATAGAAGGTCAACTTCTAGCTATGTTTTCATGCTAGGTACAAAAGCAATTTCATGGATGAGCAAAAAGCAGCGCACAATTGCATTGAGTTCAATAGAGGCTGAATATAGAGCTTTAGCCCTCACTATATGTGAAGCAATGTGGCTTAAGAAGCTCTTCAAAGATTTTGGTATACAACTTGGACAATTCCAGTTCATGGAGATAACATGTCGAGCCTACATCTTGTTAGCAATCATATGTATCATGCAAGGAGCAAGCACATTGAGGTGCATTACCATTATGTAAGGGGAAAGGTTGCAAGTGGGGACATTAATGTTCATTTTGTAGGTACAAAGTGAAGTATTTTGATGGCGATGCACCATAGTGAGTAGAAAATTGAGCTCCTAGGGCTGCACACGGTACTTTGCACAGAGCCTGTAGAATATGCAAAAAAACACAATACACAGGGAGCACAAACACAGACTTCTTAGGTGTTACAAATGTGGTCGAACTTATAGTCTGTGACTGACCAGACCACTATATATTTTATTAAAGAACATATACAAAGAAGTGTCCGGTGGCCATTTGGCCTTTCACATGCACACTAACGGTAACAATCTCCCACTAAAGGCCACTATGGCCAAAGTAACTATGGGATAAAATTAAAGAATGATGAAAAATACCTGAGTGTAAGTATACAAACTATACCTCCCACCTCATTGACATGCTACACAATATACAAGTGACTATGTAAGATCATGAATCAAGTAACCCCCATCAAGTGACAACAGTGTCGAAAGTTATCTTATGGTAGAGCTTTAGTCAAAGCATCTGTAGCATTATCTCGAGTGTGAACCTTCTCAGGAACAATGCGCTCAGTGGCTAAGCAATATCTAATGAAGTGATACCTCACCTCAATGTGCTTGGTCTTTGCATGATAGACCGGATTCTTAGCCAAAGCAATGGCACTCTGACTGTCACTGAGCAAACGAGGTACATGCTGAGGTAAACCCATATCACAAGCAAGATGAGAAAGCCACAATTCTTCCTTACATGCCTCACTTGCTGCAACATACTTTGCTTCTGTGGTGGAAACATCTGTACATTCTTGAAGATGAGATATCCAAGAAATAGCACCTCCAACAAAATGAAAAATATACCCTAATGTATACTTATATTTGTCTACATAGCTAGCATAGTCACAATCTATGTAACCAATAATGGATGCTTTTCCTCTACCTAAGCATAGACACTTGTCCTTAGTGCCACTCAGATATCTCAAAATCATCTTGACCGCTTCCCAATGTTTCTTGCCGGGATTAAACATATATTTACTCACAACTCCCACTACAAATGCAATGTCTGGTCTCGTAGACACCATAGCATACATGAGACTACCAAGAACACCGATAGGGAATTTTGGTCATGACTTCCTTTTCCTCCTCTGATTTGGGGCAATCATTCTTGCTCAATTTCACATATGTGGGTAAAGGTGTACTCAATGCCTTTCCACCCGGCATATTGAACTTGTGAAGTACTTTGGATATGTACTCACTTTGAGACAAGCATATACATCTTTTAATCCTATCACGAGTAATGCAGATGCCAAGAATATGTTTGACATCCCCCAAATCCTTCATATCAAATGTCTGACTCAACTTCTTTTTGAGAATTGACAAATCATAAGAGGACTTCCTAGCAATCATCATCTCATCGACATAAAGTATCAAGCATATCAAGCTGTGATTTGAGCATCTCTTTGTGTAGAGACAATGATCCTCATTGCTTTACCAATAGCCTTGAGACTTCATAAAAACATCAAACTTTTGGTACCATTGTCTAGGTGTCTATTTAAGTCCATACAAGCTCTTCTTGAGCTTACAAACTAGATTTTCCTTGCTAGGAACTACATAACCCTCTGGTTGTTCCGTAAAGATCTCATCTATAAGGTCTCCACACAAAAAAGCAGTTTTCACATCCATTTGGACTAGCTCTAAGTCCTCCATTGCAGCGAATCCAAGCAACATGCACAGGGTAGTCATCTTGACAATTGGAGAGAAGATTTCCTCAAAATCAACACCATGTTGTTACTTAAAACCTTTTGCAACAAGTCGTGCTTTAGACTTTGTGAAGCACTATCTGATGTGAATTTCGGCTTATATACCCATTTACATGGTAAAGCTTTCCTGCCCTTTGGCAAATGTACACATGCCAATCTAGAAAGCATCAATGCTTCCTTACATGTCTCACTGGCTACAACATACTCTGCTTCTAGAACTCAAACACTTGTACATTCTTGAAGGTGAGACCTCCAAGAAATAGCACCATCCGTAAAGTGAAAAAAATGTATTTTGAAGTAGAATTTTGTTTGTCTACTAGAATCAGTTGAGAACCATCCTTTTTAGAATCTATCCACAACAATATTTTATGTGGATTGATTTTCCACCACCCTTTATCCCAAAAGGTTCCAGTTAGAAAGAAAAGTCCATAACGCTCCAATTTATGGAGCTCTTGGGCAAGACCTTGCTACTTGTAGGTTTTGAACTCAAGAACTCCTCCTTGCCCCCTTAAGACTTATCCACTAAGTTAGGTGGATTCTTTGTCTTAGACAACAAGAACCTATATGTAAGTCTAGTCTCAAGATCTTTGGCCAAATACTTAAATGACCAATTAGTGTTGAAATTCAGATATTTTTGAACCATCCGGACACTTAGATCATAGAATTAATCTATAAAATTCTTCCCCCTTGGAAAGATGTTTCTCCCAAAAAATACAGCTATATATAAGTCTATAGGCATCCCCCAAGCCTCATGTACTAAAACTTGAAAATCATGTTGTAGTCATTCATTCAATTCGTTGCCAACCTAAACTTGGAAATTATGAAACCTTTGCTAGCTTGTGGAAACTTTTTTCCAAGTAAATTTTTTTCCTCAGTTCCATCGTTCCATTTCACTAAGCAATCTTTGTACAAATGACTTCTTGTATGTTTTTCTTAGGTGTGAAGTCTCCTTTCAAGTTCATGAGGAACTATTTGGCTTACTGTGGGAAGATCCCTACCAAAATGATTCAAAACACCATCTAGCTTTGCACTTGATAAATTGATCTAAGTGCAAAGTAGGGAATGAATAATTATGGTGGATAGAAAAATTATCCCTCTCCAATTCATTGTTTTCACTATGTGCTACCTAGGCACTAACATGTGAAATGGGTGGATTCAAATCAGTTGTCTATTTTTGAGCATCTCTCGTCCATGGACTTAGTAACTGAGGTGGGATTTCTATCCCTATCAAGACTTTGAGAACTCTTGGTTCACTTGAATTTGATTTGGATCAAACTAGAAGTCTGGTTGACAAGTTTCATAGCAACCAACCTAGTTTGAGTCAGAAAAAGCATGTAAATCTAGCAGTAATGATCCCCCCTTGGGATGAAACAATTCAAGTATCCAGGTACCACTCAAGTAGAAAAAGATGCACTTAACCTTCTGCCAATGTTTGCTACTTGGGCAATGCATAAACCTACTCATCTGTGGGGTGGCAATAGGTTTGTAGTCTTCAAGGCCAAAACATTGCAATAATGTGTCATTATATTTTGTTTGACACAAAGTTATTCCCCCATCAACTTGCATACACTAAATGTGCAAATAATGATGTAAATGCCCCAGATTTGACATCTTAAAAGATGCATGCAAATCAGCCTTAAAATCAGCAGTATGCTCCTCATTAGGACCAATAAGAAGCATGTCATCAACATAGACAACAATGATCATAAGAACATTTGTTGCATGCTTAGCATATAAGATGCTCTTAGTTGGATTGTTCTCAAAACAATGTGCAATCAAGTAGACATTCATCTTTTCAAGGCAAGCTCCTAGTGCTTTTAAACCATATAATGCCTTTTTCAACATGCACACTTTTTTTTCATGCCCTTTCTACACAAAATCATGGGGCTAAAATACATACACTTCTTCATGTAAGTCACCATTTAAAAAATTAGTTTTAATGTCCAACTAATGTACATTCCAACCATGATGGGTTGCAAGTGCACAAATGCTACGAAGGGTGTCATTTGGGATGAAGATCTCATCAAAATCAATGCCTCTCTCTTGAGCATAACCTTTTGCAATATGCCTAGCCTTATACCTGCCAACTGGTCCATCATGCTTATGCTCTAGGTTGTATAGACATTTATTGCCAATGGCCTTTTTTCTTGGAGGCAAATCACATAAAGAACAAGTACCATTCCTCATAATAGCATCATATTTTGATTACATAGAAACCATCCATTTTTTTTGAATTTGGTGCTTCATGACAATAGCTATGTGGTAAAGCCTAAATTTTGACCATACATCTCACCATCTCCATGAGAGACGTGTTATTTCTTTCATAAACTCCATATCCCACGTTTAGCTAGAAATGCATCAAAACCAAAAGATATATACCCCCCCTTGATTAGAATGGAGGGTGCCTAATTTACATGGTGAAAAATTTTCACCAAAAACTAGAAAGTGTTTGAAGCACATACACTTTGGACTTTGTTTTCAATGGATACATCCATGCATGCTTGGAAAAATAATCAATAATTCATGAATTAAAGGTAGTTTCCAAAAGAAGGTGTCTACATAGGACAACAGACATCACTGTGAACAAGCTACAATTTTTGAGTAGCTCTAAGTGAAACATCTTTTGGGAAGAAATGAACGCTACATTTTGCCCAAAATATAGCGTTCACAGACATGTTTACTTAGTGTCTCAAGTTTGTTCAAAGAGGACACCATTTTAGATTTCTATAGGCATAGAAACTTGCATAATTCAGATGACCAAAGCATATATGCCAAAGTTTTGCATCTGAGATAGCCTAAGAATCTTATATTGCACATGTTGTACCATTCACAGATTTTGCATACTCTATGAGCTTACACAGTCCATGACATTAATTGCCAGAAGCAATTAATAACATCACCATTTGATAGATCATGAACTGTACATCTGTCATCAACAAAGTTGATAACCAAGCCAATCTTGGCTAATGCTAAAACTCACAACATATTTTTCTTGATCCTTGGCACAAAAAAAACATCTGATAATGTGAAAGAACTACCATCAATAGTAGTCAAAATGATCTTACCAACTTCCATAACAGGATAAGAGGAGTTGTTAGCACATATGGTAGTATTCCCTATAGGGGCAAGCTCAAGTGAACTGAAGAAACTGTGCTGCTAGTAATATGTTTGGTTGCCTCACTATCAAAGTACCAAACATTTGAGTCTACTTTAGATATACACTATTCATGAGAAGATGGATCATAGTTATAAATAGTAGTAAACACCCATTCTTCATTCTGCATAAGATTAGCAGACTCTATTTTAGGTTTAGAGACCTCTAGAACAACCACTCCAACCTCCTTTTTCTTTGTTTGTTTTGCAGCTAGTTTTGGAAAACTCTTTATGACATGATCATTTCCTTTACAATATAACTATTTTCTTTTTGTCTTTTTCTTCCTTTTTCGACCATGTAGAATTACTAGATTTCTACTTACTAGTAGATGAACGCCATTTACCTTTTCCCTTTTGACTAGCTAAGAAAGATTGGTCTGCAATATGCATAATGGACTTGTTCTTCCTAGACTAATCTTCCTGCAACAAAACATAGACAAACTCCTCAAATTTTAAGGAATTTGGATTGCCTTTCATCATCAACTAAAGAGTAGAAGCAAAACTCTGATATGAATCTAGAAGATCATTAAGAACCATTTGCACAAGTGAACTTTCTAGCAAAAATTCATCTGCAAAAATCAACTACTCTTTCAAGTCTTTGATCTTTGTCAAAAAAATGTTGATAGAATCTCCTTGATTCATATGCTCACTCTCAAACTGTTTTCAGAGGTAAGCAACACGAGCCTCATTTCTTGCATATTATAAAGTGGTAAGTGTATCCCAGGCATCCTTTTCTATTTTGCAAGAGTGAATATGATGGATAATGGCACGCTTGATAGAAAAGCTATCAATGCATGTGACTCATCATCTCTGACATCCCAATGCAGTTGCTCTATAGTAGGTGTAGCAAGAACTAAAAGATGAATAGGAATCTGAAGATCATCATCTTCATCACCTTCGATAACTGTAATCGTAGGTGTAATAGGACATTTTCCAACACCCTACACATTATTCCACAATTCTTTTGCCATCGATACATGAGGCATCATATATGCCCATAATGGGTAATTGGTATCATCCAACTTGTCCTCAACAACCAACATATAGGATGCATCATTGCTTTCAGCCATGGTCACTAACTTAAATACCATGATGTAGAAAAATGACTATATCTCAAAATGTTGAGCAGAACTACCCTGTCAAGCTCCATTAAAACTGTAGTAGACTTCGAGGAATCGAAACCTATATATATGTTTGGCACAAAAGGACTAAATTTCTTGCACAAGCACTATGATAGTGCATTCGGAGGCCGAAATGAGCTCATATAAAAAATTCAACACCATTGAGTGAAGTAGTTTTGAACTTCTAATCACCTTGATTACGCTCACCAATTTTCATGCGATTCCGCAATCGTGACTAGAGGGGTGTCGATGACACCCTAGATGAAGGGGTGACCTGCTCTAATACCAATTGCTAGAGTTTGAGGTCTGTTGAAGCACATGAAAAGCACCAAGAAGAATAAGAAGCTTGGAGCACAACACACAATACTCATTGTATTATCAAGTGAATATACAAAGATAAGTGGCCCATTAGGATTATAACACACAATATTCATTGTATTATCAAGTGAATATACAAAGATAAGTGGCCCATTAGGATTATAAGCGTATATACAAGAAACCTCTAAAGAGGGAGAAAGTGCACGGGTGGTCTCAAGTGTGTTCACAAGGATATCAATAAAAATGAGAGGGTGAGTTGACGAACTTTTAGAGTCACTTATCAAGGAGATCCTCAAGTCAAGCTTTGGATTTTGTAAGTCCACTTAGCGTACCATTTTCCAAGAGTTTTTGCAAGTCATTCGTAGGCAATGAAAGCTTTAGGATGGCATCTCAAAGGTGGCTTTGAGCTTCATCAAAACAATGTCACATCCATCTTCAAACAATCGTGATGCTTCTCGATGAAAGCGGGGAAAGTACTTAGTATTTGCTTCTTTTATTTTTGGAATTTTATTTCTCCATTGTTTGAATGAATTTCTTCATTTGAAGTATTCAAGAAGAACCGAGGGAAGGCATCCATTGAAGAATTTATGGAGCATCATGAGGCAAGGATAAAAGTAAGTATTTTCAATATGTTCTTTCTCAACGTCATGCATTATTTGCTTGGTGACATATAAAGGAAAGAATTAGGTGCACAAAATTCTTATGAAAAAAAAAACAAATACATATGCTAGCTCATACATAAATAAGAGCATGACTTTATTTGAGAACTTTCTTTTTCAAGAGAAAAGAAAGTATGTGAATAACAAGGCATAAAGACTCCACTCTCTAATATGCATGTACAGATGCATGATTTGAAAGGCATGTACACATATTGAGCACTCAAGAAAGTACTAAGTGCCAAGAAGGAAGGGAAAGAGTAGGATGTCCCAAGCCTATAACACCACCATGGGAGAACTCAAGCAGATCAAGGGATGGATGAAGCATAACTTCCACACACGTATACATGCCCTTTATTTTTCCTTGTAAAGCATAGGACTTGCAATCCATGACATTATATACATGAAATGGAAAATGGATGCATAAATACATGTGGACTATTTTGTTTGGTCACACTGACAATTATTCATGGAATTCATTCAATGCATCAACTTTTGGAAACACAGATTGGTTATGCTTGACCATGGTTATGGCTAAGAGGAATGCAGTTAATGCATTTTTGCAACTTGCATTTACAAAGTTGCATGGAATCACACCATACATTGAACAAAAAAAGTTCCAACTTGGGACTTTTGCATTCTTTAAGGAGGGGTTCAGTTTCTGAACCTTATGCATGCTACACCTCTTTCCCTAAAGGTATAAACATTTGGGCATACATTAGTGATGTATATGGAACATATTAGATGGGTTTTTGAGTTGAGAGGGAGATTAAGTTTATGAAATCAAGCTTAAGTAGGACTTAAATTTTATAAGTTCTAGGAATAATGGTAATGAGGCCCATTGGCCATTATAAACCAATTGAATTCCTATTTTTTGGCTTAATAATTAAAATCCAGTCAATCCTAACTGCTTGAAATACCTTAAGCTTAAATTGCCTCTTATTTGATTCTAAATTGCATAAAAGCCCATGAAATGCCTGATTAGCGAGGCAATATACTTAAGGTGTTAGGACAAATTTTTCTCTCCTCTTGAAACCATGGTGCAATGGTGGTAACTTAGAGTGACTATTATCAAGCTCTAAGGAAGAAATAAGAGAATCCACTGGTAGATGGATGTATCAATTCTTCTATTCAAGAAATTTCTTTATTCGATAGAACTAAAGAAATATATGAAGTCTTACACAAGTTCCCCAAACAGATTTATATGCTCGCTCATACATAAATAAGAGCATGACTTTATTTGAAAAGTTTCTTTTTCAAGAGAAAAGAAATTATGTGAATAGCAAGGCATAAAGACCGCAATCTCTAATATGCATGCATAGATGCATGATTTGAAAGGCATGTACACATATTGGGCACTCAAGAAAGTACTAAGTGCCAAGAAGGAAGGGAAAGAGTAGGATGGCCCAAGCCTACAACATCAACATGGAAGAAATCAAGTGGATCAAGGGATGGACGAAGCATAACTTCCACACAAGTATATATGCCCTTTATCTTTTCCTTGTAAAACATAGAACATGCAATCCATGACATTATATACATGAAATGGAAAATAGATGCATAAATACATGTGGAATATTTTTTTGGTCACACAAACAATTATTCATGGAATTCATTCAATGCATCAACTTTTGGAAAGAAATATTGGTTATGCCTGAACATGGTTATGGCTAAGAGGAATGCATTTAATGCATTTTTGCAACTTGCATTTACAAAGTTGCATAGAAATTCACACCATACATTGAACAAAAAAAGTTCCAACTTGGGGCTTTTGCATTCTTTAAGGAGGGGTTCAGTTTCTGAACCTTATGCATGCTACACCTCTTCCCCTAAAGGTATAAACATTTGGGCATACATTAGCTATGTATATGGAACATATTAGATGGGTTTTTGAGTTGAGAGGGAGATTAAGTTTATGAAATTAAGCTTAAGTAGGACTTGATTTTATAAGTTCTAGGAATAATGGTAATGAGGCCAGTTGGCCATTATAAACCAATTGAATTCCTATTTTTTGGCTGAATAATTAAAATCCAGACAATCCTAACTTCTTGAAATACCTTAAGCTTAAATTCCCTCTTATGGGATTCTAGATTGCATAAAAGCCCATGACATGCCTGATTAGTGAGGCAATAGACTTAAGGTGTGAGGAAAAAATTTTCTCTCTTCTTAAAACCATGATGCAATAATGGTAACTTAGAGTGTCTATTATCAAGCTCTAAGGAAGAAATAAGAGAATCCACAACGTTGGGAGATGGATGTATCAATTCTTCTATTCAAGAAAATTCTTTATTCGATAGAAGTAAAGAACTATTTGAAGCCTTACACAAGTTCTCCAAGCAAATAGAAGACTTGAAGAAGAGGTAACAAAAAGGGTAAAATATGTTATCATCTTCTTCAAAATTAAGAATTTGATTGGAAAATCAATTATTTGTTTAAGTTTAGATTCATGATTATGTCCAAAGATGATATCTAGTTTAAAGAAAAAACCTATCTCTACTATTAAATGACATAGGAAAATTTATTCAAGAAACATCCAAACAAAAAAATCATTGAAAAATTCAATCATTAAGATTAAGTTTTTTGCAATTACAAGTGAGACTTGGTAAGTTAAAACTTCATTATGACATTAGCACCACACATGCTATGCAATGGAAAGTAACACTTACAAGTCTAAAACGTAATAGCTTTTACTTGATTAGAATAAAAGAAGATTTGATCCCAAGGTTAAAGCTAATTTTATGTTCACTAAAGTGAAAGTGTAGGTTAGATGGTATGGGACGTTTAGGCTTACACTACCTCCAAAGTGGATTTGGTGGTATGGGACATCAAACTTAAGGTTGAAAATATATGTTTAGTAAACTTGGAGTAGAGAAAGTACAAAGCTCTCAATAGGTCTTTTAACCAAGGGGAACAATAAAAGGTTGAAAAAACAAACTCTCTCAAACTCTAATAAAGAATAGAATTTTCAGTTAACCCTTAGGCAATTTTTAAGGACAAAAACTTTTAAGGAGGGGGTAAAGTCCCCAAGAACCTATACCTTATGATTTAAAAAGACCAAACAAGGTATTTCAAGGTAAAGGATATGCAAGCAATAGATAAAGTTGAAGTACTTCCTTGCATTCTACTACCCCATACTTCTTTCATTACATCTTCCAACCTAGATGAAGTTCTCAAGGATTAGGAGTTATCAAAGAACCCCAATGCAAGAGAAAACTTTCATAAACAATAGGGATTATAGAAATCCTAAGTGGGCTAGGAAAAGAAGTTGGATGAACTATAAAAACATAATCCTAATGGTATCTTGATGCTTCATGGGATAACATAAGATATGTTATGGATTCCAATACTATAGACCTAAGGAAAAAGGTTTTCTAGGTGAAGAATAAACGTTAGATACCCAAATAAAATCCATGGTTAAAAAAATTGATCTTGAGATGAGGAAAAGGGATCTAATCGAAAGACCTAGTCTTATCTCTTATCTGAATATAGAAGAGAATAAAATCCAAAAGGCCCAAGGTAGCATCAGAGATCAAGTCAAACATTTAAGTTTGATAAGATCAATCATAGCACATTGAATGGTTAACCAAATATTTAAAAGTAAGATTAGTTGTGGTGTATCCAAGCACCTTAATCCTTGCTCTCACAGTTTGGTAACATAGATTGTAGCATATAAAGAGCATTAAAGAAGATAGAAATGTGAAACACAAAAGTATAGAAATACAGTTATGTGGATTGGATGAAGAACTCACCAGTATGGGACGGTGGGAACTGAACCCCATTGAGTACTTTTTCTTGATGGCTAAACGAGAAAGGGACTCATGATCTAATGGGATACATCCAGGAGATATTTTCTCAAAATAGGCATCTTCTTCAATTATCCTCTCAAAGGGAAGAAAATGTCTTCCAACATGATAGTAAAGACTCTATCTCTTAATAAACTTCATGTATAGAGAGTAAGAAATAAAGAGAGGATCAAATTCTTAGAGTTTGAAAGTAAAATCCAAAGATGGAAGCCATAAAAGCTTCTTCTGAAAAGTGTGACTTGAAATTCAAGGAACATAAAAATAATCTTAGGCCATGTTTGAAAGAAATCTTAGAAATATGAGCTTTTGGATACTTGATCATTCAACTCAACGATAAGAAAAAGAAATGATCTTAGGGTTTTGAGATCCTAGCAAAGATCCATAAGGTTTGAGGATCAATCAAAAGAATTGGATGAGTCCATTCTTATGGATACTTGTGACCTTAAAGATAATATGATCCTTTACACTATGAATTCCCATTTGAGAGTGTTATAAAAATCTTATCTTTTTGGAAGAAAAAGTAAAATTTTTTTTGAACAATTAGATTTTTCAAAGGATAGATTGACCTTTATGGGCTTTAGTGTCTTAAAAACAAAATCTCAAAACCAAGTAAATTTTTTTAAGATCCTTAAAACCACCATAAGTAAAGTTATTCTCTCCAAATTAAAGAGGATGTTATATCCTCTTAAAACCAGATACATAATCCACCTATGGCATTCTATTGGTTGGGTAAAACAGATTACCCGTCTATGTAAATTTATTTCTTTATTGGAGGCGAATCACAAACTCTTCCTTTTAGAACAAGATAGATTCTAACTTGACATATGAATCTGATAAGGAAGTCTTAAGTAGTATTCATCTATTTTTCTAGGTTCATGCACAAGTGGTGCATAGAGATGGACCAATATAGCAATTTAGTTGAAGACAATTTGAATCCACCTAATTCACATGATCATGCTATGGAGGCCTAGTTTACACACAGCTAAAAACTATGAAATAGGAAGGGATGTTCTATTCCACCCTTATCATTGTTTCCATACTTTGCACTTGATTTAGCTTTTCATGTGCAAAATGAGATGAAAGTTTGGGTAATCGGGCCAGGGATCATACCAAACATGGATTCTCATATTTTAACATTCCATAGAGATGGGATACCCCTTTTGAATAAAGAGGCAAAATTAGAGAGATGAAGACCATGGTTGAAGAGAATGATCATGGCACACGAGGCAATAACCCAAGGTATATATATCCAATCATTTTTTAAGTATGGACACACCTTTAAGGGGGTGAGAAATGCTGTATAAGTACATGGGTCTAAGGGGTAGAATACTTGGGTTTGTAGGTATGAAACCCTTGGGATTTATTATTTATGTACTCTATTTAGACGGTTCTTGAACCTTAGGGTTAATTCTCTAAGGTTGAGTACCTTAGACTTGATTGAAAGCTTCCCGTTGCCACTTGATTTGTATGTGAGGGCGGAGACAATATTCTTTTTAAAGTCAAGTGATTCCCCATGCTTTGAAACCATGTGATCACCTTAGAAACCCATGTGATAGAATGTAAACATGTACCCTTGAGGTTGAGTTACCCCCTTGGAATCAACGCTATATATTGGAGGGGTTGTTTGGGTGGAGACACACACCTCTTACCCCTCTATGGGCTATGCTAGTTAGTTCTTGTAGTATGGGGGATATACACTTTACCTAAATATCATGATGTGAAGATTAAAGCTATTGTAGAAGTAGGCATAGGAGTATCCATTGGTGAAGTGGGTAAGCCAACCTTTACATCCCATGAGAATGCACCTACAATTAGCCAATGGAAAAATGCAGAGATGCTCAGGACTCCTTGAAAATATTTTCTCATGTGGTCTTAGGTCGACCATTCCTAACATAGATGAAAGTGGTTCAAGATTGGGGAGGAAACGCTATTTACATTCAACATCAAGGCACAAAAATGAAGATAAATATGTAGACTAATGCTTATAGGGATGTGCCACTTCTCTATTGGTGAGCAGTACATAATGGTAGGGATAAAATCTCTATAAAGGCACAAGTTCAACTCAGCCAATCTAGATGCACAAAGACACCACTTTTTGGTTGTGTCAAGTAGGATAGCAAGAGCCAAGTCAACTAGCTGAAAGACATTTTCAAGTTCTTGAATATTTTCTAAAAAGATTATCTTTGATCTTTTTGACTCGATTTACGTACTAAGTGCCATCAAAGTTGCCATAAATGAAAAAACAATGAATCATCATTACCGTGAAGAAGACTATGACTTGGATCTCTTCATGATGACTCTTTTTAAGATCTAGTAATCGAGGTACTAAAATTGTGTGAAGTAATATCATAGCCACCTAGTGAAGTAGGATCAGCCATAAGTGACTATCCAAGTCTCTACATGGAAGGGCACTACTGTAAAAAAAAAGGAATGCATGAACTGTATGGGGACTTTAGTTGATCCTTCTAACATGGACGATCCTACACGTGCTACATTCCAAGTCCATGAACAAGGGATTGAGAATGAATAATCTAGTATCCCTAGCAGTAAGTCAAGAAAGAATTCAAATTTTGAAGTTCTTGAGCGTTTCAAGGAGTCTCAAGTTGAAGAATGCAAAATAGTTTGTTCAATGCCCAAGCAAGAAACGAAAAGGGAAAAAAGTTATGATAACAAGAACATACAAAAAAAGGTCATAATAGTAGAAGACAATGAAGAAAGGTGCTCATATATTGCCAATAATTTTCTAGCTCCAAGGACGTAGATCTTATCCGCCTCTTATGAGAATAGCAAGATATCTTCACTTGCACATATAATGACTTAAAAGGGGTTGATCTGAACATTTTTACACATCACATTTCAATGGCACTAGATGCTAACTGTCTAAATAGAGACCATATACCTATAATGAGACCTAATCTTCTAAGATCAATGAAGAGATAGATAAAGTATTAATGATTGGTTTCATTTATGAAATCAAGCATACAAAATGGGTCTCACCTATAGTGGTTGTGCCAAAGAAGAGTGACAAACAATAGGTTTGGATTAATCTTAAGAGAGTGAATATAGCCGCTATAAAGGATAGCTATCCATTGTTGATAGCATATCACTTGCTAGAGTGGATAGTGGGTCATTGTTTGAGATAGACGTCTGCGGAAGCACACGAATAGCACAAGGAAGAAGAAGAAGCTTGGAGCACAACACACAATACTAAATGTATTACTAGAGAATGTACAAAGATAAGTAGCCCATTAGGGCAATAGGCTATATATAAGCTGAGGAAAAAACCTCCTAAAGAGGGAAAAAAGTGCCCCAGTGGTCCTAGAGTGTTCACACACATCACTACCTAAATATATCAACAAATCCCCCCTGGGAGTGATGCGATGAACAAGTAGCTGGCACTTATGTATAAGGAAGTGCCAAGCTATGTGGAAATCACTCCACAAAAGGAAGTAAGCCCAAAGCTTTGCAAAAAGCTTCAAACTTCTCCCTAGGCAGAGCCTTCATGAAAAGGTGTGCAATGTTCTCCTGCGTGGGCACATATGCCAAGATGATCTCCCCAGCAGAGAACCTCTCCCTAACATAATGATAATGCACCTCAATGTGCTTAGTGCGAGCATGAAACACAGGGTTCCTCGCAACTGCCAATGCGCTCTGACTGTCAGTGAAGATGGTGGTGGCAGAAGACTGACCAACACCCAAATCAGCCATAAGGCGTCTGAGCCACACACACTCAACAGTCGCTATGAAAGCTGCCCTATACTCAGCCTCACAACTGGAAGTGGCCACAGTAGGCTGCTTATTGCTCAACCAAGATATACATGAGCTACCAAGCATGAAGCAAAAGCCACTAGTGGACACACGAGTGTCATAGCAACCAGCCCAATCAGAGTTAGAAAAAGCATGCAAATCTAGCGGTAGTCATCCCCCCTTGGGATAAAACAACCCAAGTAGCTGAGTACCACTCAAGTAGTGAAAGATACGCTTAACCACCTGCGAATGCTTGACCCCTAGGCAATGCATAAACCTGCTCATCTGTGAGATAGCAAACTGAATATCTGGCCGCGTAATGCATAAGTAAATCAAGCATCCAATAGCCTGCTGATAGAGAATAGCATCAAATGCGTCTCCAACATCATGAAGACTCAATCGTAAACCTGTCTCCATAGGAGTGGCAATAGGCTTACGGTCTTCAAGGCCAAAACACTACAATAATGTGTCAATATATTTCCTTTGACACAAATCCATTCCACCATCAACATGCATAAACTGTATGCCCAAATAATGATGCAAATGCCCCAAATCAGACATCTCAAATGAGGCTTGCAAATCAGCCTTAAAATCAGCAATATGCTTCTCAATAGGACTAGTGAGCAGCATGTCGTCAACATAGACAACAATGATTAGAAGCACATCATTAGCACGCTTAACATATAAGGTGATTTTAGTTGGACTGTTCTCAAAACCATGTGTAATCAGATACGCATGTATCTTCTCATACCAAGCACGTGGTGCTTGCTTTAAACCATATAATGCCTTCTTTAACTTGCACACCTGGTTTTCATGCCCTTTTTGCACAAAGCCACAGGGCTGAAAAACATACACTTCTTCATGCAAGTCACCATTCAGAAATGCTATTTTAATGTCCAACTGATGTACATTCCAACCATGATGGGCTGCAAGTGCACAGATGCTCCGAATAGTAGTCATATGACATGTAGGTGTAAAGGTCTCATCAAAATCAACGCCTCTTTCCAGTGTGTTGATAGCAATTAGGGCACCCAAGGACTGATGAGACAAGGAAGCCATTGGAGAGAGTCAGAACAAAGAGAAGGATTAAGTAGACAGAGCAGTCAACGCAGATCTGGCAGATAGGCCCTTCACTTTTTCCCAAATCAACATCCTTATAACAATGATTCTCATCACTAACAATCATTGTAAATACCATTCCACCTTTTTGTAGCTCCATTTTGTGCAAGCCAAGGAGTCCTTGAGCTTGAGGAGCATTAGAAGTACCTACCTATCAATTTTCATAATTTTTAGACTCCGTTTGAGGCCTCAAATAGGCCCTAGAACCTAATTTTTAACTAGGCCGGACACTAGGTCTGGACAGGGCCAAAAACTAGTCAAAAACTATAAATAGAGCTAGAGAGCTCATTTTTGAGGTTAGCTTGTAATAGATTTCAACTTGTAAGAGCACTTTTGAGTAACCTAAAAGAACTCCATTGCTTCTCTCTTTGTCTTACTGTGTGTGCGCGTGTGTGTATGTGTGTGCATGTTAGTGTGCTTCTCACTCACACACTTGTGCCATCACTTATTCGAGGTCTTCACACCATCCTCACGTCTTCCCGGATTGACATTAAAGAAGGTGCTACTCATCACTGAGCTACACCAAATTTCGGCGCCGTTGCCGGGGATCGAGCTTTGAGGACGAGCGTGTGATGGTAAGATGTAGAGTTGTGACATTGGCGTTGTAGGTAGTTTCTTTGCTTTTCCTTATTTTTTCTCTTTCTTAATTCACCATCATCATCACCATCACCATCTTCACCATCTCCCACAACCATCTCCATCATCACGAAAAAATTTCAGTTTTTGATCATATCACCTTCTCCCTTCCATTTCCCTCATTCCACTTGTGAAAGAGAGCGAGAGAGCTGTTTGTGTGTGCTACTTTTGCATGTTTTTTGGAATTTCCTTGCAGGATCTGGATGTCCCATCATCTCTAGCACGTCGTGCAGGTACGAAAAAGCTCGGAACTATCTCTGTGTCGCAGACCTCTATCGATCAGGATTGACAGAAAATTTCATCCTTTGGTAAAACTAAGTGTAGCACAGTAGACTAGAGACCTTGCACATCACAAATCCACAGAAATTTCTAAAAAAATTGCATTTTTTCTGTCCATCGCGATTGATAGCATCCATCGCGATTGACCGTGTCCATCGTGATGGACAGCCTGTCCATCGCGATTGACAGACCCCGACGAACACGTGTCCATCGCGACGGACACCCCCTGTCCATCGCGACCGACAAAGAAAGCACGATTGACACCCCATTTCGACGAGATTCTTGACCATCGCGACACATAGAGGCCGGACCAACACATAAACACATAAAAATCCGAAAAACTTCATCAATCGCGATTGACACCTCATGACGGACTGCCTGTCCATCGCGATTGACAACAGTCCATCGCGACCGACACCCTCAGTCCATCGCGATTGATAGTAGTCCATCGCGACCGACACCCTCAGTCCATCGCGATTGACACCTATCAATCGCGATTGACACCTGTCCATCGCGACTGATAGGCCACGACGGATAGCTCTGTCCATCACGATTGACAGCCGAGTCGATCGCGATTGACAGCCTTTTTCGGCCTATTTTTTAGGGTTTGGTAATTTGAAGATTTTGGCTAATTTTGGGCATGAATATTGGGCTCTAGAGCACATAGGGAGACCATAGGAAAATAATTTGAGAAGTCCTGTTTGCTTGTTAGCTTGTTTGAATCCTGTTTTAGCCCCAAAACCTTGAACTGGCATAACTTTCTCATACGAAATCCCTTTGCTGTGATTTTTTCTTTTGTTGGAAAGCTCGTGTAAAATTAATATCAGGATTATTAGATATAGTATTTTTAAAGTGACCATACCCAGGGGGAAGAAAGCTAAGGGATCTTCATGATGGTATTCCATAAAGCCAAAAGAACAGCTTGATCTTTGAATTGCATGAATGAAAGTGATGTGTTTAGTCATTGGAATCTAAGTCTTGAGCTAACCTTGGGACTTTTACAGGTCCATTGAGAGCGCTACAGGGCATCCAAAGCAAGGGCATTATGCAAGCTTGAGAACGGGATTCTTGAGCACCAAAGGGCAAGGGATTAGCAAGTGAGGTTGGAATACTCTCAACTCCCTTTGTCAATTCCTAGCTTAGGCTACACGTGAATAGTGCTAGAAGTAAGTCAGGGCAACGATAGGCACGAGACAAATCAAAGACTATCTAAGAAATCAAGTTCAAGTCAAGAGATAACCTATGTGTGACCGATAACTTTAAAGGAAAAGAACCTAACGTGGAACGATTAACTTAAAGTGCGGAAATTAACTCAAGTATTCCTGACGACGTGACATTAGAAAAGAGCATAAACACGATAATCAACTAAAAAGACCTAGTAACTGATACAAATTGATCGGCAACAAGGCTGTACCGTGGGTAAAAAAATTGGAATTGCTCAGTTAGGCATATGAACCTTAGATCAAGACGACACCTAGGGAGAGATAGACAAAGTCTTAGGTCTTCAGAGGCTAGTGTCAATCATACTGCTAGGTCTTGGGCCCAACAGTTGAGCCATCATTCACACTATCCTAGCTCTGAAACTAGTGAGTCTGAGATGTCTCTTGGTATGGAGAGACCTACAGGAAGTTCAGTCGTACCATATTTACATAGGGTAGAAGGCCCCTACAAGATGCAGCTGGAATACCTTAGGACCAACCGATTAGGTGCTATCATCTATGAGGGCGGCCTAGGAAGATTTGTGGTCCAGATCAAAAATCCAGATCAACCCATTGGACTAGAACATCCAGCTGTCAAGTTTGAAAATGGAGCATACCTGGACAAAGAAGGAACCATATACGTAGTCTCTAGCCACCCAGATAGGATAGATGAATTTGGTCATGTGATCCCAGAAACGGACATAGGTGACCTAGAGCAAGGGAACATAGGGGGAGAGCCTAAAACCCCTCGAGGCAAATCAGTTCTTACAAGAATTATCACGCCAGAGTGGATTCCACAGGATAATAAGAGCATAGATCTACTCTTAAAATGAGAGACTGATGAAGCCTTCTAGAGGTATAAGCCTAATCAACCAAATGAGATAGGAACGATCACAATCTATGAGTTCAAAGATCCCGATAGCCCAGGCAAAGTGACCTATTTAGATCACACTTCAGAGAGGATCTTTGTGGTCACAGAGCATGGTAGGCATGCCTACACTTGGAAGGGAGAATTTATTTTTCCCCAACCAAGATCTAATGTCTCTTTTGGCCACCAAGGAGCGGGAACATCCCAAGCTCATGGAACTCAAAGGGACAGAAGTAGAGATAGACTTGAAGTGAGCTTTGCCAACCCCTTGGGGAGAGAAAGAATGAGAACAGAGATGGATAGAGTGGAAACTGAGAGACCTAGAAACCCAAGGAACCCCAGAACTGTTGATGATTTTCCTTTGCCAAGGCCTAGGGAACACACTAGGACATTGAGGCCAACCCAGTTGGTTAAGTCCATGAAGAACTACTTCGATGGCACAGGAGACCCATACAATCATGTGGCCGAGTTTAGGCAAGTCTTGAGAGCTGAACAAGTGGAGGATCTATTCGTGCAATACAATGACTTTGGTCTAACCCTTAGGAACACAACCCTTACATGGTTTCAACCGCTAAATGAGAGACAGTTCAGAAGCATAGACCAACTTTTAGAGGCATTCATTACCGAATTCTCTAAGAGTGGCATAAGACATAATACTTCCTCACTGATTCATAGCTTCAAGCAGAACCCCCAAGAGACGGTTAGACTTGCAGGAAGAAGATTTAGACAATACCTAGAGAGATGTCCTATTCCTGAGTTACCCACACCAACCAAACAAGTGGCTTTATTCCTAGATGGACTGCTAAGCATGAAGTTGAGATCATATGTGTACTTGAAAGACCCTAGGACCATAGAAGAGTGTGTACGCATGTGCATCAACATCGAGGATAACCTAGGGGAGGAATTAGAACTTTCCAAAATTTACAAAGATTCAGATAGTTCTACTAGCCTCTCTTCCTCGCAATCTACATCTATTGAGGAACTCGCTGAGAAAGTAGCTCAAAAACTAGGAGTCTCTAGCAAACAAATCCCCAGATTTGCCCCAGTAAAGAGGTGCTAAACTTGTGGAGGTGACCATATGGCAAACGTATGTCCCATTATGGCTCAACCCCAAGTGAATCCTAGTAGCCAGTACTGCACCATAGAACGGAGGTACACCAATCACACCGCGCAAGATTGCCCCTACAATAAACAAGCAATTAGGCAGACGTACCCACAACCATACCCTCAACAAGGAAGATACCAGAACCAGTACCCACCACAACAGTATACTAGGCCTCAACAAACCTACCAACCACAATATCAACCCCAGGAAAGACCTCAACCAGTGCTAGCCCAATAACCTCCTGCTCCAGCTAATGTGATTCCGGTAAAGTATGCAGCTGCAGAAGAAAATTTGAACAGAGCTATAGTCCCTGTAACTCCATTACTTTCGGAAAGTGACCCCAATGACCATAGCTTTGATCCTACACATATAGATAGCCCCTAGGCCTACTACATGCAGTCTCGTGAACATGGTGAGTCCTACTAAGTGAAGAGCCAAGTGAATCTAGTCGGGAGCCAGAGTATGCAAATGTAATGTACACAAACCCCAACTCTAGACCTCAACCTAGGCAGGTACGACCCCCATTCCCTAGAGGACCGTGCTACACAACCCTAGCTAGTAACAATTCAGGGCTTTTGTCAAGATTGCGGGAAGGAGCATCTCTTACGAGATTGCCCAAAGAATCCCAATAATATGCCAAAAATCACTCCTATTAATGTTATTGGTTAGTAGTAGACACTACAGGAAGTGTCACATCCACTGCACCGGTATAAGTAGTCACTAGAGCTCAAGCTTTGCAGCAGAACCAAGGCTTAGGCCAAGAAAAGAGTGCTGAAGTTAGTGAAACTGAGAGCATAACCAAGAAGAGGACTAGAGCCTGGAAAGATAGTCGAGAAAGGATGAAAAGACAATGGGCTAAGAAGATGAGTGAACTCAAGGAAAGCCTAAGAGAAACAAAAGCCAGGATAATTGAACTTACATCTCAAACTCCCTCTCACACTACCCCACCACCACCATTCCCATATCCATCTAATCCACCACCTTCCAACCCGCCTCCTACAAACCCACCACCCCCTAGAGTAGGATCAGTCCTAGCAGATTCCACTCCCGAGGACCTTAACATGATGCTTAAGGCATATCAAGCCAGAATCCAAGAAGGGCCAAACGTAACCGATCATGAAAAGTGTTACCCCAGAGCCGAACTAGAGCTGGAACGAACTAAAATTTGCACCAAGATGGTGGAATTGGCACAAACCATGTTTGAAGCTAGTCGCCTCTTTAACATCTCTAGTTCAGCTAAGACGTAGTTGCACTTTGATGGACTGCTAGAAAGATTGGAGAGACTAATTGCACAATCAAAAAAGGAACCCGCCCCTCCAAATAAGGGCAAGGCACATGAAAGAGCAAGCCTTCCTGCCCAGGAAGCCTATGTGCCTAACTCCACAGAACCAGATACATCTTCTTCTATGAATTGGTACACTCCAGAGTTCTTGCGAGAGATTCAAGAAGAGAAATGGGCCAAAGAGAATGAAGTCCCTCCTCCCATTGAACTTGTGGATGATGTGCATGATCAATTCCCACAAGATATTCCCTCCATTTATGGAGAGCTGGAGAGTGTACAATCTCAAGAGAGATTAGAATTTGAGTCTAATTCTTTACATGAATTACCCCACTTCACAGGCCCATGGGAAACTAAGTCTACTTGTATGAGAGCACCCACGGTCATGGTACGAAATGAAGACTCAGTCATACCTAGGAATATGGAGGTAGTAAAGAATACTAAAGTGCAGTGTAATCTCACTTTAGAAGAGTTACTCAAGGTTAGACCAGAACTGTGGAAACATGTAGCCAAACAGGTACCAGAGATAGCTAAACCACATTCCCAGGTAGGATCTCATAGAACAGTGCCAGAAATACCCTTGGACAAGATAGGAGACATGCGTGAAGGAGAGGAAGGAAACACCTATCTTCCCATCACCCATAAAGGATACAAAACCAAGGCAATTCTCGACTCTGGTGCAGGAGTTGCAATTGCTACCACCTCCCTATGGAAGCGTTTGGGCAAGCCAGCACTTAGACCCACCAGAATGAAGCTACAGATGGCTGACGGTCACATAGAGAGACCCTTAAGGTTGTTAGAAGGAATAACTCTCACTACATGTGGTGTAGAGTTCGAGCATACATTTGCTATCTGTGACTTTAGCAAGAACCAAGCCTATGAGATGATTTTGGGAAGACCATTTATGCAACAGTTGCAAGTGGTACAGGATTGGGGAACCAATTCCTTGTATTTGCAACACCTAGGTGTTACAACCAAAGTCAATCTCAAGGATTACTCTCATAGAGATGTACCCCCCCATCCAATGGAATCCCATCCATAGAGCCAAAGATGTTACTGAGTCAGTGCATTCCATAGGATCAGGATCCTCATGGATGCATGAAGACACTCACTTATGGATGTGTAAAGTAGCAGTGGAAGAAGAGAAGAGAGAAAAAGCCAGAGCGGTAGGTGCGAAGGAAACCCATAGATCAATACAGGACCCAGCCTATGCACCTATAGTATTTCCTGACGAAGAATTTGAACCTCACGGCTGGGCAAAAATTTTAGCAACAATGGACGTAGCCATTAATGAAGAACAATGGACACCTCACTGTGATGAGGATGGCTATGACATTTCAGTCTTTTCCATAGAGCCAATTATGGGAGATTCGGTTCTAGAAGAATGCGAACCTAACCCTGATGCATTTGAAGATGCAAGTGACTCCGACCTAGAGTCAATCATTATGGACCCACCTTTTGCATCAGATGAGGAATACTTCTAAGAAGTAGAAGCTTACCCTCAGAGACACAAAGAAATTACAAATGATGTGAGGTTAACCACACAAGTGGCCACCAAAAGTGAAGGTAAGAAGAGGAAGAAGAAAGAATTCACAACAGAAGAAGAAGAATCTTTGTTTGAGGTCCCTGAAAATTTTAAAAAATATGAGATAGATGATAGAAGAGTCACGATAAGAATGCCTAAACGTGAGGCTCAATCAGGAGAGGCCTATGATAACAAAGAAACCACCAAGAAAATAGTTGTAGCCATAGAAGAAGGAGAAGAGAGATGCACTTACATAGGACATGACCTGACAGAAGAAGAAGAGAAAGACTTGGTAGCTTTGTTGAGAGAATACAGAGATGTATTTTCTTGGAGCTACAAGGACTTGAAAGGTGTAGACCCCGACATCTGCTCACACACTATCCCCATGACTTCAGAAGCCAACCCCTCAAAACAAAAGCCATACACTTATAATGATAATTATGCTGCCAAGATCAAAGAAGAGATAGATCGTCTGGTGGAAGCTGGATTCATCTATGAAATTGAGCACACTGGGTGGGTATCCCCCATTGTAGTGGTACCCAAGAAGAATGGAAAGTTACGTGTGTGCATTAACTTGAAGAAGGTTAATGCAACCACTATTCGAGATAACTATCCACTTCCTATCACATAACATCTATTAGAAAGAGTAGCAGGCAAGGAAGTGTATAGCTTTCTTGATGGATTTTCGAGTTATAATCAGGTATCCATAGCTCTAGAAGATCAACATAAGACAGCTTTTGCCACTCAGTGGGGCATATTTGCTTTTCGGGTAATGCCATTCGGGCTTACCAATGCTCCTGCAACCTTCCAAAGGCTGATGTGTCATGTATTTAAAGAGTAACTTGGAAGATACTGTGCTTCGATCTTCTTACTTTCAGCACCTATCCCACCAACGGTTAATCACAACTTCCGAGCCACAATACATGCCTTACTATGTCTTGCTACATGATTACAATGCAAAAATTAAAAGGCATACAGGGAAGGAGCCCACATTTGCCACTCAATTTGAGCTGGAGGATTTACCGGAAGACGCACGTGCTGGATCGATTTTCCAACCTAATTGGCGTGCACGATTACTAATTGATTACCTTGAGATGATAAGCACCTGGGCAACCATGCCACTGTATATCAAGTATAATCCATGCTATTGCCCAATGGTCCATCGCAGATCATGGCAAGCATTTGCAATCAAGGTACGCAACAATAAAGAATGCTCGGCATGGGTCAACTATCCATATTTTGCTCCACCTCAAGGGACCCCGACTGTAGCATACATGATATCAACAATTCGACACTGGTCTACACGTCTAAAGAATGTACTTGACATAGCAGCAAAAATGTGTATGAAAATATTCGAGCTCATGACAATTGTCTTCAAAACCTTTCGGAAGGTACATGCTCCATACATCTCTGCCCCTGGATTCTCTCAAGGTAACAAGGATTTAGTCTACGACATGAGCTAGACTCCCTCAAATAATATAATCTTGCTTGACACGCACGAATAAAGTATCTACCTGCATGCTTCAAGCAGACCTTTGAAGAGATGTTCTCTACAGGGTTCTGGGAATATCATTCGGAAATTTTCATTCCCAGACCAACACATTTGCTACATCTATTCGCAGTAGAACAAGCCATCCATGTAGATCAGTTACGTCTGCCACATCCGGACATTCCAGGACCAATTGGTTGGGATCACATGATGACAGACTTGGCTAGAGGACTACGCATCCAAGACAATCAGCTTGCCACTCATGTTGTGGAATATTACATACAGCACTCCCAGCAACAAGGGTCTGTCAGGGACAACAGATGCGAGAGGGGGGGGGGTGTTGATAGCAGTCAGGGCACCCAAGGACTGACGAGACAAGGAAGCCAGTGGAGAGACTCAAAACAAAGAGAAGGATTAAGTAGACAGAGCAGTCAATGCAGATCTGGAAGATAGGCCCTTCAATTTTTCCCAAATCAACATCCTTATAACAGTGATTCTCATCACTAAAAATCATTGTAAATACCATTCCACCTTTTTGTAGCTCCATTTTGTGCAAGCCAAGGAGTCCTTGGACTTGAGGAGCATTAGAAGTACCTACCTATCAATTTTCATAATTTTTAGACTCCCTTTGAGCCCTCAAATAGGCCCTAGAACCTAATTTTTAACTAGGCCGGACACTAGGTCTGGACAGGGCCAAAAACTAGTCAAAAACTATAAATAGAGCTAGAGAGCTCATTTTTTATGTTAGCTTGTAATAGATTTGAACTTGTAAGAGCACTTTTGAGTAATCTAAAAGAACTCCATTGCTTCTCTCTTTGTCTTACTGTGTGTGCGCGTGTGTGTATATGTGTGTGCATGTTAGTGTGCTTCTCACTCACACACTTGTGCCATCACTTGTTCGAGGTATTCATACCATCCTCACGTCTTCTCAGATTGACATTAAAGGATGTGCTACTCATCACTGAGCTACACAGTGCATAACTTTTTGCAACAAGCCTAGCCTTATACTTGTCAACTATACCATCAGGTTTACACTTCAGCTTGTATACCCACTTAGTGCCAATGGCCTTCTTGCCAGGAGGCAAGTCACATAAAGAACAAGTATCATTCTTCATTATTGCATCATATTCAGATTGCATAGCAGCCATCCAATTTTCTGAATTTTGTGCTTCATCAAACGAAACAGGCTCAGTCTCATCAGATAGACTAGATGCAGCCATAGCATAGCAATCTGATGCAAAAGAGGCACTATGAGAGCTTGATCGAGTATGATATGACACAGGTGCATCTAATTTACTATCACACAAGGTCTGCACCAGCCATTTTGGCATAGTTCTTGCTTGCTCAATATTAGCTCTCTCATCGATAAGTGCATCATGTAAATCAGCATCAGAAATGGAATGATCTGCATCATCACATGAAACCTGCAAAGGCTGAGAAGTTGCCTCATTAGGACCAGCACTAGACTGTCCATCTGTAAAAAGAGGCAGCAAAGTATCATACATGCCTTTGGAGCTAACAGATGTCTCCTTAGTACATGAAAGCAATGGTTGAATAGCATCCTCCACAAAAACAACATCACGGCTAACCAGAATGCGTTTAGTAGTTGGATGATACAAACGATAGCCTTTACTTTCAGAACTATACCCAACAAAAATACATTTTACTGCTTTATCATCCAATTTTCTGCGATGTTGTTCAGGTACTAATGCATATGCCAAACAACCAAAAACATGTAGATGAGCAACAGATGGCTTGCAGTCATGCCAAGCCTCATATGGAGTGATAGACTGCAACGCTTTAGTGGGACACTTGTTCAGTACATATGTTGCACACATGACAGCCTCAAGCCAAAAACTATGTGGTAAAGCCTAACTCATGACCATACACCTCGCCATCTCTATGAGTGACTTGTTCTTTTGTTCAGCAACTCCATTCTGTTGAGGTGTATACGGCACTGTACACTGGTGTTTTATCCCACGTTCAGCCAGAAATGCATTAAAATCAAAAGACATATATTCCCCCCCTCAATCAGAACGGAGGGTGCCCATTTTACATGCTGACAGATTTTCAGCCAAAACCAAAAACTGTTTGAAGCACATGAACACGTCGGACTTTGCCTTTAATGGATATACGCATGCATGCCTGGAAAAATCATCGATGAAAGTCACGAAGTAAAGATAATTCCCAAAAGTAGGTGTCTACATAGGACCACAGACATCACTATGTACAAGCTGCAATTTCTGAGTAGCCCAAATTGAACCATCTTCTGGAAAGGATGAATGCTGCATTTTGCCCAAAATACAGCCTTCACAAACATGTTTTCCAGGTGCCTCAAGTTTGGGCAAAGAGGACACCATTTCATATTTCTACAGGCGTATCAAACTAGCAAAATTCAGATGACCAAAGCGTGCATGCCAAAGCTTTGCATCTGACATAGCCTGAGAATCATTTGCTGCACATGCCAAATCATTTACTGATCTTTTATAGTCTATGAGCTTATAATCACATCGCCATTTGACAGATCATGAAATGTACACCTGTCATCAACAAATTTCACAACCAAGCCAATCTTGGCTTATACAAAAACTGATAACAGGTTCTTCTTGATCCCTGGCACAAATAAAAAATCTGAAAAAGTGAAAGAACTACCATGAGTAGTAGTCAAAATGATCTTACCAACTCCCATAACAAGATAAGAGGAGTTGTTGGAGCATGTAACAGTATTCCCTATAGGGGCAGGCTCGAGTGAAGAGAAGACACTGCGTTGCAAGGTAATATGTTTGGTCGCCCCACTATCAAAATACCAAACATCTGAGTCTACTGCAGAGATGCACTGCTCATGAGAAGGTGGGTCAAAACTGCAGATAGTAGTAAACGCCCAATCTTCTTCCTACACACGATTAGCAGACTCTGTTTTTGGTGTAGAGGCCTCTACAACAACCATTCCAGCCTCTTTCTTCTTTGCCTCTTTAGCAACCGGTTTTGGACAATTCTTTATGATATGATCATTCCCTTTACAGTACTTACAAAACAATTTCTGCTTTTCTGATTTCTTCTCATCTTTATCTTCCTTCTTCGAATATGCAGAATTAGCAAATTTCTACTTACTACTTGAAGAGCTCCATTTTCCTTTGCCCTCCTGACTAGCCAGGAAAGCTTGATCTGCAACTCACATAATGGACCTGTTCTGCCTGGACTGATCTTCCTGCAACAGAATAGAGACTAAATCCTCAAATGATAAGGCATTCGCATTGGCTTTCATCATCAACCGAAGAGTAGAAGCAAAACTATGATATGAATCAGGAAGACCATTCAGAACGGTCTGCACAAGTGAGCTATCTGGTATAGCCTCATCAACAGAAATCAACTATTCCTTCAAGTCTTTGATCTTCGTTAGGAAACTATCCATAGAATCACCTTCATTCATGTTCTCACTCTCCAACTGTTTTCCGAGGTAAGCAACCCTCATTCCTAGCTTGGTACAATGTGGTAAGTGTATCCCAAACATCCTTAGCTGTTTTGCAAGAGTGAATGTGAGGAATAATGGCACGCTTGACAGACAAAGCTATCAATGCATGTGCCTGGGCATCTCTGCCATCCCAACAAGTCTTCTCTATAGTAGGTGCATCATAAACCGCAACACGAATAGGAATATGCAGAATATCACCATCTTTGACACCTTCTGCATCAGCTTCGGTACGTGCAGTTGTAACAGTTGCAGGTGTGATAGGACATTTTTCGACACCCTGCACAATGTTCCACAGTCCTTTCTGCAACCAACACATGTTGCATCATATAAGCCCATAACGGGTAGTTGGTACCATCCAACTTATCATCAATAGCCAACATACGGAATACATCGCTGCTTTCAGCCATGGCTGGTGAGTAAAATACCTTGATGTAGAAAATTGATTGTATCTCAAAAAGTTGAACGGAACTTCCCAGATGAGTTCTGCTAAACCTGTAGCAGACTTTGAGATGCTTATACTGGCAAATAGAAACAAGTATATACCTTTGGCACAAAAAGAATAAATAGCCTGCACAAGCGCTGTGATAGTGCATTCAAAGGCGGAAACGAGCTTAGATCACGATTTCGGCACCCTGAGTATGCTCACCAAAATTCGTACGATTCTGAGACTGCAATTGGAGGAGTGTCGACGGTGCCCTAGATGAAGCGACGACCTGCTCTGATACCAATTGTTGGAGATAGACATCTGCGGAAGCACACGAACAACACAAGGAAGAAGAAGAAGCTTGGAGCACAACATACAATACTAAATGTATTACTAGAGAATGTACAAAGATAAGTAGCCCATTAGGGCAATAGGTGTATATACAAGCCGGGGGAAAAAAACTCCTAAAGAGGGAAAAAAGTGCCCCGGCGGTCCTAGAGTGTTCACACACATCACTACCTAAATATATCAAGAGTCATGAAGTTCATAACTTCTTAGATGGCTTCTCTACTTATAATCAAGTGCCTACCAATCAACACAACAATTCATTTGTGATTGAATGGGGAATTTTTGCCTTTTGCATAATGCCATTTGGATTGAACAATTCCCAACCACATTTCAATGTCTCATGTGCCATATTTTCAAGGAATATCTTTGGAAATGCCTAGAAGTATAACTATAAGATTTACATGAGTATTCAAATGAATGAGTATTCAGATGAATGAGATGAGTTTTTTATAAATGTCAACTATACAAAGTTTGATTTAATCATGAAAAGTGTGTTTTCATTGTTTGCCAAGATAAAATCCTTGCACATAGTATCAAGAATGAAACATCAATAGATGAAGATAAATTCCAGACAATAGCAAAGTTAGTAGGACCACAAAATGCAAAGAAGTCCAAGATTTTATAGGACATTATGCATATTATTGATGGTTCATACATATGTATGCAACCATTGCTAAGCTAATGTATGGGCTTTTGAAGCATTTTAAGTGGATAAAAGAATGTGAAAATGCTTTCCAAGGGATCAAGAAATGTCTCATATAAGCACCTATCTTAAAGGCTCTAATTGGAACAAACCATATTACATGCATGTAGATGCTTCTAATTTTGCAATTGATTGCATCTTAGCAAAAATTGTTGATGAGGGTAACATGGAATTTTTGATAGCATATGCCAAATGAAAATGCATCCTATTGAGAGAACTATATGATTGCCAAACATGAAGGAATAGGCATGTTCTATGCCATGAAAAAGTTAAAACACCATTTATTGCAACATAAATTTAACATCTTTGTAGATCATCAAGCTTTACCATACCTTGTCAATAAGCCTTGTGATATAGGCATGTTAGTATGATGGTTCCTTGTGAATATCAAATATGATTTTGAAGTATTAGTGAAGAAGGGCAATACTAAAGTAACAGATAATCATTTTTTGAAGGAAACAACGTGTTGAACCTAATGAAGCAATTAAATGATAACTTAACAAAAACTTAATGGTTTAATGTGAAGATGGTACATAAATGGGTTGGGCGAGCAATATTTATCCTATGTTTTGGGCGAGTGCATCTGTATGGGAGGTTTAAGAAAAAGGATGTCATGAATGTCAATAGCTTGCAAATCAATTTTGGTTTCTTATACCTTAAAGATGCCCATGGAATCCTTTCCTATTGCATGCCAAAAGATGAGAATTTGATGCTAGTATTCAAAAAACATGTGGAGGCTTTTAGTAGGTGTCGGCAGTAGCCAGGGTAGTCAATGTGTTACAAAACAAGGGAGCCATCAGAGAGAGTAAGAATAGATTCACATATCCGAAGAATCACACTAGCAAATAGATATCAAATCAATGATCATATGCTAATAGAATAGCCAATCAAGGTGACAAATGGATGTGCAGTTGAGGCTCCAATCTAGATTGTGTACTTGCATAAAAACAAGAATATAAGCACTAACTAAGATCCAAAATCAGCTCTCATTAAATGTGTGCAACTGACAAGTAAATCCGTATCTAAGTGGCATAAATGAGAGAGAGACCACAATGCCACTATACATCCACTGAAAATGCTATTACCAGACTCATGGTGATATAAACCTCAAAAAACTATACCACAATGTCATCTCACATGCCAAAAACATGACAAGATCATGCTTTAATCTCATATGGAGGAGCTACCATAGTGATCATACATGGAAAATGCCTTCAAGCTCTAAAATTAAGAACTCGCACACCAAAAAATCTATCTCAAAGAAGTTCCACAACAAAATGAACCTCCAAAAGCAATTAGGGTTCTTCTGGTGAAAATATGATGCTCTATATTTTTCTCTTTCAAGGATGATATTTGAATATGAGTTTTTGATCTTCAGCAAACTTCAAGAACTCTTTCTTTGCTAAAGACCAAAAACGTATGTAGCTCAAGATATACGTGCATCTGCCATCAATTTCACCTTCATCTATAGTACTAATTCTCTGTATTTTGCATTTTTGATGACCTAGCATTGGGAATGTAGACCTATGTTCTTTTGAGAACCTGTAGCTTCTTTTGCAATGCATAACAAATTGAATCGCTTGAATTGGATTTGTAAAACTCAATTTATAGCCCAAAAAGTGACCTACTATCCAAGTGATTGTAGATTCGTCTTTTACATCAGTCAGTGTTTTTTGAATTTTTGGTAATTTAGAACTCTAAAGCAACCTCTAGAGCTTTTTGTGATTTTGTAGCCCTCTATTTCAGCTACATAGTGAACTTTAAAACGCATCAGTTTGAACTTCCTAGCTCGAGTTATGGCCAAAATACCGAACAACTATTGAGAGGTGATGATTTGCACTTTCATCTCTTGTTACATAAACTTCCATTGAAGCTTCTTGCACACAAGCGTT
The DNA here is from genome assembly GCA_020310875.1 of Ceratopteris richardii. NCBI lineage: Eukaryota > Viridiplantae > Streptophyta > Polypodiopsida > Polypodiales > Pteridaceae > Ceratopteris > Ceratopteris richardii. The sequence continues at coordinate 50,481,389 of CM035429.1, forward strand.
CAGTAAGCTCTGATACCAATGAAGGGCTTTGGTGTGCAGAACAAGAGGAGCAAGGAGGAGATGGAGGAAGAGAGAAGAGAAGAGAGCACACATCCGTGGGAGCCTCGAAACCCACATAATGATCCTCATGAGGCAATGCTTTATAAATGATGTAAATATATGAACATAGGGTCAATATACACTTGTAACTTTTTATTCTTCTTGGCCACCACTACAATGAGGGACACCCATTTAGTATGCTGAATCTCATAGATAAGTCTAGCTTCAATAAGTCTGTCAATTTCTTCTTTTATTTTGGTTGCATGTGTCATTATATGTGTAGGGCTTTTGTTTGGTGGGCTTGGCGTGAGCTATCATGGGGATCATATGAGAGAATATTTTCGGATCTACTCCCTTCAATTCTCTATAGGTCCACACAAACACATCCATATATTCCCTTAATAAAGCTACAAGCTCTACTTCTTCTTCTTCAATTAGGTCTTCCCCTATGTACGTACATCGCTCTTCGTTCTCTTCAATGGTTACTACAACTTTTTTGGTTTTTTCTTTATTATCATATGCTTCTCTCGTAATGGCCTCTCTCTTAGGGATCCGTACTAGAATTTTCTGATTTTCAACTTTATATTTCATAAAGTTCTTTGGCACGTCAAACAATGGTTCCTCCTCTACTTGTTTCACCGTGTTTCTTTTCTTTTTCTTTTGACTACCTTCACTTTCATCCCTTGAATTTATAGCTTCAATGCTTATGAGAGGTTCTTCTTCCTTTTGGGTAAATACTCCTACATTTTCTAGATAGTGCTCTTTTGAGTCAAAGTAACTATCCATCACAATGGACTCTAGATCGTCATTGTCCTCTTCTTCTTCTATGACTTCATGAGAGTCACACTCTTCTAGCAAGGGTTAACACATGAACATAGAGATATCATAACCCTCCTCATCACAATGAGGTGTCCGCTATTCTTCATTGAGAAGATGTCCATTTTTGCCTAACCAAGAGGCTGAAATTCCTTAGCTGGAAAGATCATATGTATGTAGGATGGGTCTCTAACCGATTTGGCTCCTTGAGAAGTTCCTTTTTCTCTCGATTTTAGACATTTTTCCTCTTCCTCTGCAAACTTGCACATCCATAAGTGAGTATCTTCATGCATTGAGGATGCAGAATGCATAGAGATTGAGTCCTCATGCACTTTGTGGATAGGTTTCCACTATAGAGGTGGTATATCTGTGAAGGTATAATCCTTCAAATTGACCTTGATTGTGACTCATAAGTGTTGCAAGTACAAGGAGTTGGTTCCCAAATCTTGTACTATTTACAATTGCCATAGGAAGGGTCTTCCTAGGATCATTTCATAGATTTTATTTTTGCCAAAGTCACGTATAGCAAAGGCGTGTTTAGACTTTACACCACAAGTGCTTAGAGTTATCCCTTCTACAAATCCTTAAGTTCTTTCAATATGGCCGTTAGCCATTTGAAGCTTCATTCTAGTTGGTCTTAATGTGGGTTTGCCCCATTGCTTCCAGATAGAGGTGGTCACAATTGCAACACCAGAATCTGAATCTAATATAACTTTGGTTGTGTAACCTTAGTAGGTGATCAGATGATAAGTATTACCTTCTTCACCTTCACTCATGTCTCCTATTTTGTATAGAGGTATCTCTTGAACTTTTTTCTTAGAGATTCTTTTGACATGTTGGAACCAAGTTCTAAAACTTGATTCTCCACATGTTTCCACAACTCAGGTTTTACTTTGAGCAACTCTTCTAAGGTGAGATGAAACTACACCTTACTTTTCTTGATGACTTTAGTGTTTCTTGGAACCATCGAGTCTTCATTTCTTATCAGTATTGTGCGAGCTCTTATTTGAAGAGAAGATCATCAATTTTAGGAATAGGAGGGGGATTACCCTTCTCCTTGTCCCATTTCTCTACTTGTATTTCCCGCAAGAACTCTTGAGAGTACTATTGAATTGAAAGGGTTTTTCCAACATCTGTGGAAGCAAGAACATAAAATTTCATTCGTGGTGAGATTTTTCTTTCAATTAATTGAGCCTGTGGATGTAAAGAAATCTGCAACTTGTTTACCAATTGCTCTAATCTTTCTAGTAAGCCCTAGAAATGCAAACCTGATTTGATAGAATTTGTCTGATTGAACAATTGATTGGCCTTGAGCATAACCTAAGCTAGTTCTACCATTTTCATGCAAATTTTTGTCCATTCAATCTCTAAATCTGCTCTAGGGTAACTCTTGACTAGGCTTGTAGAAATTGTCCCTTCTTGAAGTCGAGCCTGGTAGGCCTTGAACATCATGTCCAAACCTTTAGGGGTTGGATGTGCGAGAACAGACCCTAGTTGTGGTCTATTCACAATGAGTGGTGGGGTGGGATGAAGTGGAATGGATGGATTTTAGGCATGCGAGGGGTTTTGAGATGCAGTGTCTGCTTTTTTTATTTTTATGTCTCTTAGGCTTTCTTCTACCTTGCATAACTTTCTAGCCCACTTATGATTGGTCTTCTCCCTGGTATCCTTCTGTGTTCTTGTTTTCCTCTTACTAGGCTCTCCTAATTCACTTGACTCTGGTTGTTCAACTAGTTTAGTCTATTGTAAGGCTTGTGCCCTAGTGACTGCCTGCATAGGAGCCACATTAATGCTACTAGAACTTAAATCCACCAGTAAACCTACCACATTAATTGGTTTAACCTTGGGATCACTAGAGGGGTTCCTTGGACAATCTCTTGGGAGATGTTCTTTGCCACACATAGGACAAAAGCCTTGTATTGTGATGGTCTATCCTTGTCTCGGAACCAGTGGGTGGGGACATTCACAAATAAAATGGTCACCTTGCATCTAAAACATGGTTGTCTAGGGGCTTGTGGTCTCATTTGTCTCAATTGGGACATAAGGCTAGGATTCGTATACATAACATATTCTGATTCCCAATTTGGTTCCATAGGTAGTGCCTCATATTGATACATATAAGTATCACTATGCTCGGGTGACTCTGAGTAGTAAGCTCGTGGAATTTCTTCATGGGTGTAGTAAAAAATCTGAGCATGAGGGTCATTTTCTAAGACAAAGGGGTCATCGGCACCAATGCTCTATTAGGGTTCTCTTCTACCACTGCATACTTAACTGGGATCACATTGGCAAGAGGTAGTGATTGGTTTCCTAGGAAAGGTTGTGGCACATATGGTGCCTGACATTGCCATAGTTATTGAGGTTGATATTGTTGTTGTGGCCTATAATATGGATGCTGGTATTGAATCTTATACTTATCCTATTGGTAAGGTTGCTGATAAATTTATTTGATAGCTTGCCTATTTTACGAACAATCGTAAGCCATGCAATTCATGTATTTTCTCTCTATTGTGCAGTATTGGTCGCTAGGGTTTCCTTGGGGTTGAGCCATGATTGGGAAAAAATTATCCATGTGGTCTCCTCCACATGTATAGCATCATTTCATTGAGACCATTCTAGTTGTGTGTTTGCCCGAGAATCCTAGCTTTTGAGCTACCTTCTCTACTAGTTCTTCAATGGAGGTGGATGGCTTGGAAATGAAACTTGAAGAATCATGAGAATCTTTATAGATTTTTGAGAGCTTTAGTTCATCACCTAGGTTGTCCTCTATGTCTATGCAGATGCACACATACTAGTTTATGGTCTAGGTTCCTTTAGGTACAGATAAGATCACAATTTTGCACTTAACAATCCATCTAGAAATAAAGCAACATGTTTGGCTCGTGTGAGTAACTCAAGAATAGTATATCTCTCCAGATACTATCTAAATCATCTACCTGCAAGCCAATGTGTCTCTTGAGGAGTTTGCTTAAAGCTATGAATCAAGGATGATGTATTGTGTGGGATGCCACTCTTGGAGAACTCATTATGAAGGCTTCCAATAATTGGTCTATGTTTCCAAATTGCGGTTGGTGTAATGGTTAAAACCAAGTCAAGGGTATGTTCTTGGGAGTCATACCAAAAGCATTATATTGAGTGAACATGTCATCAACTTGTTCAAGTCTCAATACTTTTCTAAACTCTGCTACGTGATTGTATGGATCTCATGTGCCATCGAAGTAATTTTTCATGGACTTAACCAATTCCATAGGCCTCAAGATCCTAGGATGTTCTTTGGGTCTTGGCAAAGGAAATTCATCTGCACTTGTTTGAAGTCTTTGGCCTCTATGTCTCTCTTGATCTATCCTGTTTGTCTCAATTCTTGATTTGTCTCTTCTTACAAGGTTTGTAAAACTCACTTCTGGTCTCTCTCTCTTTGGGTTCCATGAGCCTAGGATGATCCTGCTCGTTGGAAGCCATGGGAAACATTCAATATTAGTGGAGGGAAGATCAGTTTTCCCTTATAGGTGTAGGCATGGCTACCCTCCTCTATAACTAGGAACATCCTCTCTGAAGTGTTATCTAGATAGACAACCTTGCCTAGTATCTCTGGGTCCTTAAACTCATAAATGATGATTGATCCAACTTTGTTAAGTTGGTTGGGTTTAAACCTCCAAAATGCCTCATCAGTGCTCCTATTCAAGAATAAATCTATGGTCTTATTGTCTTGGGGGATCCACTCTAGGGTGATCACTCTAGTTAAGATGATTTTACCTCTAGGTGTCCTAGGTTCTCCTCCTAGGGTTCCTAGCTCTAGGTCTTCCATTTTCCCCTTATGAATGACAATTCCAAACTCATCTATCTTGTTGGGTAAGCATGTGACTAGGTTCATAGTTCCCTCTTTATCAATGTATGAGCCTTCTTCAAACTTGACCATAGGGTGTTCAAGTCCCAGAGGTTGATCTAGATTCCTAAGTTGGACAATAGACCTTCTCAAACCATCCTCATAGATATGATTAACTAATCAGTTGGTCCTAATATATTCCAATTGAGTCTTATATGGCCCTTCTGGTTTTTCTAGCTATGTGACACCAGAACCTCCAGATGGCTTCTCCATACCATATGACATCTTTGAGTCATTAGTTTCTAAACTCAAAACATAGGGATAGTGTTGGAACTCAAGGTCAAGCATAAAACATGGAAGCACATCAAAGAAGTGGACATAGAAGAAGAGAGAGCAAGTAGGGAGCTCCAAGAAGTGTATGTCAAATTTTCAGAAGAATCCCCTACAAAAATAGTGATTTTCATCACTAAAAACCATTGTAAATACCATTATCTATTTTTATAACTCCATTTTGTTCAAGCCGAGGAGTCCTCAAGCTTGAGGAGTATTAGAATTACCATCGTACCAATTTTCATAATTTTTAGACTTCGTTTGAGCCCTCAAATAAGCCCTGGAACCTATTTTTTAACTAGGCCGAACACTAGGTCTGGACAGGGCCAAAACTACTCAAAAAACTATAAAAAGAGCTAGAGAGCTCATTTTTGAGGCTGGTTAGAGAATAGAGCTTTTTTAAGAGAACTCTTTTACAATCGAAGCTTTCCATTGTTCCTCTCTTTGATCTTACTTTGTGCACGTGTGTGTGTATGTGTGTGCATGTTTGTGTGCTTTCACTCACGCACTTGTGCCTTCACTTGCTCGTGGTCTTCATACTGGTCCTCACGTCTCCGCGGATTGACAAGTAAAGGAGGTGGTGCTTACGCTTGAGCTACACCAAATTTTGGCACCGTTGCCGGGGAGAGAGCTTCGAGGACGAGCGTTGTGATGGTAAGATCGCAGATTTGCGACGTTGGAAGGTAAAAAAACTGTCATTTTTGTTCATTTTCTGATTTTTCTTCTTCATCTTCTTCATCATCATCATCTCCACCTTCTTCCATCTTCTTCTTCATAGAAATTTCTTGTTTTTTAGTGCATTTTCACCATTTTCATACCATTTTTCATGCATTATTGTGTGGGAAGGAGTTAGGAAGTGCAAGGGAGAACAAGCGCCTGTGTTTTTCATGATTTTCTGCTCATACGGAGCTTGCCATTGCTCGACGCTCAAAAATTCAAAGTTCCCGCCAAAAACGCGATTTTGTGATGAAAATCGCGATTCTGTGAAAATTCAAATTTTTTTGAAAATCACGATTTTTTGTTTTCCGCCTAAAAGCTTGTTGACAGAATCACGATTCTGTGGTCATTCTCAGAATCGCGATTCTGTGGTTGTGCTCAAAATCGCGATTCTCACAAATCACGATTTTCAACCAAAAACACGATTCTGTGAGAACACGATTCTCTAAAACACGATTCTCTGAGACAAAATCGCGATTTTCACGTCAAAAAACACGATTCTGAGAACCACGATTTTGTGAAAAACACGATTTTGTGAAAACACGATTCTCTGAGACAAAATCGCGATTTTCATGTCAAAAAACACGATTCTGAGAACCACGATTTTGTGAAAAACACGATTTTGTGAATCACGATTCTCTGAGACAAAATTGCGATTCTCTAGAACACGATTCTGTGAAAACATGATTTTGTGAATCACGATTCTGTGAACCACGATTATGTGAAAACACGATTCTCTGAGATAAAATCACGATTCTCTAAAACAGGATTCTGTGCTCAAAATCGCGATTTTCAAAAAACATGATTCTGTGCTTGTACTCAAAATCGCGATTCTCTAAATTTTGAAAACCACGATTCTCTAAGACACGATTCTGTGAAGACACGATTTTGTGAATCACGATCCTGTGAACCACGATTTTGTGAACCACGATTCTTTGAAACACGATTCTGTGCTCAAAATCGTGATTTTCAAAAACATGATTCTTGTTGGTGCAGACCAATCACCAATTGAAGACTTGGAAGGTTAAAGAGTGAAGGAAGGATCAACCATTGAAGCTTGGAAGAAAGACATATTCAGAGGATAAGAGAAATGTACATATATGTACATTAGTATAGTCATAGGTGACTCAGATCTTTGTTTTAGTGAGAACCTTGTACAAATTGTCTATATATACTTTGAGAAAAGTCGGGGTATGTATGAGAGCTTATGAGAGCATATGTAGAAGCCAAGATTGAGGAAGTTAGGAGAAAAGAGATAGAGGAAAAGTTAGTTGAGTTAGCTCTCATCACTCAGTTGTAAATTTCTGAGTTAATGAAGAAAAGTTGCGCCCGATCTTTTCGTGTCTGCTCCTTCTGTGTTTGATCATTTGTGAAATCCTTTTGAGGATATCTAAGTTGTTAGTTAATGAGCCTGTGACCTGAATTTCAGAGTCTAATTGTAATCAGGCTAGGAGAATTGTTAGTAGGAACATTCATATGTGTTGAGTGTCTACAGTTCTCTGAAACAGGCGCAGATTTCGAGTTTAATCTTTTGACCAGTGCTCACTCCATAGTTTAAAGTTTTGTGCAAGCAAGCACTTAATCTTTAAGTTGGAAGGTGATCTACTCGTGGCTAAAAGCATTTAGCAAAACAGGTTAGATATTGTGAGAACCAAAGTTAAGAAGTTAGGGGTGTAGAATCAACTGTTCTAAGTAACAGATTCTGACATAGGTAACTTGTGAAGACAATTTCTCAAGTTATACTAAAGCTTTCCAAGTGATTCAACTTGGAGGTGATGCGCAATCTCTAGGAGATGATTCGTACAAAGTTTCATCAAAAACTTTACACGTTTGATAAGTCAATGTGAAGAAATTCTGCAGCAGACTTTTCTGTGTTTCATTTTCTTCACAGATTTTCTTAGTTTTGATAATTTGGAGATTGGACCTCAAATTAAGTGAAGGTTTTGACTTACTCTTGATATAGAGGTGTTCTAAATTCAAGAGTAGGTTGTTCTTTTGGAGATTAACACTCTCCATCAGTGGTATCAGAGCAGGAGACATCAAAAACAAGGAAAGGAAGGTCCCGACTGCTGCAGATTCAAGAAGTTCAACATTTGAAGAGCTAAGAAGTGAAAGCTTGGAGTCAAAAGCCTAAGGAGAAGACTACTCGACATCAAGAAAGGCAAAAGGAGATTAATTCGAAGTAAAGGTACATACATTGCTTGTAAAGCTTGAAGTTTTCAATACACAGGTGGACACAAGATGGGAGATGCTCTACAGATTGAGAAATTGGATAGGGAAAACTATCCTGCATGGTCAATGAGGATGGAAGCTCATCTTATGAGCAAAGATTTAATTGCTTACATCACAGGAGAAGAGGAGAAGCCACAGTTCAGAGATCCTAGTGTTCCAACTAGGGAAGAGTTAGCAGATCTTAAAAATTGGATGAAGAAAGATGCTCAAGCTAGGAGCATTATATACATGGGAGTCAATGATTACTTGTTACCTCACATTAGAGGTCTTGAAAGTGCTACTGATATATGGAATGCTTTGGAGGAGCATTTTCAGAACACTACAAAGTCAAGGAAGGCATCCTTATGGGCAGAGTTTACTACCTTCAAGAAGAAGGCTTCTCAGTCCATCTCAGACTATGTAACAAGGATGAAAGATATTGCAGATGCTTTAGGAGCTGTTGATGAAGACATTGAGGAAGATAAATTGGTAAGGCAAATCCTTACAGGGTTGAGAGGTGATGACAAATGGAAGCCATTTATTTTGTCTACAGAACTATCACTTGACCATTTCACTCCTGATTTAAATCAATTGTTAGGTCATATGCTAACATTTGAGCAGGATGTTAAAGGAGATGGTGACAAGAGTGCAAGTCATGCAATGTACTCAAAGGATAAGAAGAAGAATAGCAAAGGAAAACAACAAGCAGGTGAAGATGAAGGAACAACTACTCAAGCCAACTTCCTAAGAGGTAGAGGAGGTGGCAAAGGTAGAGGAAGAGGCAGGAACAATAAAGATGGAGGCAAAGCTTGCTGGATTTGTGGTAAGACAAATCATTTAGCTAATGATTGTTGGCACAATACTCAGAATAATAATGGATATAGTCAAAATTATAATGTAAGAGGAAGAGGTGGCAGAAATCAAAGAGGTAATTACAGAGGTAGAGGTGGAAGGAATTACTTTGGAAGAAATACAGGTAGAGGATTCCAAAGTCAACAATACAACAACACCTACTACAATTATGCTTCAGATCAAAAGGAAGATTCAACATTGATAATGAATGCAACTTGTGAAAGGCAGAGTGAAGATCAAAGAGTCTTCTACATTGACTCAGGGTGTAGCAATCACCTGAGTGGTAACATATCTTTGATGACTGATTTGGAAAGTAAAGTGTTTAATCATGTTGTTCAAACAGGTGACAACACAAAGCACAATGTGAAGTCAATTGGATCAGTGAAGGCCAAGGATGGAAGCACCTTATTGAGTAAGGTCTTGTATGTTCCTACAATCCCTAAGAATTTGATAAGTGTAGGTCAAATTGTTGAAAAGGGATATGAAGTAAGGTTCACTAATGATGGAGTATATGTGGAAGACCCTAGCCAAGGGTATAAACAGATTGTTTCAGGAAAAAAAGAAGGAAGACTATTTACATTGAAGATTCAGGGTAAGATTGGTCATGCAATGTTCACATATGGAGGACATAAGATCTCTGAGTTAGATCTTTGGCACAAGAGGCTTGGACATTTCAATGAAAGAGGTATTAAAGATATGGTTAACAATGGTTCAGTGCTTGGATTGCCTAATGTTGCAGGTCAACATATGACATACAAATGTGAGGCATGTCAATTAGGTAAGGCTCATAAACATTCATATTCCAAGCATGGTTTTATGCACTCAGAGAAGCTTGAGTTGGTACACACAGATGTGTGGGGACCATCAAAAGATTTCAGTATAAATGGATCAAGGTATTATGTGATTTATGTTGATGATGCTACTAGGTGGATCACTATCTATGTGATCAAAGATAAGTCAGAAGTGTTTAATACATTTAAACACTATCATGCATATGCAGAAAGAATTACAGGTCATAAGTTGAAGAGACTAAGGTCAGATGGAGGGGGAGAGTATTTTTCAAATGAGTTCAGTGATTACTTATGGAATGCAGGTATAAAAAGGGAAATTACTTGCAGGTACTCTCCTCAACAAAATGGTGTTGCAGAAAGGAGAAATAGAACTCTTGTTGAGTTTGCAAGATCCATGATGAAGGAGAAAAATTGCCCTAATTATTTGTGGGCTGAGGCTGTAAATACAGCCACTTATTTGGTCAATAGGTTACCATGTAAAGCCTTGCAGGGTATGACACCATATGAGGCTTGGTGGGGTAAGAGACCTACCTTAGATCATTGCAGAGTTTTTGGGTGTGTGGCATATGCATATGTGCCATCACAATTAAGACACAAATTGGAACCCAAAGCTGAAAAGTATGTTTTCATTGGCTATGATGATAAGCAGATGGGCTATAGATTGTGGAGTCCATCAACAAAGCAATTTATGGTTTCTAAGGATGTTACATTTGATGAACAAAGCACTTGGTATGCAGGTACAATCAAAATCAATACAGATGATGAAGAAAAAGTGAGTCAAAGAAAAGGTAAATCAAAAGTTCAAATATTTGATGAGCAAGAGAATAATGAAGTGCAGGTTGAGGTGGAAGAGACACCAAGATTTGATCCTGAATGTGAAGAGCCAGAAACCTCAAGGAGTGGAGAACTCAGAAGGTCAACAAGAAATAGGTGGCAACCTACAAGGTATAGTTATGATACTTCATTTCTAGCCACAAAAGATTATGCTTATATGGTGAATACAGATGAAGACCCTTCTACATATGAAGAGGCAAAAGGTAAGGAAAAATGGGAAAGTGCTATGCAGGAGGAATATGATGCACTATTGGAGAATCAAACTTGGGATTTGGTTCCTAAACCAAATAGTCAGAAGATTATTGGATGCAAATGGGTCTACAAGACAAAAAGGTTTGCAGATGGAAGTGTGTCTAGGTACAAAGCTAGACTTGTGGTCAAAGGTTTTGCTCAAACATATGGTATTGATTATGATGAGACCTATAGTCCTGTGGCAAAGATGACAACCATAAGGACACTTATTGCTATTGCTGCATGTAAAGGTTGGAAGCTATGTCAACTTGATGTGAAGAATGCTTTTTTGAATGGTTATATTTCAGATGATGTATTCATGGAGCAACCTCAAGGGTTCAAAGATAAAAGGTATCCAGATCATGTGTGCAAGCTCAAGAGAGCTTTGTATGGCTTGAAGCAGGCCCCAAGGGCATGGAACTATAGACTTGTGAAGTTCCTAAAAGAACTTGGATTTCAGGTGTCTAAAGCAGATAGTAGCTTGCTTGTCAAGGCAAGTGAAAATGGTTTCATATACATGTGCATATATGTTGATGATATAATTCTTACAGGTACAGATGAAGAAGGAATACAAAAGCTCAAGAGGCAAATGGAAAAGGAGTTCAAGATAAGTGACTTGGGAGATTTGTCATACTTCTTGGGCATGGAGATAACATATACTCAACATGGAGTATTTGTAACCCAAGAAAGGTATTTGAAGAACTTGTTAATCAAGTTTAAAATGGATGATTGCAGGGTAGCACCTACACCAATGGAGGTGAATCACAAATTGAGTAAGTATGGAGGTGAAGAATTCAAAGACATGAGACAATATCAGAGTTTGGTTGGTAGTCTTATCTATGCTACTCTAACTAGACCTGATTTATCATATGCAGTAGGAGTTTTGTCTCAATTTATGCATTGCCCAAGGAAAGAACATTGGATTGCAGGACAAAGGGTGTTGAGGTACATTAAGGGTACACTCAATGAAGGTTTGTATTATGGGTTTACCTCAGATACAAATATCAAAATTTATAGTGATGCAGATTGGGCAGGTAATCCAGATGATAGAAGATCTACATTTGGGTACATGTGTTATGTGGGAGATAAACTTATCTCATGGTGTTCTAAGAAGCAACATACAGTTGCTTTATCTTCTACAGAAGCAGAGTATAAAGGCATGGTTGAAGCTGCAAAGGAAGTAATTTGGGTTAAGACCTTGATGAAGAGTCTTGACATTATGCATGGAGTACCAATCATATATGGAGATAACATGAGTTCATTATATTTAGCTGCTAATCCTGTTTTTCATGCCAGGACCAAACACATTGAGATTCAGTATCACTTTCTAAGAGAGAAAGTGATGGACAAGGAGATTGAAGTCATACATACTTCAACAAAAGATCAGATAGCTGATATGCTTACAAAGAGCTTGGATGGACCAAAGCTACAGAAGTTTAAGGACATGGCAGGTATAAAGAAGAAAGGAGAAACCTCAATTGATGATTGAGGGGGAGCTGTTGGTGCAGACCAATCACCAATTGAAGACTTGGAAGGTTAAAGAGTGAAGGAAGGATCAACCATTGAAGCTTGGAAGAAAGACATATTCAGAGGATAAGAGAAATGTACATATATGTACATTAGTATAGTCATAGGTGACTCAGATCTTTGTTTTAGTGAGAACCTTGTACAAATTGTCTATATATACTTTGAGAAAAGTCGGGGTATGTATGAGAGCTTATGAGAGCATATGTAGAAGCCAAGATTGAGGAAGTTAGGAGAAAAGAGATAGAGGAAAAGTTAGTTGAGTTAGCTCTCATCACTCAGTTGTAAATTTCTGAGTTAATGAAGAAAAGTTGCGCCCGATCTTTTCGTGTCTGCTCCTTCTGTGTTTGATCATTTGTGAAATCCTTTTGAGGATATCTAAGTTGTTAGTTAATGAGCCTGTGACCTGAATTTCAGAGTCTAATTGTAATCAGGCTAGGAGAATTGTTAGTAGGAACATTCATATGTGTTGAGTGTCTACAGTTCTCTGAAACAGGCGCAGATTTCGAGTTTAATCTTTTGACCAGTGCTCACTCCATAGTTTAAAGTTTTGTGCAAGCAAGCACTTAATCTTTAAGTTGGAAGGTGATCTACTCGTGGCTAAAAGCATTTAGCAAAACGGGTTAGATATTGTGAGAACCAAAGTTAAGAAGTTAGGGGTGTAGAATCAACTGTTCTAAGTAACAGATTCTGACATAGGTAACTTGTGAAGACAATTTCTCAAGTTATACTAAAGCTTTCCAAGTGATTCAACTTGGAGGTGATGCGCAATCTCTAGGAGATGATTCGTACAAAGTTTCATCAAAAACTTTACACGTTTGATAAGTCAATGTGAAGAAATTCTGCAGCAGACTTTTCTGTGTTTCATTTTCTTCACAGATTTTCTTAGTTTTGATAATTTGGAGATTGGACCTCAAATTAAGTGAAGGTTTTGACTTACTCTTGATATAGAGGTGTTCTAAATTCAAGAGTAGGTTGTTCTTTTGGAGATTAACACTCTCCATCAATTCTGTGCTCAAAATCACGATTCTTTGACTTCACAGCATCGCGATTCTCTGATTTCACACAATCACGATTCCCTGATTTCACAAAATCGCGATTTTCTCCAAAAGGTCCTGTTTTCCTGTTTTGACCCCCAAGAGCCTGATTTGACATAACTTTTTTATCCAAAGTTCATTTTTTGAGCTCTATGGCTCGTTGGAAAGCTCGTTTCAAATCCTACATGGCCTCAACTGTTTTTTATAAGAATAATGCGTTGATTTCCAGATAGGATATTTTGAAGTTGACCCTCCAGTGGGACTAGGAAACCAAGGGGGCCACAAGGGGTTTTGAGCAATACAAAGGGGAATTTTGGGACTAGAAGACAAAGCTTATGAACCTGAGGTCTGGCCCCAAGACATTGCATCTATTTACGGAGATGAAGCAGAACAACAAGAAGATGGAAGGTTAGATTTCGAATCTAATACCTTAGAAGAACTGCCTCAATTTCCAGGCCCATGGGAATCTGAATCTCTCCAGATTAGAGCTCCCACAATACTGGTCCGACATGAAGACTCATTGGTTCCAAGGAACACTGATGTCGTGAAGAACACTAAGGTTCAATGTCATCTCACTATAGAAGATTTATTAAAAGCAAAACCCGAGCTATGGAATCATGTGACGGATCAGGTTCCAGAACTTGATTCCAATATGCCAAAAGGAGGCTCTAAGCAGAAAGTACCAGAGATACCTCTAGACAAAATAGGGGACATGTGTGAGGGTGAAGAAGGTAATACTTATCTTCCAATCACCTACCAAGGTTACACAACCAAAGCAATCATAGATTTAGGTGCTGGTGTTGCCATTGCGACCACTTCCTTGTGAAAGCAATGGGGAAAACCCACATTAAGACCAACTACAATGAAGCTTCAGATGGCAGACGGTCATTTTGAACGACCTCTAGGATTGCTAGAAGGGATAACTCTAACCACCTGTGGTGTAGAGTTTGAGCACACATTTGCTATATGTGACTTTGAGAAAAATAATGTCTATGAGATGATCCTAGGAAGACCCTTCCTACGACAATTGCAAATAGTATAGGATTGGGGAACCAACTCCTTGTACTTACAACACTTAGGGGTCACCACCAAGGTCAATTTGAAGGATTACTCCTTCAGAGATGTACCACCCCTACAATGGAATACTATCCACAAAGTGAAAGAAGATTCCATCTCTATGCATTCTGAAAGTTCACCTGATCCATCATGGTTGCATGAAGATACTCATTTGTGGATGTGCAAGGTTCCAGAGGAAGAGGAAAAATGCTTGAAGGCGAGAGAAGAAGGAACTTCACTAGGAGATAGACCAGTTAGAGACCCAGCCTAAACACCGATGTATCTTTCCAGACGAGGAATTTGAGCCTCATGGCTGGCCAGAAAATCTTAGCCACCATGGACATTGCTGTCAATGAAGAACAATGGACACCTCATTGTGATGAGGAGGGCTATGATATTTCAGTGTTCATGTGTCAGCCCTTGCTAGAAGAATGTGACCCTCGTGATGTCATAGAAGAAGAAGAGAATGATGATGATATAGAGTCCATTGTGATGGATAGTTGCTTTAACTCAGAGCAGCACTATCTAGAAGATATAGGAGTGTTCACCCAGAAAGAAGAAGAACCTCTCACAAGTATTAAAATGGTAAATTCAAAGGATGGAAGTGAGAGCAGTCAAAAGAAAAAGAAAAGAAAAGCAGTGAAACCAGAAGAGGAGGAATCATTGTTTGAAGTACCAGAAAACTTCAAGAAATATGAAGTTGACGACTGCAAAATTTTGGTACGCATGCCTAAGAGAGAGGCCATCATAGGAGAATCATATGATAATAAAGAAAAGACCAAGAAAATTGTAGTGACCATTGAAGAGAACGAAGAGAGATGCACATACATAGGAGATGACCTAAGTGCAAGAGAAGAAATGGAGCTCGTAGCTCTATTAAGGGAATATAGGGATGTGTTTTGCACTATAGAGACTTGAAAGGGGTAGATCCAAGAATTTGTTCTCATACTATCCCCATGACTGCTGATGCCAAGCCCACCAAACAGAAGCCCTACACATATAATGATACATATGCAGCCAAAATAAAAGAAGAAATTGATAGGCTGATTGAAGCTGGATTCATCTATGAGATTGAGCATACTGAATGGGTGTACCCCATTGTAGTGGTACCCAAGAAGAACGGGAAGTTGCGAGTGTGTATTAACCTTAAAAAAGTTAATGCCGCTACGATCAGAGATAGTTATCCACTTCCAATCACAGAACACCTATTGGAGCGTGTTGCAGGCAAGGAAGTTTATAGCTTCCTTGATGGATTTTCAGGTTACAATCAAGTAGCCATTGCCCTAGAAGATCAACACAAAACAGCTTTTGCCACAGAGTGGGGAATCTTTGCATTTCGTGTTATGCCATTCGGGCTCACAAATGCACGTGCAACATTCCAACGGCTCATGTGTCATGTCTTCAAAGAGTTCTTGCAAAAGAGCTTAGAAGTATATGTGGATGATTTATGTGCTCATTCCCAAGAAAGAAGATTTCACGTCCCTGAACTCAGACAAATCTTTAACAAGTGTAGAGAATATCAAGTGTGTCTGAACCCAGAAAAGTGTGTGTTCATGGTGCGTCAAGGTAAAATCTTAGGTCATACTGTTTCTAAGAATGGAATCTCAACAGATGAAGATAAGGTACGAGCCATAGCAGAGCTGCCACGGCCAAGGAATGTTAAAGAGGTACAAGCCTTTATGGGCCATTGTGGATATTACCGTAGGTTTATCCACATGTACGCGATCATAGCTAGACCCCTTTATGCCTTGTTGTCTAATTTTGAGTGGAATGACAAATGCGAGAATTCTTTCAATGCACTGAAGAAACGTTTGTGCACAACACCAATACTGACCACTCTTGATTGGAATAAACCATTCCATGTCCATGTGGATGCATCCAATCATGCCATAGGATGTGTGCTAGCACAACCCACCGGTGAAGGAAATTTAGATTTACCCATAGCATATGCTAGCAGACAACTAACCGCAGCGGAATGAAACTATACCACAACTAAGCGAGAGGGCTTAGGCATGGTATATGCTGTGAGAAGTTTAGACACTATTTATTGGCCAACAAGTTCAAGTTTTTCACTGATCATCAAGCTTCGTTATATTTGGTCAATAAACCTTGCAATACTGGACGCTTAGTAAGATGGTTCCTCTTACTAATGGAATATGACTTTGAAGTTGTTGTCAGGAAAGGTAGAACCCACCTTCGGGCAGATCACCTTTCTCGCATCACTTCAGGAGAGTCACCGCAAGGAGTGTCTGACGAATTACCCGATGCTTATCTGTTCAATTTAGAAGTTGTTCCTAAATGGGCAAATAAGTTGGTACCAGTCCTAACCTTCGGCCCTGCAAATAAGAATGTGAAAACATCACAAGAAGAAATTGTAAAATCACAAAAATATCACATATTGGCAGGAAGCATGTACAAACAAGATACTGAGGGTGTATTAGCTTGTTGTGTCAAGGATGATGAACATAGTAGTTGGTTGCAGCAAGCTCATAAAGGATTGCTAGGAAATCACTATTCTAAACAACGAACATTGCAGAATCTGAAGCGTTTAGGAGTGTATTGGCCTAGAATGGACAAAGAAATACATGAGTGGATTAAGAATTGTCCAAGGTGCAGAGAGAGACCCTCAGTGGAGCATGCGACCCTTTATCAAGTGTCATTAGTTCCAGATTGGAGTGCTCCATTGGTAGAGTTTATGAGGTCGGGAAGATTACCCAAAGAGGCTAGTCTAGCAAGAAGACGAAGCATGCAGCAAGAGGCTCAAGGCTATGCCTTAGTAGGAGAGAACCTATACCAAAGAGGCAAAGATGGTAACTTAAGATTGTGCGTTCATGAATCAGACTATTTAAAGGTCTTAGAGACTGCACACAACGATGTTGCAGGTGGACACTTTGGTCCTGATCGAGTAATCAAGACCATTCTATTCTCAGGACTTTGGTGGCCAACTCTTCATATGGATGCACATACCTATGTGAAGAAATGTGACACATGCCAATGTGCGCAATATCCTATCAGAAAAGACGAGATGCCTTTGAGGCCCATGATGGGAGGACGTGCATTCTCAAAGTGGGGTATAGACTTTGTAGGTCCTATTAACCCCCCAGCTAGAAACTCCCATGCAGAGTACATCATTGTAGCCACAGATTACCTTACAAAATGGGTAGAAGTCAAAGCCACAACAAAGAATGATGCTCACACGACGGCTAAGTTCTTATTCGAGAATGTGTTCACTAGATATGGACTACCAATAGAGTTAGTAAGCGATAGAGGCACCCACTTCTTAAATGAAGTCATTGAAAATCTTCTCCAAGAATTCTTGGTGATACATAAGAAGTCTGCCCCCTATCATCCCCAAGCTAACAGACAGGTCGAGAGCACAAATAAGATCCTATGTAATGTCTTGAATAAATTGGTAAATAATAAACGCTCTGATTGGGACAAACAGCTTCATCATGCTATTTGGGCTTACCAAGTTGCCTACAAAACAGTACTCAATGCCACCCCATTTCAGATGGTTTTTGGACAGAATGTTGTGCTACTTTTAGATTTCCTAATCCTAGCATTAAAAGTAGCACAAGAGCATGAGTGGAATGGACATGAATTATCCTCTAGGATCTTTGATCTAGAACGCTTAGGTGAGACAAGGCTACGCGTGGCGACAGGTATCTATGCTGCAAAGAAAAGGCAAAAGGCATACTTTGATGCACACATCAAGGATAAGGGACTGAAAGAGGGAGATCTAGTGTTGGTTTACACACTAAAGCAACATGCTCGTAAGTTGGAAAAAAGAGGATATGGACCCATGATCATTAATAAAATTTCCACTAGCGGTGCTGTTCAATTGGCTACTTTAGAAGGTGACATCTTGCCAAACTATATCAGTGGTTGTCGAGTCAAGTTATATCAAGAACCTCTTACAGAGGACATGCTAATGAGACTCAACACTGCTAAGAAACGAAAAGAAGAAGAGATAAGAGCCAGAGAAGAAGCACAAGCAGAGGCTAGAGAGCGCATAAGGCGAAATAAGTTAAGGCGACTAGGCCTAGATGTCAACTCAAACACCCCAAAATATCACATGGATATGTGCCAAAAATCAGGCATAGCGACTTCTCCAGTTATTGACCGACGTCCCTTTGTGACCATAGAGATAGGACAAGGAAAGGGTGCAAGGACTGTGAAAGCATTGATTGACTCAGGTGCAGCAAGTAGTGCAGTTCGACTTTCCTACTGCAAAGACTTGCAGTTGAACATCAATCCCATAGAAGCTTATCTCATAGGATTGGGAGGTGTGGAAACCCCTTGTTTGGGCGAGGTGGAACTTCCCATCTACCTTCAAGATGTTCCAATGAAAGTCAAAGTGCTAGTGTGTCAGGATGAGAACCTTACAGAACCACTTGTCTTAGGACACGATTGGATTTATGACAATGCAGTCAACCTAAACCTAAGAAGTCAAATTCTTCAAGTTTGGGTACATGAACAATGCATTACATTAGAATTAGAGAACTGCATGCTCCCAGATCATGGCACCACACACTCTCTTCATTCTTCTAAGACTAATCATATGGAAGAAGATGTTGTATGTGTCAAAAGCTCTATGATGCAGAAGGAGTCAATCGTGGAAGAACAGGTTCGAAGGCGCGTGGATCTTTCTTCTTCTCCAAAGAATCAAGTAGCCACAGTAGTGAGTCCACCACACAGGGAAACACAATTGTTCACGACAACGGCTACATCAAATAGAAAGACACCATTTGACAAGAAAGCAGTTCGGAGCATGAAACAGATCTGGGTACGCAAAGGAGAGCAACCACCAGCCTTGCCCCCACAAATCCCATCCAGGCAAGCCAACCAGGCCAAAAGACGAAGGAAGCAGCTCAGACAAGCTCAATCACAAGGTATCCAACAAGTTTGGGTGCCTAAGAAATTAGCTGCAGCTCAACAAGGGTGATTACAGATGTGGGTACCTAAGAAGCTCTTGCATCCACAACAACCTATGTTCTCCCACATGCGAAAGGTATCAACAAAGAAGCCAAAAAGAGAAAAGGGTAAGAACCGCATACAGAGACTGAAAGAAGATCAAATCACCTCTTCAATAGTAGTAGGAAGATGTGCAAAAAGGGTATGGGTTTGGAAGCCAAAAGTACAAGTAGCCTCCACCAAATCAAAGTGCCAACCACACTGGATACCACAGTTCAGGAAGTATCCAAAGATGAAGACGCCTGAAGTGATCTCTGTAGTGCCAAATGTTGTTCTAAAATGGACCCCAATAAGGAGGATTACATCATTTTGAGATCCAATGGATACCTCCACCAAAGCCGGCATTAACAACTACAAGTAACATCAAAAGCCTCGACGAGCGACAACCATGTGCTTCTTGCACAACCCTGTCTTTTGCACCATTCAGGTCATGCACTTCCAAAGTATACATTGATATAGGGCCCTATTACATGGCCGTGCATAGACACATTTGAGAATCCTAGGCACCAGAGCACATTGACACATGTCATCTAGTTTTACTGATACTAACGTCTATCTTCTTGTTTTGTGACATTGCTCTCAAAAAAAAAAAAAAAAAAGAGAAGAAAAGCGAGAGAGAGCTAGTTCCCAGGTTTGGCTTATGAAACATGAATGAGTCATGCTTAGTTGAAGGTGGAACCATTGATTACTGGGCATTTATCAGTCTTGATAGAAGTGTGTCTCGGCTAGTAGGTATGAAGAACTTGAAGGTCCGCAACTTGAGTGATGCTTAACTACTGCATGTACTATAATCTACGGGGAGATATCTGCAAGAGGTAGTTTGGTATCCTGAGAATTCTTGTCTGTATACCGGGTGAGAAGACTTCTGCTTATGGTGAGCTAAAGAAAATGTGTGAAACTAAGCTTGGTGTAGTTACCCAATATTGTTTGCCAAGGAATATAAAGAAATTCAATTCTCAGTATTTGGCAAATGTTGCTTGAAAAAAGGAGACAGGACTAGGCGCTCAGAAAAATTCATCGGTGGACCATCAACACGGACATTCATCGACAAGGTTCCATCACAAATACCGGGTGTACAACATGAAGAGATGAACATCGATCGAACCTTCACAATGGTAAGTATCTTTACTTTGGCAACACCATCACCATGATAGATTAGGAAACCTCTTCGTCGGCATACCCCTGAGCATTTAGCTCAAGACCCCCAATTTTTGCACCATACTTCTTCCGATGCATTTTCCAAGTAAGCATGCATAGGGCTACATTACAAGGCCATGCACAAGGCACAAACCCATGCACGAACACACTTACTCATCATCCATTAGGGGTTATGAGTACTTGGCATGACTACTATGAACATCATCCTTGGGCGATCCGAGGTCATCAATGGAGACTCACAATGACACAGTCATGTTGGAATCCAAGGCTGAAGCACATACCAAGGGACTACAACTTGCAAAGGCTCGCAGTGACAAATGAAGAACCGGAGAACCAACCTTGCCACTCTGGTTCATCTGAATGGACACTCCCTCTCAAAGCAACCTAGAATAACCATTACAATAAGGGTCTGTCAGGGACGACAAACTCGAGAGGGGGGCAAGTGTTGGAACTCAAGGTCAAGCATAAAACATGGAAGCACATCAAAGAAGTGGACATAGAAGCAGAGAGAGCAAGTAGGGAGCTCCTAGAAGTGTATGTCAAATTTTCAGAAGAATCCCCTACAAAAATAGTGATTTTCATCACTAAAAACCATTGTAAATACCATTATCTATTTTTATAAGTCCATTTTGTTCAAACCGAGGAGTCCTCAAGCTTGAGGAGTATTAGAATTACCATCGTACCAATTTTCATAATTTTTAGACTTCGTTTGAGCCCTCAAATAAGCCCTGGAACCTAATTTTTAACTAGGCCGGACACTAGGTCTGGACAGGGCCAAAACTACTCAAAAAACTATAAAAAGAGCTAGAGAGCTCATTTTTGAGGCTAGCTTGTTAGAGAATAGAGCTTTTTTAAGAGAACTCTTTTGCAATCGAAGCTTTCCATTGTTCCTCTCTTTGATCTTACTTTGTGCGCGTGTGTGTGTATGTGTGTGCATGTTTGTGTGCTTTCACTCATGCACTTGTGCCTTCACTTGCTCGTGGTCTTCATACCGGTCCTCACTTCTCCGCGGATTGACAAGTAAAGGAGGTGGTGCTTACGCTTGAGCTACAGATAGCCACTAAGTTGTTGGGCTCGTGACCTAACTATGTTATTGACACTTGTCTCAGAGGATTTGATGCTTTATCTATCTTGGCTTAGATGCTTGCCTCGTCTAAGGTTCATAAGCTTTGTCTACTATTCCAAATTTTCCCAAGTACAACTTTTTTGCAATGTTCTTTTGAATCAGTTACTTGTTCTTTTATAGGTTTCTCCAGTGCAATCTTTCTGAAAAATATCATAATTAAGACTACTTGAGTTTTATCACATTTTGAGATGTGATCAGTCCACTTAAACCCTTTTTACTTTACGGGTTTGTCAGAATAATATCCTAACTTATGCTTGAACTTGAGTAATTAGGGTTTCTTGGACTTGATTCTTGCCTAGTGTCACCCTAATTAATTAGTGCCACTAATCACACTTAACCTATACTAGAAATTGAATGAGGGAGTTGAGAGATCTTCCAACCTTGAGTTTGGTGCTTTGGAAAGGCTGTGATGTCCACTAAGCATGATCTCCAAACCATGCTTTGTTCTCCACTTTACCTTGCTCTAGAGAACCTTGAATGGCTCTTAATGGACCTCTAAAAGTCCCAAGTTTAGATCAAGCTTTAATTTTAATCTATTTGATAGAAAATTTTGATTCAAGAATTTTTTAAAGACCCATTTTTCACTTTGTATTGTTGAAAAATCCTCTAGAGCTTCCTTGACTTCCTAATCCCACTTGAAGGTCAACTCTAGAGCCCAAAAAATAGATTTTGGATGAAAAATTTATGTTCGTTCAAGCTCCTGAGGGTTAAACAAACAAAGAGAAGCTCTCGGGATATTTATTTACTTGTTTAAGGCTCCAATGATTGTGTGAAAATGTCATGCTATCTAAGAGAATGAAAATGTCAGGATTGTCTAAGGGAATCATGATGTTATGAGAAAATCATGATGTTATGAGAAAATCATGATGTTATGAGAAAATCACGATGTTGAGACAACCAAAGAATCGTGGTTTTGTGAGAGCCAGACAATCGTGATGCTGTGAGACGATAGCGATGTTGAGACAACTAGAGAATCATAATTTCGTTAGAGCCAGACAATCGTGATGCTATGAGACAATCATGATGTTGTGACAAATAGAAAATCACCATTTTGTGAAAGTCAAACATTTGTGATGCTGTGAGACAATCACGATGCTCTAGAAAAAAATGAATTTTCCACAAAGTCGT
This sequence comes from Ceratopteris richardii, assembly GCA_020310875.1. Lineage (NCBI taxonomy): Eukaryota > Viridiplantae > Streptophyta > Polypodiopsida > Polypodiales > Pteridaceae > Ceratopteris > Ceratopteris richardii. The sequence goes on from CM035429.1 coordinate 50,504,036, forward strand.
GATTTTTTCCATAAAATCATGATTTTCTGAGAGTTTAGGTGGGAACTTTGAAATCAAGCATGGATGGCCTATGTGTCGTGCTAAGGTTGGGGTGAGCTCCGTATGCACAAAAGATCTAAAAAATCATAGAGAATTTTACACACAAACACTTTCTCTCTCTCTCTCTCTCTCTCTCTCTCTCTCTCTCTCTCTCTCTCTCTTTCTCTCTATGTCTCTCTCTCTCTCATAAAACCACGAATGAGAAATGAGGTGAAAGTAAGGAATGTATGGTCAAAAACAAAAAATTTCGGTGAAGATGAAGATGGGAGAAGATAATAATGATGATGATGATGACGGTGGAGAAAAAACATCAAAAAATTAACAAAAAATGATTATCTTTTACCTTCCAACATGGCATATCTATGATCTTACCATCACAATACTCGTCCTCGGGCAACACTTATCAAAATTTGTGCCAAAACTTGGTGTAGCCCAAGCATGAGAACCACCCCATTTACTTGTCAATCCTTGGAGGAGGATATGAAGATCATGAGCAGTTTTGGCAAGCAAATGTGAGTAACAAGCATATAAATGCACACACACACACACAAGACAAGATAACAAAGATAAGAATAATGGAAGATTTGACTCTCAATAACCCAATTACACTCTTCAAGAATCTCTTTCTCTTACTTTCTAACCTCAAAGATGATCTCTCTAGCTATTTTTATAGTTTTTTGACCAGCTTTGGCCATATCTACACCTAGTATCAGACATAGTTAAGACTTACGTTCCAGGGCTTATTTGAGGGCTCAAATGGAGCCTAAAAATCATGAAAATTGGTACGTAGATACTTCTAATACTCTCACGCTCAAGGACTCCTTGACTTGAACAAAATGGAGTGTCAAAAATAATAAATGATATTTGTAATGTTTTTTAGTGATCAAACTCAATGTTTTTATTGGGCTTTCTTCTGAAAATTTGACATGTACTTCTTGGAGCTCCCTACATGCTCCCTTTTCTTGTGTGTCCACTTCTTTTAAGTGTTCCCATGCCTCATACTTAGGGACACCTTGTACTCTTCCAAATCTCCCAATTGCTGTATGGCACCTTGGAACATCTCTTCCTTAGTTTTTGACTTTTTTCATAGGTCCTTTTCTATCATTGTCTGTGGTGCACTAATATTCTCATGGAATTTAATCCTTATAGAGCCATACTATCCTTCTTTTTTGTTCAATATGATGTGATAGTCCTTAGCATAACTGCTTCAACCTTGAACTTTGGCTTCTTCATGAAAGTAGTACAAATGTCATGCAAGTCAGGCTCTGTCCACCCACAACATTTAGCAACATCTAAGTGCTCCCTTTTGAGTTTCTTCCATGTCCTAGCATTCTTATAGGCCGAAATTAGCCTTACATTTGGGGGCATTGATGTGGTACCATAACCATTCTGCTTCCATAACAATGCAGTGGTGTCTTTTGGAAAAAATTGGCCACTTTTGTGAAGTAGCCCAAATGGAGGTGTTTGTCTCCCTAGAGGTGCATGCACAAAATGAGCTTGTCTAGCTTGCTCTAGAGAGTTAGTTCTATAGAGAAAATTGGTCCATTTTGTCTAAGGGAAGGCTCTTTGCCTACTTGCCTAGTATTTGCTAGGTGCTTACTTTGTGGTGGCCCTTCACGATGTATCTTCCCAACTCCTTGAGAATTACAAAAAATTAGGTGCTTATTTTTTTGAGATGTGCTAGAACTTAGTCACCCAGATTGGTCCTACATTTCAAAATTCAATCACCCAAATTTCTCACCTTGGCAAACTAGTCACTGAGATTTCTCATCTTGGCAAACTAGTTGCCCAAATTTCTCATCTTGGCCACCAAAAATGCCACCTTGGCTACCCAAAGAGATCTCACCCACTTGGACCACCTTGGGAGAGATGCCCAACTTGGACCACAAGTTGTCCTGTTTTGACTTTTGCATCTAGTTCCCTGCGATCACTTGATTTACCTCTTTCCTTACCGATCAAGTGTAAATTACCTCGTTTTATCTCTTTTCACTTATCTTTACCTCTTTTTACCTTGTTTTACTTCTTTTTTGCCTCTATGTGCTTCCTCTACAAAAAAAATTCATTTTTATGTACAAAGGCTAGAGATTTATTTTGATCGAGTTCCCCATCACTTATTTCAAGTATATAGCACTTTGCACTACCCATCATCAAATTTAATAGATTATCATCTTCATGAGGTAGGGAAGGCATTAACCGAGTGTCCACTATATACCTGGTAACCTTGGCAATGTCACAACCTTCGTCCAAGTATATTCGCAACTACTTATTAGCCTTTTTAGAGATCCATCACCTATTCCTCCCCCCAATCTTCTAATGCTTTTGCTTGCCTCAACCAAGGCTTTCCCAAGACTAGAGGATAGGAGGTCTCTTGGGGTAGGGAAATAACAATGAAATCCAAGAGAAGTAGCTCCCTTGAACTATCATGATTACATTTTCCAATTGTTTGGAAATAAACTCACAACCACTTGGTAAGGAGTGTGATGGGCTAACCACTTTCCCCAAAATCCATGGATGAGGATTACTTTCTAATCCTCTCTCTTGAGGCGTGGTTCAACCATCTCCTACTAGGATGCATGACATTCCTTCACCCTTAGATTGAGCATTGTCCTCTATGTTTACTTGTGGAACCTTCTATCTAATTTGGGCCCTTTTCCATGTTTGAGCACCACCATTAGCCTCAAATTCTAGTGCATGGACCTATTTTGGACCTATCCAGCCCTGCGTTGGTGCCCAAATGCCCATGCACCTTCCTTCTTGAACAATTTTAGACTCACCCACAGTCAAGCGCTTTCCAAGTGCCCATGATTGAGGCTTCTTACCTTCATCTTGCCCAAGTTCCTCAACTAGGCTCTCATACCAATGTTGGGAATTGAACTCGGAACCTCCCGGTCAGGAGTGTGATGGGATAACCACTTGCACCAAAAGCCATGGTTGAGGATTACTTTCTAATCCCCTCTATTAAGGCAAGTGTAGCTCAGTGATGAGTAGCACCTCCTTTAATGTCAATCCGGGAAGACATGAGGATGGTATGAAGACCTCGAGCAAGTGAAGGCACAAATGTGTGAGTGCGAAGCACACTAACATGCACACACATACACACACACGCGCACACACAACAAGAACAAAGAGAGTAAGACAATGGAATCACTTCTATTGCAACAAAGTTCTCATACAAGCTCAAAACTACAAGAAGCTCCCCCAAAAATGAGCTCTCTAGCTCTATTTATAGTTTTTGACTAGCTTTGGCCCTGTCCAGACCTAGTGTCCGGCCTAGTTAAAAATTAGGTTCCAGGGCTTATTTGAGGGCTCAAACGAGGTCTAAAAAATATGAAAATTGGTAGGCAACTACTTCTAAGGCTCCTCAAGCTCGAGGACTCCTTGGCTTGTACAAAATGGAGCTACAAAAAGGTGAAAATGGTATTTACAGGGGTTTTTAGTGATGAGAATCACTTTTAAATGGTGTAAGGGTTTTGAAAAAAATAAAGGGTTGCCTTAGTGCTAGATCTGCGTGTATGCTCGTACTTGCTTCTTCCTGTATACTGCCAACACTCTCCCCCCCCTAGCGTTTGTCGCCTCTGACAGACCTTTGATCTGCGGGTTGATCAATATAGTCCTGGAGAATGTCAGCTGCCACATCATGTTCTTTGATTCGCAGCCCTCGGATCAAGTCTCTCTGCAGGGTATGCCAATTGACTGGGCCCGGTATGTCCGACTGTGTAGAGTTCTGTCCGGTTGACTGGGCCCGGTATGTCCGGTTGTGTAGAGTTCTGAGTGCATCGTTTGTTCGCATGCAAAGAGGTGTAACAAATGGGTGGGCCGTGGCGCGAACACCTCTGAGTGTGCTTCCCAGAACCCTGTGGTGAAAATTTCATCGAAAGTTTGCTTGTAGCAGGCAGGGAGATATCTGATGCGTGCGTGCCATGCATAAGCAACTCGTATGCTTGGGGTGGTGCTCATATCATATAGCAGGTCGTAATTACCATTAACAAACCCGGGAATCGGAGGTTGAATATGACATACATTGTGGAAAGTTTGAGCACAACCTGCATCATATCGAAGATCTTGAGCATCATCTGGGCAGCCACATCTGGCATGGGGTGGAGGCGTGGAAGCCAATGTCTGATGGTAGCCATCATGTATGCTACAGTAGGCGTGCCGTTTGGGGGTGCAATGGCAGGGTAATTGAGCCATTCTTTGCAATTGGCGTTGTTCTTGACTTTGATGGCAAATGACTTCCATGTTCTTCTCCGTTGCACTGGTCCATAGCAATTGTTATACTTCAAGTGCATGGGCGCATGGTCCCATGTCCGTAGCATCTCGGGATAGGTTTCCAATAGCTTTTGCCTCCAGATGGGTTGGTGTATTTTCCCTTTGCGTGCCTCCTCTGGAATGTCCTCAGGTTCAAATTGTGTTGCGAAAGTTGGGTACTTGTTGGTCTTACGTTTGATCTCGGCGTTGTAGTCTGCCAACAGTACAAAGTATGGTTTATATTGTAATTCTGAGCTGGTTATTAGTCTTCTAGGGGCAAGATGTCTGAAGTAGTCTGATTGAAGTATGGTTTCTTCAATGGTCTTCATGGCCAACATCTGGTAGGAGATACGTTCTTCATGAGTCTGCCCCATTTCTTCTACCTGTTTCATCCATGCCGATGGGGGTTCCTCATAAGTGTCTTGTCCCTCCTCAGTGATTGTGCCTCCTGGAAAAGGTTGAGGCTCATAATTCTCTTCAAATGCTTCCTCCACTGGAATAATAACTGCTTCTTCTTCTATGGGTTGCTCAGGTGGGGAAGGAGGTCGTTCATATTGTAACAACTTGATTTTCAACTCTGCAATCTGTTGCCGTAGCTCAAGTACCTCACTGTTGGTTGAAGGTTCAGGTTCTGGCAAAGTAGCAACATCAACCGTCTCTTTAGGTGTGGGTGGGTGTGTTGTCGGTACTTTGGATCCTTGTAGTTCCTTTATCTGGTCTGCCAACTGATCATGGGCTTCCAAGAGGGTCGCATAACCTTCTAAAACCTCTTGAATATGCTCTGAGGGGACAGCCTGGAATTTTGCAAGGTCTATAGGTGCTCCCGGGGTGTTTTCCATGGCCGCTTCTAGGTTCTCCTGGTTTTGTTGTTGTAGCCTTCGGTTCTCTTCTTGAGCCGCTGCTAGATGGCGACGTAGTAGGGCCATGTTGCGTTGAAGTCTCGCATTGAGGCCCATTTGTTCTCTGAGTTGTTCCTCCATAGCTTGGCCTGTCTCTGCATACTTAGCTTTGAGTTCTGTCTTCGATTGTTGGAGGTCAGTCACCTGGTGTTGTAGTGCTGTATTACCTAGTTCCAAGGCATCGACTCGTGCTTGGAGTTGTGCCGAGAGATTGCACAGCTCTAAGTTATTTTCCTCCAGTAACTTATATTCTTGCTTCAGCTGAGTGGCCGCTTCAACCATGGTATCTAGTGCATTACTAAATGATGTGGGTGCATGGGTAGAGGTGGAACATGCAACGGGTCCGGAAATGGGAAAGGGAACAGTGGATGATGTGCCTATGAGTGAAGTGAGATGTGATGATAGTGGAACAGACGTGGTGGTGGGTGCTCCTATGGATGGTGAAATATCCATGGGATCGGATGTGATAGTGTGTGAAGTGTGAATTGTGAACACGGGAACGGTAGGTGGTGTGTTAGTGGTGGCAGTGAATGTGGGGGAGTGGGGTTGGGAAAGGGACTTTTTATTATAGTTCTCAACCTATTGGAGTATATTTACAAGGTTTGTCCAGAATGACGGTTGTATGACTTGGGTTGAGCCTGAGGCAGTTACAAGGGAAGTGGTGGGTAGGGTTTGGGAGAGGGGAAATGTGTGGGTGAATGGAAAAGGATGAGATAAGGTCTGGCTAGTGGCAAGTGGTTGTCCAAGGGTGGGGAGATAGGAAGGGTGACCTATTATGGTTTGATCGGTGGCAGGATGACCGGTGTGAGGTTCAAAAATTTGGGCGGAAGTGATGGATGTGGGTAAAGGGAAGGATGTAAAAACGGAGGTGTGTACAATGGTCTCATGTTGGGTGGATATCGGTTGTTCAGAAAGACTTGTGGAGAAGGGTTCTGAGGGTTGAATGGAAGGTGACGGTGGAGATGGTACCTGTGTATTTACATCTTGTTCGTCAGTGGGACTTGGGCTAGTCATGTGAACATCCCCTGAAATTGTGGTAGGCAAGGCAGTAGAGACTTCCATTTGAATCATTTTTCCTCGTCGTGGCCGTGTATCAATCCTTCGTTGATCATAGGTAGGGTTCTCCCGATAGACCATTGTCCTCAATGCTTCCCCGATCCCACATGTGTCCGCCAATAGATTCAATGATTCAACAAAATGTGAGTCTACATTCTCGGCTTGAAGCATTTGGTTCACTAGAGCTCTATTCGCCTCTTCCGTCATCTTATGTCTTCTCTGTACCTGCTTGATTGTCTTGTATAGCCGTTTGAGTTGTGCCGTGTAGGCAGGGGCCTCCTCTTCACTCTCCTCTGGTTCATTTCCCCGTTCTTCTTCCTGATTTTGTGTGCTTGGATCATGAGGATGTTGTGCCTCATCTCCCCAATGTACCCTACTTGCCTCGCCCTGTGGCTGCTCTCTTCGGAATGATGGTCCTGGATCGGCATTGTCAGGAAAATCTTCACTATCAGATAAGTGCACCGTCTGCAGGAAGCTTTCAAAATCAAAATTGGGATCCTCAGTTAAGGTGGCCATAGATGCAAAATCGGCATCGGTCGGTAGTGGAGGGGCGGATGGGGTGGGCTGTACCACGCCCCCTGATTGAGTTCCTTGGAGATGTACCGTGAAAGGTGCTACTTGGGCTTCTTCTCTAGGGGGAGCGTCGGCTGTGGCCTCGTGAGGGATCACGACCCGAGAGAGTGATCCACACATTCGTTTCGCAGGTTGGTTCCCTGACTTCCGCTCCTTGAAAGACTCCAGTTGTGAGTATTTAAGGGCCCTAGCTATTGGCACGTCATATGCAAGACATCTATAACTGATTCTGGTGATCGCACAACAGCCATGTAATGTATGCTTCCTCACACCCCGCTTGCCTGCTTCATACAATTGGTCCAGAATCCATACAGGCATCTTAATTGGCAAGCTTCCAGTCTCTGCTAAATATAATCCATACCATATTTTCTTGTGAGGTTGGGTAAAGCGGTCTTGAGCTGGAAATGCGAAGTGTTGTAGGCACATTCGCAGGGGTATGGCGATGTTAGGGGTGAGGGCACACATGTCCTTCAAATTCTTGATTCTGTTGCTCTTCATTGACTCTGGTATCAAGGGATCGCGATCGGAAGGCACATGGGTGCCATACATCTGAAGAGCTTCCCTGATTAAAGTAAGATTCAACTCAAACTTCTTCATTTCCTCCTGGTTTGATAGGGAGGGCACCTAGAATGTGCCTGAATGATCTTTATCTCCTGTCGGCTTCAGTGTGGCAATCAAGTAGTAGCACCTAAGAAAATCCGGTCTGGGCAAAGCTGCACTAAAGTAATCTTGCAATCCCGCTTTCTGCCAAATATCCTGAAGAGGAGCTGCATTTTGCAATGCTTCAAATTCTCGTGAGAAGAACTGAAAGGTCCACCACACTCCTCCACATTCCATCTTGGATTCCCAGATATGATCTGCGTCTCCCAGATCTCTTGGCATCTCATTGAACCAATGAGAATGCCCCTTTACTCTTTCTGTTAAGCCACTTGGTGGATCCGGAATGGGAATTCTTCTTACGTTAAAAAGCTCCTCCGGCCTAGCTGTTAGTGGAACCTCCACAGGCATGGTATCCCAATTGATTTGAGTGCTGGTGCCTGCCTGAGAACTCGTGCCTGCTGCTGCTGCCATGGGAATCGGGTGCTTATCTGCTAGAAGAAGAAAGGCACATTAGTGTTGCATAGGAAACAGGAATTAATGGTGTTCCCTTCACAATACTAACATGACAATCCCGAAGGTTAGTGGTCAGAGGTGAAGTGCTTGTGATAGATGTGAGTGGTGATTAGAGGTCAGTATCATCCTAGATGCCTACTTTGGTTATGCAATGGACTCAGAATGCACCTATGTCAGAGTGGATGGATTTACAAAAATTGGGTCAGGGGGTTTGATACATTGTTTAAGTCTCCAAACTTTGATAGAGGGTTCGTAGCTCTTAGAGCTAAAGACAGGTAGAGATTTATGAACTAGAGTGTGATGGAGTTGGGGCCTTTTGGGCACCCATTTCCAGACATTCCTCGATTTGGGTGAGTGTGGGTTAGGGTGGTCTTTAGGTAGAGTTCCTGCGTTGTTTTTTGAGAGGACTTGTGGATGATGAATTATGTTAGTGACTAGAGTTGGAGCTATTTGGGCACGTAAGCAGGCCTTGGGCACCCATATGATTCTAGCGTTGGGGCTAGCCTTTATTGACCGCTTCGGGACCCAAATAGACGTGGTGTGCCTAGGAGGTCACCTAGGGTACTCCTTTACTTGTGTTCTTGATGGTGTGGCTTTTTTGTTGCCTCCTCGAGAGTCTGCTACTCGAGCTGTGGTTTTTCCATCCTTTCATATCCAGATCTGCTTTGTGTCACAAGGTATTCCGTGTTGCACTAGTTGGCGCTCCTGCCTCTTGATCAATGGGCTCCTTCATGTTGCATAGTGTTTGGTCTTCATGTTTAGAATCTCCTTTGACCCTGCTGCGAACTCCTGGTTGACTCCTGCACCATTGGTAAGATTGACAATCCTCTGCACCATAGAAGTTTGGACAAGAAGAGCAACATTATCTTTATGTGGATTCCTGGAGGGACCAGGAGTTGGTGCCTGTTCTATTGGTTTGAGTGCTTGATTTTCTAATTCAATCGTAAGACGGATTTGGCCTACCCAAGCCTGAAGAAGTCCACTTCTTAGGTTGAGGTTGACTGAGTGATCATAGATCCAGTCTTGGCCCAAGACCAGAGGTTCGGTAAGATCCTCGTCTTCACATACTAGCACTTTTGCTGGCATGAGGACCTCTTGTATGTAGAGGGGAAGTTCCACCTCTCCCATGCAAGGGGTTTCAACACCTCCTAATCCTATCAGATATGCTTCTAGGGGTTTTACCTCCAATTGCAGCTGCTGGCAATAAGAAAGCCGAACTGCACTTGTGGCTGCTCCTGAATCAATTAAAGCTCTCACGCTTGTTGTGCTGTCTCTTTGTCCTATTTCTAGGGTCACAAAAGGTCGTCGATCCAATATCCTATGGGTACGTTCACCTGAAGCCTCACACATGGCCATGTGATAGCCTGGAGGCTCTTGAGCATCGATCATAGGCTGATCTCTCCCTTATCTCCTCAACTTCATTTGTCTGATGCGCTCTAAGGCCTCTGCCTGTGCTTCTTCTCGGATTCGTTTTTCCTCCTCTTTATGTTTTTTGGCAGTGTTGAGCCGAGTTAACATCTCTTCAGTCAAGGGTTCTTGGTATAACTTGACTCTACATCCGCTTATGTAGCTAGGGAGAATATTGCCTTCCAAAGTGGCTAGTTGTACAGCCCCACTAGTTGAAATCCTATTTATGATCATAGGTCCATAGCCTCTTTTCTCTAATTTTCGTGCATGCTGCTTCAATGTGTAGACTAGGACTAGGTCTCCCGCTTTCAAGCCTTTATCCTTGACGTGTGCATCAAAATATGCCTTCTGTCTCTTCTTAGCTGCATATATCCCTGCAGCTGCTCTCAGTCTTGTTTCTCCTAATCGTTCAAGGTGCCTTCTGTCTCTTCTTAGCTCCATATATCCCTGCAGCTGCTCTCAGTCTTGTTTCTCCTAATCGTTCAAGGTCAAAAAGTCTAGAGGAGAGTTCATGACCCGTCCATTCGTGCTCTTGTGCTACTTTCAATGTAGGTATTAAGAAGTCCAATGGTAGCACGACATTTTGGCCAAATACCATCTGAAAGGGGGTGGCTTGGAGTACCGTTTTGTAGGCGACTCGGTATGCCCAAACAGCATGGTGTAGCTGTTTGTCCCAATCAGAGCGTTTATTGTTCACTAATTTTGTCAATACATTGCATAGGATCTTATTGGTGCTTTCGGCTTGCCCGTTGGCTTGAGGGTGATAGGGGGCAGACTTCTTATGTACTACCAAGAATTCTTGGAGCAGATTTTCAATAACTTCATTCAAGAAGTGAGTGCCCCTGTCACTTACTAACTCTATAGGTAGCCCGTATCTTGTGAATACATTCTCAAACAAGAATTTAGCAGTTGTCTGAGCGTCGTTCTTTGTTGTGGCTTTTACCTCTACCCACTTGGTTAGATAGTCCGTGGCAACGATGATATACTCAGCATGGGAACCCTTAGCTGGGGGATTAATAGGACCTACAAAGTCTATTCCCCACTTAGAGAATGCATATCCGCCCATCATGGGCTTCAGTGGCATCTCATCTTTGCGTATAGGATACTGGGTTCGCTGACAAATCTCACACCTCTTCACATAGGTATGTGCATCCATGTGAAGGGTGGGCCACCAAAATCCTGCAAATAGAATTGCTTTGATCACCCTATCTGGACCAAAGTGTCCTCCTGCTACACCCTGGTGAGCAGTTTCCAAGATCTTTAAATATTCACTCTCATGGACACATAGTCTTAGGTAACCGTCTTTTCCACGCTTGTATAGATTATCACCAATGAGTGAGTAATCTAAGGCTTCTTGTTCTAGACTTCTTTGTCTGGCCAAAGTCATATCTTGAGGGAATGTTTTCGTCCTCAAGAAGGATACTAGGGGTTCACTCCAATCCGGCACTATGGACACTTGATAAAGAGTGGCATGTTCCACAGGTGGTTTAGCGCAGCAGATTGGGCATTCCTTGCACAACTTCTGGACATCAGCTTCCATAGTCGGCCAATGCACTCCTAGTCTCCTCAGGGTCTTTAGGGTTCGTTGTTTTGAGTAGTGTTGCTCTAATGCACCTACATGTGCTAATTGCAACCACTTAGCGTACTCGTCCTCTTCTACACAACAAGCCAAGATCCCTTGATCTGTGTGCTTGTACATACTTCCAGCCATGATGTGGTACTTTTGGGCTTTTACTACCTCTCTATCCTGTGTGGCTATTACTGGATGGTTAGGCCCGTATGTCAATACTGGCACTAATGGCTTAGCCCACTGCGGCACCACTTCCAAATTAAACAAGTAAGCATCAGGTAAGTCATCTGATACTCCTTGTGGGGCCTCTCCAGATGTGAGCCTAGAGAGAGATGGTCTGCTCTCAAATGAGTTCTGCCTTTCCTCACTACTACCTCAAAGTCATATTCCATTAGTAGAAGAAACCATCTTACTAATCTGCCTGTATTACACGGCTTGTTTACCAGGTATAGTAGAGCTGGGTGATCAGTAAAAAATTTGAACTTATTTGCAAGCAAATAGTGTCTAAACTTTTTAACCGTGTACAACATGCCTAATCCTTCTCGTTCAGTGGTTGTATAGTTCCATTCAACAGCATTCAATTGTCTACTGGCATAGGCAATAGGGAGATCCATATTACCTTCACCCGTAGGTTGTGCAAGTACACATCCAATAGCATAATTGGAGGCATCCACATGAACATGGAATGGCTTGTTCCAGTCTGGTGTGGTCAAGATTGGTGCTGAACATAATCTTTGTTTAAGCTCCTGGAAGGAATTCTCACATTCATTAGTCCACTCAAAGTTAGTCAGAAGTCCGTACATGGGCTTTGCAATGACAGCATACATGTGGATGAACCGACGGTAGTAACCACAATGCCCCATGAAAGCCTGTACTTCCTTGACGTTCTTTGGCCTAGGTAGCTCCGCTATGGCTCTCACTTTCTCTTCATCGGTGGATATGCCATTCTTTGACACTATGTGTCCTAGAATCTTGCCTTGCCTGACCATGAAAACACACTTTTTTGGGTTCAAGCAGACTTGATATTCTCTGCACTTATCAAAGATTTGTCTGAGTTCAGGTATATGGGTCTGTCTAATGTTGGAATGAGCGCACAGATCATCAACATAGACTTCCAAATTCTTCCTCAAGAACTCTTTAAACACGTGGCACATCAATCTTTGAAAGGTAGCAGGTGCATTAGTAAGCCCAAACGGCATTACTCGAAAGGCAAATATGCCCCACTCCGTGGCAAAAGCCGTCTTATGCTGATCCTCTGGAGCAATGGCTACTTGATTGTAGCCCGAAAACCCATATAGGAAGCTGTACACTTCCTTGCCTGCTACTCTTTCTAACAGATGCTCTGTGATAGGAAGCGGATAATATCTCTAATTGTGGCTGCATTGACCTTCTTTAAGTTAATGCATACACGCAACTTTCCATTCTTCTTGGGCACCACTACAATGGGGGATACCCACTCAGTGTGCTCAATTTCATAGATGAATCCAGCCTCGACTAATCTATCTATCTCCTCCTTGATCTTAGCAGCATAGTTATCGTTGTATGTGTTAGGCTTTTGCTTAGAGGGTTTGGCATCTGCGGTCATGGGAATAGTGTGTGAGCATATGTCAGGGTCCACTCCTTTCAAATCCTTGTAACTCCAAGCGAATACATCTTTGTATTCTCTTAGCAAGGCTATTAGCTCTTGTTCTTCCTCTTCTGTCAGGTCATGGCCTATATAAGTACATCTCTCCTCTACCTCTTCTAGGGCTACCACTATTTTTTTGGTGGTTTCTTTGTTATCATAGGCCTCTCCTAATTGTGCCTCCCGTTTAGGCATTCTGATCATGACTCTCCTGTCATCTATATCATATTTCTTAAAATTTTCCAGGACCTCAAACAAAGATTCTTCCTCTTCTGGTGTGACTGCTCTCTTCTTTCTTTTCTTTCCTTCTTCCTTCGGGGTCACATGTGTGGCTAATCTTACATCATTTGTAAGCTCTCCATGCCTCTGGGGTTGAAATTCTACTTCATAGAAGTATTCTTCATCTGATGCAAAGGGTGGGTCCATAATGATTGACTCTAGATCAGAGTCACTTGCATCCTCAAATGCATCCGGGTTAGGTTCACACTCTTCTAACACTGCCTCTCCCATGATTGGCTCTATGGAGAAGACTGAAATGTCATAGCCATCATCATCACAGTGGGGTGTCCATTGTTCCTCATTGATGGCTACGTCCATTGTTGCTAGGATTTATGCCCAGCCATGGGGTTCAAATTCCTCATCAGGAAAGACTACAGGTGCATAGGCTGGGTCTTGAATTGATCTATGGTTTTCTTTTGCACCTATCTCTCTGGCTTTCTCTCTCTTCTCTTCTTCTACTGCTACCTTACACATCCATAAGTGGGTGTCTTCATGCATCCACGAGGATCCGGATCCTATGGAATGCACAGACTCCGTATCATCTTTGGCTCTATGGATGGGATTCCATTGGATAGGAGGGACATCTCTATGAGAGTAATCCTTAAGATTGACTTTGGTTGTAACACCTAGATGTTGCAAATACAAGGAATTGGTTCCCCAATCCTGGACTACTTGCAATTGCCGCATGAATGGCCTTCCCAAAATCATCTCATAGGCATGGTTCTTGCTCAACTCCTGCGCCTGAGTCTAGAATGGCCTTGGTGGTGTATCCTTGATGGGTGATAGGAAGATATGTGTTTCCCTCTTCGCCCTCACTCATGTCTCCTATCTTGTCCAATGGTATTTCAGGCACTGTTCTATGAGATCCTACTTGGGAGTGCGATTTCGCTATGTCTGGCACTTGTTTGGCTACATGTTTCCACACTTCTGGCTTACATTTGAGTAGCTCTTCTAAAGTGAGATTGCACTGCACTTTAGTGTTCTTTACTACCTCTGTATTCCTAGGTATGATAGAATCTTCATTTCTTATCATGACTGTGGGCGCTCTCAGACAAGTAGACTTGGTTTCCCATGGGCCTGTGAAATGTGGTAATTCTTGTAGAGAATTAGACTCAAAGTCTAATCTCTCTTGAGAGTGGGTGCTCTCATGCTCCTCATAAATGGATGGGATGTCCTGTGGGAATTGCTCGTGTGCATCATCCACAAGTTCAATGGGAGGAGGGACTTCACTTTCTTTAGCCCATTTGTCTTCTTGAATCTCTCGTAGGAATTCTGGTGTGAACCGATTCGTAGAAGATGATGTGTCTGGCTCCGTAGAGTTAGGCACGTAGGCTTCCTGGGGAGGTAGGCTCACGTTCTCACTTGCCTTGCCCTTATTTTGAGAGGCGGGTTCCTTTTCTGATTGTGCAATTAGCCTCTCTATTCATTCTAGTAGTCCATCAAAGTGTAACTGCGTCTTAGCTGAACTAGAGATGTTAAAGAGGCGACTGGCTTCAAACATAGTCTGAGCCAATTCCACCATCTTAGCACAAATTTTGGTTCGTTCTAGCTCTAGTTCTGCTCTAGGGTAACACTTTTCATGATCAGTTACGTTTGGCCCTTCTTGGATTCTGGCCTGATATGCTCTAAGCATCATGTTTAGGTCCTCGGGAGTGGGATCGGCTAGGACGGATCCTACTCTGGGTGGTGCATGGGTTAAGGGTGGTGTATCGAAAGGTTGGGGAATGGAAGAAGGTGGATTGGAGGGTAAAGGGAGAGGTGGTGGAGGGGTGGTGTGAGAGTGGTTTTGAGATGCAAGTTCACTTATCTTTGCTTTGGTTTCTCTCAAGCTTTATTCAAGTTGACTCATCTTTTTTGCCCATTGCCTTTTCATTCTTTCACAACTATCCTTCCAGGCTCTAGTCCTCTTTTTGGTTATGCTCTCTGTTTCACTCACCTCGGGGCTCTTTTCCTGACCAACACCTTGGTTTTGTTGTAGTGCTTGGGCTCTTGTGATCACTTGCACAGGTGCAGTGGAAGTCACACTCCCTGTGGAGTCTACAACTAACCCAACAACATTGATAATAGTGATTTTAGGCATGTTATTAGGGTTCTTTGGGCAATCTCGTAAGAGATGCTCTTTCCCGCAGTCTTGACAGAAACCCTGAATTGTTACTGGTTGAGGTTGTGTAGGGGTAGGCAGTGGACAATCACATATAAGGTGATCTCCCTGACATCTGAAGCATGGTCCTCTAGGAAATGGGGGTTGTACCTGCCTAGGTTGAGGTCTAGAGTTGGGGTTTGTGTACATGACATTGGCATACTCAGGCTCCCCACTATTTTCACTTGGATCCTCATAATAGTATGACTCGTTATGCTCGGGTGACTGCATGTAGTAAGCCTGTGGGCTATCAATATGTGTGGAGTCAAAACTATGGTCACTTGGATCACTGTCTGATAGCAATCGGGTGACTGGGACTATGGCTCTATTCGGATTTTCTTCGGCAGATGCATATTTCACTGGGATCACATTGGTTGGAGCAGGGGGTTGCTGTACTAGGACTGGTTGAGGTCTCTGCTGCCCTTGATAGGGTGGCTGATAAGTTTGCCGTGCTCTGTTGTATTGTTGTGGTGGGTACTGATTCAGGTATCTGCCCTGTTGTGGATATGGCTGAGGGTAATTTTGCCTAACAGTTTGTTTGTTATATGGGCAGTCCTGTGCACTGTGGTTGGTGTACCTTCGCTCTATGGTGCAGTACTGGCTACTAGGATTCACCTAGGGTTGGGCCATAATGGGACATACATTTGCCATATGGTCACCTCCACAAGTGTAGCACCGCTTAGCTGGGGCAAATCTCGGAATTTCTTTGCTTGAGACACCTAGTTTTTGAGCTACCTTCTCTGCAAGTTCCTCGATGGATGTGGATTGACCAGTTGTGAGGCTACTAGCGCTATCAGAATCCTTATAGATTTTTGCTAGTTCTAACTCCTCACCTAGATTGTCCTCAATGTCTATGCACATGCGCACGCACTCTTCTATCGTTTTGGGGTCCTTCAGATACACATATGACCTGAGCTTGGTGCTCAACAATCCATCTAAGAACAAGGCCACTTGCTTGGCTGGTGTGGGTAACTCAGGCATCGGGCATCTCTCTAGGTATTGCCTAAACCGTCTTCCTGCTAGTCTGACAGTCTCTTGAGGTGTTTGCTTGAAGCTATGAATTAGTGAGAAAGTGTTGTGCCTTATGCCACTCTTAGAAAACTCAATGATAAATGCTTCTAGGAGTTGGTCTATGTTTCTGAAATGCCTCTCGTTCAATGGTTGAAACCACGTAAGGGCAGTGTTCCTAAGGGTTAGCCCAAAAGCATTATATTGTGTGAATAGGTCCTCTACCTGTTCAGCTTTCAAGACTTGTCTAAATTCTGCCACGTGGTCATAGGGTCTCCGTGCCATCGAAGTAATTCTTCATGGACTTTACCAGTTGAGTTGGTCTTAAGGTTCTAGTGTGTTCTCTCGGTCTTGGCAAAGAGATATCGTGAGCATTCCTTTGATTCCATGGGGCTCTATGTCCCTTAGGTTCCACTCTATTTCTTTCTATTCCCGTTCTTTCTCTTCCCAGGGAGTTAGCAAAACTTACTTCAGGTTTATCTCTACTTTTATCTCCTTGAGCTCCATGAGCCTAGGAGGTCCCGGCTCCTTGGTGACCAAAGGACACATTAGACCGAGGTTGGGGAAAAACAAATTCACCCTTCCATGTGTAGGCATGTCTGCCATGCTCGGTGACCACGAAGATCTTCTCTGATGTATTGTCTAGGTAGGTGACTTTGCCTGGGCTATCAGGGTCTTTCAACTCATCGGTTGTGAGAGCACTTACTTCCTGAGGGTGAGCAGGTTTATATCTCCAAAAGGCCTCATCCGTTTCTCGGTTTAAAAGCAAGTCTATGCTTTTATTATCCTGTGGGATCCACTCTGGAGACATGATTCTGGTCAAGACAGATTTACCACGGGGAGTTCTTGGCTCTCTCTCTAAGTTCCCTTGCTCTATATCACCCATGTCGGTCTCCGCAATCACATTTCCAAACTCATCAGTTCTATCAGGAAGAGTGGTGACTACATATATAGTCCCCTCTTTATCTAGGTATGCCCCATTCTCAAACTTGACTACCAGGTGTTCTAGTCCATGGGGTTGATCGGGGTTCTTAATCTGGACCACAGATCTTCTCAGGCCGTCTTCGTAGATGCGAGCACCTAGACGATTAGTCCTGATGTATTCCAATTGGGTCTTGTAAGGTCCTTCTGGCTTTTCTAGATAAGCCACCCCTGAACTACCTACTGGTCTCTCCATGTGATAGGACATTTCAGAATCACTTGTTTCTGATCGTGGAGTGTATGGGTAATCACTCAACTGCTGGGCCCAAGACCTAGCAGTGTGATTGACACTAGCTTCAGAAGATCTAAGGCTTTGTCTGTCTCGGCCTAAGAGTCTGCCTGACCTAAGGTTCATATGCCTGGTTTCTCTACCCCCTTGATCCCAAGTGCACACTCGTTGCAGGTTATTTAACACCAACCACTTTGTTCTTTTTAGTTGATTATTTTGTTTATGATCTTGTCTGATAACACGTCGTCAGGAGTACTTAAATGAGTTTCGCACTTGATAAGTGATCGATTCAAGTTTACTTTTGTCCCTTAAGGTTTTCGCACTTAAGCCCTACTTAATCCTTGCACTTAGTTGATTAGTTCTCTTGAATCATGCCTACCGTAGCCCTAGTTAATCACCACACCTAAGTCGTGCTTAGCCTAAGCTAGGAATTGGCAAAGGAGGGTTGAGAGAACTTCCAACCTCAATTCTCTGGTTGCTCAGACTGCTGCACAAGCCCAGGAAGCCTTCTCCCAAGCTTGGTACTCACCCTTGCTAGCTTTCCTTGGAATGCCTTGCTTGCACACAATGTTCCTGCAAAAGTTCACAAGTCAATATAGATCTATTACCACAAGGGATTGAAAGACACACATCAACATTTACAGGCCCCCCTGGAGTAACTCACTGTACCCCCAAATCCTTATGACCACTTAGTCCCACCTAAAGGCCAACTTAAAAATACATGTTCTAAAACTCCACGTATGATTCTTACAAAAACCAGTCGAGTTCCACGTAGGATTCTCAACAAGCTTTCCAACGAGACCAAAATCTCCTCAATCGGAGTTCGTATGGCAAAGTTATGACCATTCAGGCACCTAGGGGTCAAAACAGGCTCTCAGGGTTCAGCAAATCCCTCCCTCAATTCACTCCATTAATTTGACTTTAAAATTTTATTCGTTAAGCCCATGTATCGCGATAGGTCGGGTCGAGGTGTCGTGATAGGTCGAGGTGTCGCGATAGGTCGGGGTGTCACGATAGGTCGAGGTGTCGCGATAGGTCGAGGTGTCGCGATAGGTGGGAAGTGTCGCGATAGGTCGGGGTGTCGCGATAGGTTGGGGTGTCGTGATACTTGGGAGTGTCGCGATAGGTCGAGGTGTCACGATAGGTGGGAAGTGTCGCGATAGGTCGGGGTGTCGTGATAGGTCGGGGTGTCCCGATACTTGGGAGTGTCGCGATAGGTCGGGGTCGAGGTGTCGCGATACTTGGGAGTGTCGCGATACTTCGAGGTGTCGCGATAGGTGGGAAGTGTCGCGATAGGTCGAGGTGTCACGATACTTGGGAGTGTCGCGATACTCCGAGGTGTCGCGATAAGTCGTGAGTGTCGTGATACCTCGAGGTGTCGCGATAGGTCGAGCTATGGCGAATTTTGTGGTTCTGTCTTGTGATCCTAGGTGCTCTCGGCTTGCGTAGTGTTGTGGTGCACTCAGAAACGTGATTAGTCGAAGTTTTCGAAGTGTCACGATAGCTCGAGCTCAACGCCTCGGGGCCTGTGCAGAAGGATTCTGTACCTGCTGAGCTTGCTGGAGATGGTGATGGAGCTGGTACCTGCAAGAAACATGCAAAAAACACACAACACAAATGCACGCGCTCGCTCTCTCTCAAACTCGCACACAACAAATGAGGGGAATGAAAAGGAAGAGGGGATATGTAGTGGAGAAGGAGGTGGAGGTGGAGATGAAGAAGGAGGTGGAGATGGAGATGGAGAAAAATCAGAAATTTACCTACTACTTACCATTCCAACGCGTCCTCTCTACGTCTTACCATCACACACTCGTCCTCAAAGCTCGAATCCCCGGGAACGGCGCCAAAATTTGGTGTAGCTCAGTGATGAGTAGCACCTCCTTTAATGTCAATCCGGGAAGACATGAGGATGGTATGAAGACCTTGAGCAAGTGAAGGCACAAATGTGTGAGTGCGAAGCACACTAACATGCACACACATACACACACACGTGCACACACAACAAGAACAAAGAGAGTAAGACAATGGAATCACTTCTATTGCAACAAAGTTCTCATACAAGCTCAAAACTACAAGAAGCTCCCCCAAAAATGAGCTCTCTAGCTCTATTTATAGTTTTTGACTAGCTTTGGCCCTGTCCAGACCTAGTGTCCGGCCTAGTTAAAAATTAGGTTCCAGGGCTTATTTGAGGGCTCAAACGAGGTCTAAAAAATACGAAAATTGGTAGGCAACTACTTCTAAGGCTCCTCAAGCTCGAGGACTCCTCGGCTTGTACAAAATGGAGCTACAAAAAGGTGAAAATGGTATTTATAGGGGTTTTTAGTGATGAGAATCACTTTTAAATGGTGTAAGGGTTTTGAAAAAAATAAAGGGTTGCCTTAGTGCTAGATTTGCGTGTATGCTCGTACTTGCTTCTTCCCGTATACTGCCAACAGCAAGGTTCAACCATCTCCTACTAGGATGATGTGACACTAACGGTGTTACTCGATGTTCATCTACCAATGTCATAGTGAAAGATGCTACCTTTGTGAGGTCCAAATTCAATCTCTTCATGCTAAAATCAGACATCAAATTGATGTAGAAGCCACCATCTACAACGACACCTATCAAAATTTCACATTTTATGAAAATAGAAAATCTTGAACTTTAGTAGTCTGTTAGTGGTGCAAGGGGAAATCCACCATGAAAACATCTATACTTGGTAGTGGGATCAAGTAGGTAGATTATATGACTTTAAGTAAGTCATTTCTCACCTTTAAACCCATTTTTATGAGTTGGTATAAAGTAACCTTGTGATGAATACCCTTCAAAATTTCTTCAATATTTACCTCCTCTGTGTTCTCCTAAGAGCGAGTAGGTTGGTCTTTCAATGAAGTGCTCAATTGTCATAGGATTCTGCAATGGCCACGTGGTCTTCAAAATCAGCATTCTTACCCTCTTCTTTTCCTTGACTCCATGTTTCTCTTCTATACGAGTAGCCATCATAGTCATCATAGGCACTATAGATGATGAAACAACGAAATATCGTGGAGCCAAACCTTTGTCTCTCAAAGAGAGTATGATCATACGAATTGGGGCAGGGTGGCTTTGGGGACAATCCCTCGTATAATGATCCTTAGCACCGGGGAAATGTTGATAGGGAAGTGCACCCTCAGTCAGGAAGCATTTACTTTGCACATGACCATATTCCCCACATTGATAACACATTGAAGGTCTAATATACCTAGGTTGATTCAGACGATTCTCCTCTCTACTATGCATATTTGAATTACCAGCAAAAAATGTGTCAAGAACTTGTGTATTCTATTGAGCTCCCTTGAGGTAGTAGTACTCATGCACCTCATGGCCACATTTGCCACAAAATTGGCAACTTACTTGACTAGGATAATTCATGCTGGTGTGGCCACTATTGTTGCATGTGGTACAACAAATCTGCATGCGGATGCGTTGAGTAGGCCACAACTCGATGCGTTGAGTAGGCCACAACTCGATGCGTTGAGTAGGCCACAACTCCCCTTCATGCTAAAGTTGTTCTACTAAATCATCCTTCTAATGTGCAGGTGGAAAAATGACCTTCTCTTCTTATTGAATTCATTGCATCTTCAATGCTTCCAATTCCCTCCTAAGTTTCTCAATCTAGTCTAGACTCGTGGCATAGATTGTTTGAATCCCACCTTTGAAATGCACTCTAGCCTCCTTGATGTGAGAAGCCACCGCCACAAAGTCATTCAATGTGGCATCCATGACCTATACCCTATGACATGCCTGTGTGTAGGAATACAAATTCACAGTGAAGTCATAGTGATGATAAAATCATAAGAACAGTTATGAGACTCAAAATATTAGAATAAGGTAAAATAAATCAAATGAGCATTACAAGCAGTCTAGTATCCAATCTAGAGACTAGAATTGAATACTAAAAAATCAACAAGAAGAAGTGTTCTTACAATGAGATATTCTACAAATGACATGAACTAGGCTCCGTACTTGTTGTGTTCGATCAAGCTTGCCTTCAATGAAAGATGGTGAAGTAATGAATAGTGTTCTAATAGGAGTGTCATTTGGTGAAGGTTCCATCATTTTGAATAGGATGAAATACAATCATAATTATTTTTAGTATTTTCGTAGAACAAGATTAAGCTAATCCCTATCTCTTCGACACATCAGAGTGTGTGAAACAAGGTAGCGTTTGTGGTTTTCTACAATAAGTTGCTTCATTCTCTAAGGGAAAACCTACTCAAATGAGCTGCTTGATCAATGAGGCTATGATCAATGAAGCTATAAAGCATGCCTTAGATGGCTTTCATGATGAATAAAGCTATAAACATTGCAAAAGTAATGCATGAAATGCTTTGTCCTTCCTGGGGTAGCCATATCTCAAAATTTTACTGTAGGTGGGAAAAAAAACCCCAAAACCCTCATCTTATATGTTCTGGAAGACCATAATTGAGTAAACTAATATAATGCTTTGTTGACAAAAAATGGAGGCATAATTTCCCTCCTCCAAAAGAGAGTACGGCTCAAAAAGATTGTAGAATCCATCGAGTCCCATATTCATTCCTCTCCTCATTATAATCTTAAAAAAATGTTAGAAGAAAATTAAAAGTCAATAATGTGATTTCTTTGTAAAGAATGTGTTTGATTTCCATAAGCTTCCCATGGAACTTATGTTCGTGTTTAAATAAAAAATATTTTATGCTTGATATTTGTGATATATTTTAATGTAGTCTTTGGAATTGTGGAGCCAATTCAATGGATCTTATAAGTCAAAATCGATCTTGGCTCAAAAAGAAATGTAGAATCCCTCATAAAGCTCCAACCATCGATGAAGATTTCCATATGAATTGAGGTGACTTATATTTAGATTGTTTATGTAGTTGACTTTCATAATTAAACAAAAAAATCATATATCCGATGAAAATTTCCATATGAATTAAGGTGAATAACAATTTTCTTTTTAAATAAGAGGAAGTTCAGTAGAGGCCTAGTCTCCTTTGCATGAATTAATTGAAAGAACAACTATACAACTGAAGGGGAGAAGTGTTCATGGGACCCACAAGTAGGGGTAGGATGGCTTGAAGGCAAAAGAATGTTGGTAGCTCCAATGGAGTAGGAACACTATGCCTAAGGCTAGGCCTAAGAGATGGTAGGATGGTTGAAATATCTTAAAACCTTTATAAAGAGTTACAAAGGAGGTTAATGACCTTTTTGTCCCCCTCATAGGGCCCAGAAACAGTGCCGAGCACGGGGCCCAGCTCCCCACAGCAAGGAAGATCCCGCAAAGGAAAACAGCCTTTGGAGCTACCCTGGAAAAGCCCCCACAAGAACCGATTTCTAAGTCGGGATCAGATCCCAGCGAAAAAGAAAGATGAAGCCAAGAGAAGAAAGGACAAGGCTCCCTCCCGCAAAGAGGGATCAACACATAAATGATTGTCATCTCGCTAAATGCTAGGGGGCTAACCGACCCCTCAAGAGCGGCCATCATTGGTCAATGGCTCCGCGACATTAGCCTAAAACCAGACATTATATGCATTCAAGAGATTAAAATCGACGGTGAAGACCTTCTGAAACGACTCAGACAGGTTTCCTCGGCCCATGTGTGGATTCCAACAAAGCACCGGCGCGGGTCAGGTGGAACAGCCATTGGTGTCAAACAACCCTGGCTTGAAAAGCTTGAGAACTCCACTGAAGACGTAAATCACCACTGGATTGCGGTTTCTTTTGGTGCTCCCCTCTGTGTTACTATGGTTTCTTTGTACGCCCCTAACGCGGATCTGGAGAGGCTGAACACTTGGTCCTCTCTTGACTCGCTCCCCCACAACGTGCTTATTTGTGGAGACTTCAACATGGTGGAGGACCCTAGGGACAGATGGATGGGCAAGGGCAGGGTCATCGACAGTCGGGAGAAAGAAACGTGGGACATGACCAAACTCCACTTGGACCTGGTCGAATTCAAAGACTCAAACGGCTTTTCCTGGTCGAACCTCCAAGCGGGCGAAGATCTGAGGAAAGCTAGACTTGATAGATGCTACATTTCTCAGAGTTTTACTCACCTGTGGGGCCACCCTTCCGTCACGCAACGTACTGACCTCACCATCTCTGACCACTACCCGATCGTTATTACTTTTCATCCTCCCAACAGGACCCACAAGGCTCCGTGGTTCCATGCCAACGCTTCCACCTTCTCTCTCCCCTCCGTCCACCAAGAGATTGCCGATGTGTGGAAGGTGGCGTTCGCGTCTGGCTTGGCCCCAGCCAAGTGCTGGAGAAGTGCGGTCGACAAGTCTCGCAAGATCATGATCAGAACTAAGAAGGTGCTCGAGACTGTGCGGCAGGCTCGTAGGGAAGCGCTTTACCTCAGACTCTGGCGACTCGAGGAGGAAGTGAACAAAGGAAAACACCAAGCCCAGAAAGGTCTCCGAAAAATCAGAGCAGCGTTGAGATACGAGGAGGAAATACAAAGGAAGAACCTGCAAATCTTCTTCAAGGAGTGGTGGGCTGGAAAAGCCGACAAACCCACCAAAGAGATGTGCAGTATCCTTAAAAGGAAACACAACAGAGAGACGATTCCCCTACTGCTAGACCCACATGGCAATGTTTGCAGCTCGGAAGAAGCCAATGTTGGCATCATTGAAGGGCACTTCACGAGACTCCTGGGAACCTCGAACCCCCTCTCCCATCTTAGAAGGGACTGCATGGCTGCCATATCTAGGGTTTCCCCCCGGAAAATACCACCCAACCTCCACTCCCTGCTTCATGCACCGATCTCTGAATCAGAAATCATTGAGGTCATCGATGCCCTCCCTCTCGGTAAAAGCCCGGGACCCGACGGACTCACTAACGAGTTTTTTAAATCATTCAAGCTGGTGGTCGCCACCCCTCTTCGGATGGTTTGGCAAGAAGCGCTAAAATTTGGTGCTCTTCCTTCTTGTATAAATAATGGAATTATCAAGTTGATTCACAAGAAGGGGGAAAAAAACAGAATCGAGAACTGGCGGCCAATTACGATGCTCCAAACAGGATACAAGATCGTCGCCAAAGTCATTGCCAACAGACTGGCGTGCCATCTGAGATCTTGGCTTAGTGAGGACCAAAAAGGTTTCATCAAAGGCAGGTCCATTCTGGAAACCATTATGGATATTTGGGAAGGTATTCAATTTGCAAAAGAGTCTAATCAAGATGTGGTCTTCCTCAAAATCGACTTTGACAAAGCCTACGATAGGCTGGAATGGGACTATATTCTGCAGTCGCTCCAAGACCTCGGATGTAGTCAGAAATTCACCAAGATGATCGCGACCCTTCTCGGCAACGCAACGACTCAGATTAACGTTAACGGCAAACTTTCGAAGGCGATCCATCTTAAAAGATCTATTAGACAAGGATGCCCTCTTGCCCCCCTTCTCTTTGCCATCGCCACTGAGGGGCTGAGCAGACTCGTGGCTCATCATGTGGAGGCTGGCAATATCAAAGGCCTCCAGCTACCTCACGACCACAGTCAAATCATCATGAGACTTTTTGCTGACGATATGAACGCGTTCGTTCACAATGATAATACCAGCCTGGAGACTTTCTGGAGGTGTCTTGACACCTTCTGTGAGGCCTCTGGATCCAAAATCAACCACAATAAGACCGCCTTTAGGGCCATTGTGGGACACCAACCTGGCCTTCTCATTGATCATGGCTGTCAAATTATTCCGCAGGGCCAAATCTTTCGGCTGCTTGGAATCCCCCTGGGGTTTGGCGTCTCTATGGAGCAGCGATGGAACTGGGTGCTCGCCAAACTTGAAAACAAGCTAAATTACTGGAGAGGCATGCAAATCAATCTCGCCGGACGGGCGATGGTTATCAACACGTTCCTCCTCTCGTCTACCATCTACTTCCTTTCTTGCCGGAGACCGAACGAGCAAGGCCTGTCCAAACTGAATAGCATCTGCAGAAACTTTCTTTGGACAGGTGACCATAACAGAAGGGGGGTGCCTAAAATCAAATGGGCCATCTGCACCAGCCCTAGAGATAGTGGGGGGCTTGGAATCCTGGACATTGGGTGTATGGCTAACAAACTGGCAGCCAAATGGATGATTAAAGCTTGGTGCAATAGGGAGGCCTCGTGGGCCAAGCTGATCTTCAGAAACAAAAACGAGTTGGCCCTCACGGGATCCCCGAACTGGAAGAACCTTGACATCATGACCCTGCTCTTCTCCCCGATACCTGTCTTCCCGAAAGGCTCCAACCTCGTCTGCTCTCTTTGGAAGGGCTGGAATAAAGTCAAAAGCTTCACAAGAATTAGTGAGGACGGGAAGTGGGCGGCCGGAATCAGACAAAACGACTCTATCTGGTTTCCAATACATGGCATCCGGAGTGTGGAATTGTGGAACATTCAAAATGCCAAGAAGTTATGGAACAAAGGATTCAAAAAATGGAAACACCTCTGGAAACAAGACACCAACAGTTGGATCAACTTCGAGGATATCGACCCTCGCATAAACATCTCCTACGAAGAATGGAACACCTTGCAAAGCAGATGCCTCGCTTGGGATCGTCACAAAACTCGCCTCCTCATGGGACATGATGCTCCGAACGCGCGTGGTCTCAAATGGCACAATGGAAATAGCCTACTCAAAATCCCGAACATCAAAGAAACAAATGACCTCGAGATCAGCCTCAACAAGAAGTGGTGCCTGTCTTGGACGCGGCTTCGGTGGGACATGAAATTCATGGGCATCTGGCACCCACTTATAGAGATTAAGAAGTCTGTCCTCTTATGGCAAATTCTTCATCGCGGAATTTGGACTAACCATAAGGCAAACAAAATTTGTGGGATCCCTCCGTGGTGCAAACGCTGCCACCGTGCAATCGAAGATGTCCCACACATCTTCCTTTCTTGCCCCAACTCATTCAGAATCTGGCAGATGGTTGGACTGAAAATCAGAGTTCAGAAACAGCTCAATTGGAAACAAGTCCTATTGGGAGAAGCGATTGGATGCTCTGCGGCTCTCTGGAACGCAATCAGAGGGGAAGTCCTGTGGAAAATTTGGCGAGAGCGGTGTGCTCTCAACTTCGGCGACCCCCCCAGGGAGTGGTCGATTGAAAAATCTTTATTCCTCCTTGGCAAAAGGATCGTCAACAGTAACAAATCCCCCCCCTTCAGACACCATCAAGTCCTCACGTTGATCAACAACAAGCTCAAACCCAAGTGGGTCCCGCATGAGGGCGACGAGAGGGTGATCAACCTTCTTTGTAATGCAACCTAGGAATCAACCATGCTTCCCCTGCTTTGTGGGATTTGGGGGGTCCCGTGGGCACTAGACCCCGTTTCTTGTACCTTTGTTTCTTAATTTAATTCAAGTCCGGGAGAGTAGGCCATTGCCGAACTTCCTTTATGAAAAAAAAATAGGATGCTCTTTTACCTTATGGAATGCTATTAGGAGAGAAGCTCTTTCGGGGATATGAAAAGAAGGATGTGTGGATAACTTCGATAACCCTCCCAAAGAGTGGTCAATTGAAAAATCTCTTGGCCTATTAGCAGGAACAATTTGTAATTTTAAGAGTCCCCTCTCTTCACACACCATAGGGTGTTTGCTTCTGAGAACAACAACATGATCCATTGGCACCACAATTTCATGTGAAAAGATTTGTCCTTCGTCGGGTAGCTATATCTCAGAATTTTACTATGGGGAGAGGGGGGGGAGGGGAGGGAACCCAAAAGCGTCATCTTATATGTCCTTGAACACTCAATATTATGTATGTGTTGATGCAAAAAAATGTATTAGAACTCGAGGGGAGGAGGAAGCTATATAACGTCCTCATACGCCTCTACATAGGTTCTCACTCATGTATCATAATATAATGCTTTGTTGACAAATATTTTATGTTTGATATTTGTGACATATTTTAATGTGGTTTTTGGAATTGTGGAACCAATTCAATGCATCTTATAAGTCAAATCGATCTCGGCTCAAAAGAAATGTAGAATCTTTCATAAAGCTCCAACCATCGATGAAGATTCCCGTATGAATTGAGGTGACTTATATTTACATTGTTTATGCAGTTGAATCTCATAACTAAACAAAAAATATCATATATCCGATGAAAATTTCCATACGAATTAAGGTGAATTAGAATTTGTTTTGTTTTATTAATTTTTTTTAAATAAAAGGAAGTTCGGCTTTATCGTACTCTCCTGAACTTGTATTAAATAAAGGAAAAGAACAATACAAGTGAAGGGAACTAGTGCCCATGGGATCCCCCAAGTCCCACAGAGCTGGGGAAGATCTAACAAACTTTAGATGGAATTACAAAGAACATTAACCACCCTCTCGTCACCCTCATGAGGGGCCCACTTGGGTTTAAGCTTGTTGTTGATCAAAAGGAGCACTTGATGATGTCTGAAGGGGGGGGGATTTCTTGTAGTTAGCGATTCTTTCATCGAGGAGGAATAGCGATTTCTCAATCAAGTCGCCAAAGTTATAAGCACATCTTTCGTGCCAGATCCTCCATAGGCCCTCCCCTCTGATGGCATTCGAGAGAGTCACGGAGCATCCGATCGTTTCTCCCAGCAGAGCTTGTTTCCAATTGATGTGTTTCTGAAGTCTAATTTATCTGCGAGAGCCTCTTGGAGTGGGGACAAGTAAAGAAGATATGAGAAACATCTTCGATGGACCGGTAGGAATGCTTGCACCAAGGAGGCACCCCACATATTTTGCTAGCCTTAAGGTTGGTCAAGATTCCACAATGAAAAAGAATAGACTTTTTGATTTCTATGAGAGGGTGCCAAATAGCCATAAACTTCATGTCGCACCGTAACCGCATCCACGACAAGCACCACTTCTTGTTGAGGTTAACCTGATAGTCATTGGTTTCTTTGATGTTCAGGATTTTTGTCAGGCAATTACCATTGTGCCATCTGATAACAAGCGGGGTCGACGTGTCGTGCCCCATGAGAAGTCAAGCTTTAGAGCGGTCCCAGGCAAGACATCTGCTTTGCAAAGTATTCTATTCTTCATAGGTAATGTTAACGCTAGGGTCAATATCCTTGAAGTTGATCGATTGATTGGTGTCTTGTTTCTAGAGACGTTCCCATTTTTTGAAGCCTTTGTTCCATAGCCTCTTGGAATTTTGAATGTTCCAAGATTCCATGATCCGGATGCCATCGATGAAGATTTCCATATGAATTGAGGTGACTTATATTTAGATTGTTTATGTAGTTGACTTTCATAATTAAACAAAAAAAAATCATATATCCGATGAAAATTTCCATATGAATTAAGGTGAATAACATTTTTCTTTTTAAATAAGAGGAAGTTCGGTAGAGGCCTAGTCTCCTTTACATGAATTAATTGAAAGAACAACTATACAACTTACATGAATAATTGAAAGAACAACTATACAACTGAAGGGGAGATGTGTTCATGGGACCCACAAAGTAAGGGTAGGATGGCTTGAAGGCAAAAGAATGTTGGTAGCTCCAACAGAGTAGGAACACTATGCCTAAGGCTAGGCCTAAGAGGAACAATTTGTAATTTTAAGAGTCCCCTCTCTTCACACACCATAGGGTGTTAGGTTCTGAGAACAACACATGCTCCATAGGCACCACAATTTCATGTGAAAAGATTTGTCCTTCCTTGGGTAGCCATATCTCAGGAATTTACTGTGGGGGGGGACCCAAAAGTGCCATCTTATATGTTCTTGAACACTTAATAGTATGTATGTGTTGATGCCACAAAAAAAGTGGCTAGCCATAATGGATTCACGGAAGGTGCTAGTCATATATATTGCTTAACATGAAGTTGTGTCTGAACCGGTCGAGTATTGAGTTCCTAGCCCTATGGCATCCCTAGGGAATAACAAAGCGGTTATGATGTGCCAAATTCTCCACCAAGGAATTCAAACTAACGCTAAAGCTAACAAAATTTGTGGGCCTCTCAATGGTGCAAGTGATGCCTCAATAGTAGAGAAGACTTAAAACACCTCTTTTTCTCGTGCCCAACATGTTTATTGGTTTGGCATGCCATGGAGAGGCTTTTGGCTTTAGAGAGTCAAATAACATTGAATCAAGCTTTACTTGGAAAAGCGATAGGTTTCTCTGTTACTTTGTGGAATGTTATTAGGAGAGAAGCTCTTTGGAATATATGGAAAGAAAGATGTGTGGCTAACTTTGATAACCTTCCCAAAAATTGGTCCATTGAAAAATCCCTTGGCCTATTAGGAAGAACAATTTGGCCTATTATTGAAAATTCCCTAAGTATATTGACCATTTTACCGACCACTATACCCACGTGTCAATGTAGAAAAAGAAAACTTGCACGTTGTGTGGGGCATTTCCTGAAAGCATATTTGGGAGCCCACTCCATGTATATGTTTTAACTCACTCACATCTTTTTTCTATGTATTTCTCTTATTAGCCTTAGTTTTTGTCACTCTCTCAGTCACTCTGGTTACTCATTCCATCAATATATTTAACTAGTTTTGTTTTACTATGAGGTTCTCTTAGCATGGCTTGAAGTACAATGATTATGTAGCTTTTGATCTACGCACTAAAGCTTGTGGAGTTCATATTTATACAATTCAAACCAAAAACTCCAAGTGAGCGAAACTCTTCAATTCTTTACTTATATTTTCATCGAAAATTTTTATTTACTCAATTTAATCACAAAAAAATCATGGTAAATGAACTTCTTCTGAAATAATTACAATGGAAAAAAGTAATTAATTGATGTAGTAAGTAAATAAAAAAATACACAATCATATGCACGGATACACATATATATACACATACATGCACATAGAATCACACACAATACATATACACATGCATACACACACATACACATGTATACACAAACATAGATACACACATAGACACACACTTACACACACATACATAGACTCATAAACACACATATAGATTCACACATACACACACAAATACAAACACATACACACATAAACACAGATACACACACACACACACACACACACACACACACATATATATATATATATATATATATATATATATATATATATATATATATATATATATATATATATATATATATATATATACATACACACATTACACATGAACACATACACACATAATCACACATACACAGATAGATAAACATAAACACACACTTGCATAACACACATGCAGACATATACATAGATACAAACATACTTAATTATACACATAATCACATACACACATACACATACGCACTTACATACACATATCAGTACAGACACACATACTTACATGCACAGATGCACACACGCATACACATAGATACACACAGATACACACATATACACACAAATATGTACACACACATACATGCATACATAAATGCATACATAAACACATATTTATATACAGACATTTATATGCACATATATACACACAGATATACACAAAAACATACACACACATAGAATAACAACCATACATGCATACAAACTCAGATACATAAACACATAGATATGTACACATACAGACAAATATACACATATGTACAGGCACATACACTCACACATATACATACACACTCATACGTACACACATATATACACACACATATACACAAAGATACACAAACATATAGATAGAGTGTTGTTTTATAGATAGAATGTTGTTTTGCAGGTAGAATGTGTCTTTCGCAAGTAGAATTTCTTTTCCAGATGGAATAATATTTTTGTCTATTATGGTGTGGATTAAATTTTTTCATATGGATTCCAATCCTTTTTTGCCTATGGCGTGCGAGCATTTTTGCTTATGGCCTGCAAGCCTTATGGTTATTTTTTGAAATTCCGTACTGTAGGGGAAAAGTTGTACATACATACATACATGCATGCATACATACATACATAGACACAAATATGCATACGTATATACATACATACAAACAAACATGCATACATACATACCAGATTGCTTTTCTAGATCATCTTACAAAGGCTTTATAGATAATTCAATAAAAACAATTGAATGAAAAAGAATCCAAGTGTGAATTTTATTCTCAAGAATTTCACTATCTTGTTCATATTATTTTGAGAAAAGCAACCTAGATAGATACTGTGTAAGATACCGTTAGCCACACCCCGATAGTGATTGAGATTCAAACTTTTATGGGATATCAAGATACCAAAGATTTATTAGAAAATATATCAAAATAGTCGCTCCAATTAAAAATATACTAAAAGGGTAAATGTAAGACCTTTAATTGGAGTAAAGAACAAGTTGGAGACATGGACCACCTAAATAAAATTATAGCTTTATCCCTATTAGTATATATTTACAGAGAACAAAATCGTTGCCCCTGATGAGGTTAAGGTCATTAAGGAAGAATAATATAGGAATAGCTCTTTCTCAAAACCCCAATACCAGAGGGAAACAACGCAATAAATTGAATAATAGTTTGAATAAGATAGTTTTAGTCAAAGGCTAATTAAAATGTAAATGAAGCTCTATATTGAGAAAATAATTTTATCAAAAGGAACAATCAATGGTTGTCTACATGCAACACATCACTTTGTTTCAACCATGTAGATTGCAACTTGTTCATAGCATGGTTTGGAGTTGCACCTGAGGTTGTTGGCACTCTATGCTTTTGGCTGCGATTTCATTAGTCTATGATTGGTGGCTATTAATGTCTCCAAAGCATGACAATAGATCTCATGCCCAAAAATCACTACATGGGACTATCGACAAGAATGAACCTATTGTAGATTGAAGCCTCCATCCTAGGACTTTTTCATTTTGGATGAGTGAATTCTCAAAGTGATATTGTCAATATAACCTCTCCATCAACTTCACATGTCTGAGGAGGTGGATAAGCATTCCTATAAATCCATAGTGCAAGCAACAAGCATAGCTATCATTTTGTTTGAATCATATGGTTCTATCGCATAGAGGCAAGGAGCAGAAGAACCTTATGTAAAAGGACATGTCAAGGACAAGGTTTTAGAGCATTGGGGGCCATTAATGATTCTATTGCCTCTCTAGTGAAGTATGATAAGGATTGGGGTGATGTGATTAAAGAGAGAACGTAAGTGTTGGTGTAGAGAAGAGGATTAATGAGCACAATAAACAGTGATGAGAGATCAACCTCGTGAGAATTTATGTGTGGTTTTTGATGGAGGATGATTCTAACACTCCAAAAATGTCTACCGTCCAATAGGCCCACAAGTAGTAATATATGCTCTTTATTCTGATTTTTTTTCTACACGTATAGATCCCTAAAATAAAACTTTGCAAAATTAGATTAAACTTTGGGGCTATCCAAAAATCTTTTAATCATGCCAAATGGATGTTTTAGCTTGGAGAACCATCCATTGAAAAGATAGGCTATCTGTTTGCAACACTCTTTGCCTATGTGCATCGATATAGCTTCACAAACTTGGAAATTTATCACAACTCACTTAGTAAATAAGTTGGAAAATTTGGCACACTTTGAGGCACTATATGAGAAACCATATGAAGATTGAAAGCAATAAAAATGAGTACAATGAGAGAAAAAAAATGCCCTACAGTATGATATTGTCAGATTTGTGAAAGCCTAACTACACCTCTAGGTAGAGAGGATAAAAATCATGCAAAAAATGCAATAAGCAAGCAAGGGGGCTGCTTGCTCAAGTTTAGGACTTCGCTAAGCTAAGTGGAAAAATCATGGAATGCATAAAAATCAAGAAACAAAGGCAGAATAGTGCTTATATAGAGTTTTTTCTTTTCCTACAATCTAGCTAAGCACCCACCAATCAATGCAGGTACACTTTTTGGTGGGTGGTTGATGAAATTTGAATTTGATTGAGTTTGGTGGAGCTCCTAAATTAATTCCAAGATTTTGGGACCTCCTTTTTGAATTTTCCACTTTCAAAACTTATAGATGAGTCCTTTTGCATGGTTGAGACTTGATTTTCAACACTCCACCCTCAAGACTTAATGCCTAGGTCCTTCATTCCAATGCATGCCTTGAAGTGTTGTAGCTTTACTCCATCCAAAGCGTTTTTAAATATATCAGAATATTGGTGCTTTTTATTAACATGCTCCACCTTTACATGCTTTGAGATGATCTTCTCTCTAATAAAGTGGTAATGCACTTCTATATGCTTTGACCTTGCATGGACACCTCATTTTGAGCCAAGCATATGCTACTTATGTTGTCACAAAAAATAGGTACTTGCTTGACCTGCAAATCCAGATAAACAAACAAATTCTTGAGCCACTTATGCTCACATGAGACTTGTGCTAAGCCTCTATATTTAGCTTCAATTGAGGAGAGAGCTACTATTGGCTGTTTCTTCGACATTCATGAGATGGTCTTCCTCACTAGCATGATAATGTATCCACTAGTGCTCCTTTTGTCATCTTTGGAACCTACCCAATAAACATCACAATAATCTTGTACATGTAATCCATCATCAAATGGATAATATAACCATTTATTCATTGATCTTTTGAGGTACCTAATTACCCTTTTGGCTACAACAAGATGAGGTATTCTAAGTGTTTGCAAAAATTGAGATAACACTCCAACTACATGTGCAATATCTAGTCTACTCAAAGTAAAATATAGAAGAGATCCAACTATTGATATAAACATGGTAACATCCTTCACTTCTTCACCTTCATTAGCACTTAGTTTAACATTTACTTCTAATGGATTTGAGATGGGCTTGCAATCACACAAGCCAAACTTCTTCAAAACATGTAGAGTATATTTTCTTTGCATCAAATATATATCTTCTTCTTTGTATAGCACTTCAACCCCCTATAATGATGAAATCATCAATATATATAAAAATGAAAACAATTTTGATATCTTCCTTCTTCACAAAGAGAGATGGGTCTGCATGACTATGATTGTATCCACATTTTACAAAGTATTCCACAAGTCTTGGTTCCAAGCCCTTGGGGCTTTCTTGAGTCCATAATGTGCCTTCTTAAGCCTGCATACATGATGTGGAAACCTCTCACCTTCAAATCCCTCGGGTTGTTTCATGAGGACTACCTCTTCAAGCTCTCCATTTAGGAAAGCATTCTTCACATCCAACTGGTACATCTCCCAATCTTTTCAGGCTGAAAATGCAATCAAACTGCTTATGGTAGACATCTTAGATACTTGAATGAATGTTTCCTCAAAGTATATGCCATATGTTTGAGCAAAACCTTTGGCAACCAACCTCATGTCATACCTAGAAATGCTCCCATCTGCATGCCTCTTTACCTTGCACACCTATTTGTTGCCAATCAATTTCATGTCCTTTGTTTTGGCACTTATGACCAAGTATTATTTTCTTCAAGTGCCTTGGATTCCTCCTCCATGGCTTCAATCCATTCCCTATGTTAATTTTCCTCTTCAAAATAATTAGGTTCTTCATAAGCTAGAACTTGACTCATGTAGGCATACTATCTTGCAATGAATGGATCATTTGTTAACCTTTGAGTAGGGTATTTAAGCCTAATCCATGCCCTTACCTCACCATTAGTTGTTAGGAATCATCTTCTACTTGGTTTAGATTCTTTTAATCCTGGAGTTTCTAATTTCTCCACACCTTCATTACTTGTAGAGTCCATGCTACCCATCAATGGTCTTCATTATTTGCATTTTCCTTTTCTTTTCTACTTAATTCACTTGAATGAGCTTCATTCCTTGTCCTTCCTTGTCAAGCTGATATAGTAATCTCCTCTGATTATGTGCTTGAAGTGGTTGGACCACTCATCTTAAGGCTTTGTTGTTGCTCTCTTTGAACTTCTTCTTGACTTCATATGCATCATCAACCTGCAACACATCTTTGCTACCATACCAAGGCAAAAAATCATCAAAATATTACATCCCTAGACACCTTAAGATATTTTCTGCTAGGTTTATAACATCAAAAACCCTTTTTCTCTAAATAATATCTAAGAAATATACACCTATCCATCTTCGGGTCTAAATTGTGTCTCTATTCTTGAAGTATGTGACCATAACACACACAACCAAATACTTTGAGATGTGAAAGTTTGGGTTTCTTACCACACCAAGTTTCATAATGTGTAAATCCATTTATACTTGAAGTTGGACACCTATTCATTATATATAAGTTTGTATTTGTTGCATTAGCACAATAAGAATTAGGAACATTCATTTCATTTAACATATTGAGCCAATTCCGCTATATATCTACTCTTCCTCTCTGCCATCCCATTTTTTTTTAGGTGTATACCTACAATTGAATCACCATTTGATGCCATGTTCATGTAGAAAATCGGAAAATTTATTTTAAAAATACTATCCCTCTCCATCTGATCTGAGAGTCTTTATACACTTCCTTGTCTCCTTCTCCACTAGTTTTTGGAACCTCTTGAAATGGTAAAACACGTATGAC
Organism: Ceratopteris richardii; assembly: GCA_020310875.1. Lineage (NCBI taxonomy): Eukaryota > Viridiplantae > Streptophyta > Polypodiopsida > Polypodiales > Pteridaceae > Ceratopteris > Ceratopteris richardii. Next base: position 50,539,571 of record CM035429.1, read on the forward strand.
TTTGACTTCATGCAACACATCCAAAAAAATTGTGAACGATCATCTATAAATGTGATAAAATATCAATTACCTCCAATGGATGGCTCCCTTGTAGGTTGCTATACATCTTTGTGTATGCGATTCAACACATCATTGCTCACATGTGCTCCCTTCTTGAACAACAATTTGATTTCTTTCCCTAATTCACAAGCATGGCACACATGTTGCATATTCAAAGATCTAAGATATGTAGAACACTCACCAAGCCCTTAATTTTCATGTTCTTCATCCTTTGTATGTTTATGTGGCCAATTCTTTTATGCCACAAGTTGATCTCTATAATCTGTTTATTTCCAACTGAAAGGTAGATGATGTGAGTGGTTGATGGCTTTACCTCCATGGTGAATAGTGTTCTTTGATTCTTTCCTTTTGCTATAAGCTTGTAGTCCTACATGGGGTCTTCAACAAAGCATCCTTGATCCTTGAACCTTACCTCATAACCTACTTCAACCGTTTGAACTATGAAAATCGAGTTCTTGGTGATGGTTGGCACATGCAATGCATCCTTTGACACCTTGGAGCTTTGAGATCCATTCAATGAAACATCTCCCACATGTGTAATCTTATGCTTAGTTTCATCCCCTATCTCTACATGTCCTTTTGTGATGGGTGAGTGTAAACTGAAGAGAACATCTTTATTGCAACTCATATGGTTGCTACAACCACTGTCTATGTACCATGTAAAATACAAATTGACTCTTTCATTTGAATAATACATCATAATAAAGTTCTCAATTTTTGAATTTTTCAAAGTAATAGCATAACTAACATCATTCCTTTTGTATCCTTGATGGCGTCCTACTTTGGACCAACAATCTTGTTGGAGATAGACGTTTGCGGAAGCACGCGAACAGCACAAGGAAGAAGAAGAAGCTTGGAGCACAAACACACAATACTAAATGTATTACTAGAGAATGTACAAAGATAAGTAGCCCATTAGGGCAATAGGCGTATATACAAGCTGGGAGAAAAAAACCTCCTAAAGAGGGAAAAAAGTGCCCCGAAAGTCCTAGAGTGTTCACACACATCACTACCTAAATATATCAACAAATCCCCCCTGGGAGTGATGCGGTGAACAAGTAGCTGGCACTCATGTATACGGAAGTGCCAAGCTATGTGGAAGTCACTCCATAAAAGGAAGTAAGCCCAAAGCTTTGCGGAAAGCTTTAAACTTCTCCCTAGGCAGAGCCTTCGTGAAAAGGTCTGTAATGTTCTCCTACATGGGCACATATGCCAAGCTGATCTCCCCAGCAGAGAACCTCTCCCTGACATAGTGATAATGCACCTCAATGTGCTTAGTGTGAGCATGGAACACAGGGTTCCTCGCAACTGCCAATGCACTCTGACTGTCAGTGAAGATGGTGGTGGCTGAAGACTGGCCAACACCCAAATCAGCCATAAGGCGTCTGAGCCACACACACTCAACAATCGCTGTGAAAGCTGCCCTATACTCAACCTCACAACTGGAAGTGGCCACAGTAGGCTGATTCTTGCTCAACCAAGATATACATGAGCTACCAAGCATGAAGCAAAAACCACTGGTGGACACACGAGTGTCATAGCAACCAACCCAATCTGAGTCAGAAAAAGCATGCAAATCTGGCGGTAGTGATCCCCCCTTGGGATAAAACAACCCAAGTAGCGGAGTACCACTCAAGTGGCGAAAGGTGCACTTAACCGCCTGCCAATGCTTGACTCCTGGGTAATGCATAAATCTGCTCATTTGTGAGACAGCAAACTGAATATCTGGCCGAGTAATGCATAAGTAAATCAAGCATCCAACAGCCTGCTGATAGAGAACATCAAATGCATCTCCAGCATAATGAAGAATCAATCCTAAACCTGTCTCCATAGGAGTGGCAATAGGCTTACATTCTTCAAGGCCAAAACGCTACAATAATGTGTCAATATATTTCGTTTGACACAAAGCCATTCCACCATCAACTTGCATAAGCTGAATGCCCAAATAGTGATGCAAATGACCCAAATCAGACATCTCAAATGAGGCATACAAATCAGCCCTAAAATCAGCAATATGCTTCTCAATAGGACCAGTGAGCAACATGTCATCAACATAGACAATGATGATCAGAAGCACATCATTAGCACGCTTAACATATAAGGTGCTTTCAGTTGGATTGTTCACAAAACCATGTGCAACCAGATAGGCATGTATCTTCTCATACCAAGCACGTGGTGCTTGCTTTAAACCATATAATGCCTTCTTTAACATGCACACCTGGTTTTCATGCCCTTTCTGCACAAAGTTGTGGGGCTAAAAAACATACACTTCTTCATGCAAGTCACCATTTAGAAATGCAGTTTTAATGTCCAACTGATGTACATTCCAACCATGATGGGCTGCAAGTGCACGAATGCTCCGAACAGTAGTCATACGGCATGTAGGTGCAAAGGTCTCATCAAAATCAATGCCTCTTTCCTATGCATAACCCTTTGCAACAAGCCTAGCCTTATACCTGTCAACTGTACCATCCGGTTTATGCTTCAGCTTGTATACCCACTTAGTGCCAATGGCCTTCTTGCCAGGAGGCAAGTCACATAAAGACCATGTACCATTCTTCATTATAGCATCATATTCAGATTGCATCATTTGAAACCTGCAAAGGCTGAGAAGTTGCCTCATTAGGACCAGCACTAGATTGTCCACTTGTAAAAAGAGGCATCAAAGTATCATACATGTCTTTGGAGCTAACAGATGTCTCCTTAGTACATGAAAGCAACGACTGAATAGCATCTTCCACAAAGACAACATCACGGCTAACGAGAATACGTTTAGTCTATGGATGATACAGACGATAACCTCTACTTTGAGAACTGTACCCAAAAATACATTTTACTGCCTTATCATCCAATTTTCTACGATGTTTTTCAGCCACTAGTGCATATGCCAAACAACCAAAAACACGCAGATGAGCAACAGATGGCTTGCGGTCATGCCAAGCCTCATATGGAGTGATAGATTACAACGCTTTAGTGGGATACCTATTCAGTACATATGCTGCACACATGACAGCCTCAAGCCAGAAACTATGAGGTAAAGCCTAACTCTTGACCATACACCTCGCCATCTCCATGAGAGACCTGTTCTTCCGTTCAGCAACTCCATTCTTGAGGTGTATACGGCACTGTACACTGGTGTTTTATCCCACGTTCAACCACAAATGCATTAAAATCAGAAGACATATATTCCCCCCTCGATCAGAATGGAGGGTGCCCATTTTACATGCTGACAGATTTTCAGCCAAAACCAAAAACTGTTTAAAGCACATGAACACTTTGGACTTTGCCTTGAGTGGATATACACATGCATGCCTGGAAAAATCATCAATGAAAGTCACGAAGTAAAGGTAATTTCCAAAAGAGGGTGTCTGCATAAGACCACAGACATCACTATGTACAAGCTACAATTTCTGTGTAGCCCGAAATGAACCTTCTTTTGGAAAGAAGGAATGCTGCATTTTGCCCAAAATACAGCCTTCACAAACATGTACAGGTTTCTCAAGTTTGGGCAAAGAGGACACCATTTCAGATTTCTACAGGCGTAGCAGACTAACACAATTCAGATGATCAAAGTGTGCATGTCAAAGCTTTGCATCTGACATAGCCTGAGAATCATTTACTGCACATGCCAAATCATTTTTAGATCTTTCATAGTCTATGAGCTTATACAGCCCATGACATAAAATGCCAAGAAGCAATAATAACATCGCCATTTGACAGATCATGAACTGTACATCTGTCATCAACAAATTTCACAACCAAGCCAATCTTGGCTAATGCAAAAACTGATAACAAATTCTTCTTGATCCTTGGCACAAATAAAGAATCTGACAAAGTGAAAGAACTACCATCAACAGTAGTCAAAATGATCTTACCAACTCCCATAACAGGATAAGAGGAGTTGTTGGCACGTGTAACAGTATTCCCTATAGGGGCAGGCTCGAGTGAAGAGAAGAAACTGCACTGCGAGGTAATATGTTTGGTCGCCCCACTGTCAAAGTACCAAACATCTGAGTCTACTGCAGAGATGCACTGCTCATGAGAAGATGGATCAAAACTGCAAACAATAGTGAATGCCCATTCTTCTTCCTGCACAAGATTAGCTGACTCCGTTTTTGGTGTAGAGGCTTCTACAACAACCATTCCAGCCTCTTTCTTCTTTGCCTCTTTTGCAACCAGTTTTGGACAGTTCTTTATGATATGATCATTCCCTTTACACTACTTACAAAACAATTTCTGCTTTTATGATTTCTTCTCATCTTTATCTTCCTTCTTCAAATATGCAGAATTAGCAGATTTCTACTTACTAGTTGAAGAGCTCCATTTTCCCTTGCCCTTCTCACTAGCGAGGAAAGCTTGATCTGCAACTCGCATAATGGACCTGTTCTGCCTGGATTGATCTTCCTGCAACAGAACAGAGACTAACTCCTCAAATGATAAGGCATTCAAATTGCCTTTCATCATCAAACAAAGAGTAGAAGCAAAACTCTGATATGAATCAGGAAGACCATTCAGAACAGTCTGCATAAGTGAGCTATCTGGTATAACCTCATGAGCAGAAATCAATTGTTCCTTCAATTCTTTGATCTTCGTTAGGAAACTGTCCATAGAATCACCTTCATTCATGTGCTCACTCTCCAACTGTTTTCGGAGGTAAGCAACACGAGCCTCATTCCTAGCTTGGTACAATGTGGTAAGTGTATCCCAAGCATTCTTAGCTGTTCTGCAAGAGCGAATGTGAGGAATAATGGCACGTTTGATAGACAAAGCTATCAATGCATATGCCTGGGCATCTCTGCCATCCCAACGTATCTGCTCTATAGTAGGTGCAGCAGAAACAGTAGCACAAACAGGAATCTGCAGAATATCATCTTCGACACCATCTTCATCAGCTCCAGCACCTGGATTTGTAGTACTTGTAGTCAGAGGTGTAACAGGACGTCTTTCAACACCCTGCACAATGTTCCAGAATCCTTTTGCAACCAATACATGTCGCATCATATAAGCCCATAATGGGTAATTGGTACCATCCAACTTATCCTCAACAGCCAACATATGGAATACATCACTGCTTTCAGTCATGGCTGGTGACTAAAATACCTTGATGCAGAAAATTGACTATATCTCAAAAAGTTGAACAAAACTGCCCGGTTGAGTTTTGCTAGACCTGTAGCAGACTTCAAGATTCTTAAACTGACGAACAGAAACTGGTATATAGCTTTGGCACAAAAAGATGAAATAACCTGCACAAGCACTGCAATAGTGCGTTTGAAGGCCGAAACGAGCTCAGATCGCGATTTTGGCACGACAAAGTGAAGATGTTTTGATCTCGGAAACACGCTAAGTATGCTCACCAAAATCGTGCGATTCTGAGAGTGCAAACGGAGGAGTGTCGATGGTGCCCTAGATGAAGCGAGGACCTGCTCGGATACCAATTGTTGGAGATAGACGTCTGCAGAAGCACGCGAACAGCACAAGTAAGAAGAAGAAGCTCGGAGCACAAACACACAATACTGAATGTATTACTAGAGAATGTACAAAGATAAGTAGCCCATTAGGGCAATAGGTGTATATACAAGCCGGGGGAAAAAAACCTCCTAAAGAGGGAAAAAAGTGCCCTGGCGGTCTTAGAGTGTTCACACACATCACTACCTAAATATTTCAACAAATCTCTTGTATAATGGCCTAATTTTCCACAATTGTAGCATTCTCCATTGGAAGCTTCTCTTCCATGTGATCTTCCTCCTCTTCCTTTTCTCCTTCCTATTCCACTTGATCCATAAATTTGGTTAGAGCCTTGTTCGTTGCTTGAGCTAGATTTTGAAATTCCTCTCTCTCTACCTCGGGATTTTTTTCCACCTCTTTGTCCTTTGCCTCTTTCTGTGTAGAAAACTTGGGCTTGGTTGCCCTTTGATTATGAAACTCCCTGGTTCATCTCCTCCATCACCATCAATGTGACTAGATGATAAAATTCTAGTAGAGAATACCTCACATATGGTGACGTGGTAAATGTTTTCCACCTTTCATCCTCTCTCAAGCCATTGAGAGTGTACACAAAAATATTTCCATATTTGATTGGGCTCCCAATTGATCTTAGGGCATCTGTAAACTGCTTAACCTTGAAAATCTAATCATTTATGTTTCTACTTGGTGCTTTCCTAAGATTATTTAGTTCATTCTTGAGCTGAATCTATCTTTCCTTGATCGATGAAGAGTACACTCTTTCCAAGGTCTCCCAAACCTTCTTGGTTATGTCCAAGTCTTGTATATGCCCTATCATGTTGCTTCTTATGTGTTGGGATAGAATAAATATGACTATCCTATCCATTTCTATCCATTAAGTAAGTTCCTTGACTTGCCCTTCAAGTGGTCGATCATGTACATGAGGTATTGTCTCTATGCCACTCATTAATCCCCACAATCCTATGCCCATAAGGTAGTTGGTAACTCTAAACTTCCATGGTTGATATTTGTGTTTCTCTAACTTCTCTATTTGTCGACTATAATCAGCTATACTAAGCTCTAAGATGATCTTCTAGCTTCTTCTCAAGTTTTTATATGGTTTAGAAGGGGTGGATGTTATCGTTTGATAGCTTGTCCCTTGGTAACCTTTGACTAGTTGAGATCTCGATTGATGTAGCTCCCTTTTTATGCCTTCTTGCTTTGACAAGTCTTCCTTCTGATTCCATGAGTTGTTTTGATCCCTTCAACTCTTCAATATGATGTTGCTTGATGTCTCCAAGCCTCCAAAATTCTATGATGCCACTTATGGGGTATGATACTAGCACCCCTATCCAACAATGGAAGATGGCTTCCCTCCACTAGGCCCACACGTAGTTATATACATTCACTAGTCTAGAATTTATCCACATCTATACAAATGCCTTAAATGAGACTTTTACAAACTTAGAATATAATTTGAGAGCTATCTAACAATATTTGAATCATGAGGTATGGATGTTTGAGTTGGGAAATCAACCACTACAAGGCATGCTATCTATTTGAAACACTCTCTACGTATGTTCAAGAGATATAGCTTCAAAAAATTGGAAATTTCTCACAATTCACTTAGTAAACGAACTTGAAAATTTAGCAAAATTTGGGGCACTATATGAGACACCAAACAAAGCTTGAAATCAATGAAAATGAGTACAATTAGAGAGAAAACAATGTTCTACAATTTGTTACAAATCAGATTTTTGAAAGCCTAACTACAACTCTAGATAAAGAGGAGCAAAATCATGAGAAAATGAGATAAGAAAGCAAGGGGGCTACGTTTTTGAGTTTAGGACCTCATTAACTAATTGGGAAACTCATGGAATGCATACAACTCAAGAAAAAAAGGTAGAATGGTGATGATATAGAGTTTTTACTTTCCGGCAATCTAACTAACCACCCACCAATCAGTGTAGGTCTCTCTCTCTCTCTCTTTCTCTCTCTCTCTCTATCTCTTTCTCTCCCTTTTCCCCTTCCCCCCCTCTCTCTCTCCCCTCTCTCTCTCTCTTTGTCCCTATCTCTCTCTCTCTCTCTCCCTTCTCTTTTCTACCTTCCCTCTCTCTCTCTCTCTCTCTCTCCCCCCCCCTCTTTCTCTTTCTCCTTCTCTTTATCTTTGATTTTAGATGAAGATGAAGAGTAGCTAAAGAAGAAGAAGAAGAAGAAGAAGGTTTTAGGGGAGGTATATAATTTCTATGGTTCTCAGTCTAGATAGATTTGACACCATGCTAGAATTGGTGGATCCCTCCCAGTTGGTTAGCAACATTTATCCTTAGAATGGGGAAAAGTGAAACGGTGAATCTCTCATGATTTTTGGAGTGAAACTGACATTTGTTGAGATATCAAGCTCAACATGTGATGATCCATGATAACACATATCACTTTTTCATTTCTCTGACATGTATAGTGGTCACACCGGTATATGTCAGGGACACTTCATTGAGCTTTGTTAGATTTATCTATCGAGAGTGATGACACATTTGTTTCTTTCCAGCTCACTCATTCACGAACATTAGGTTTTTCCTTATGAATTGGCCTTTATATATTGCACTTGTTGTATTCTTGTTTTTAGGTCATTTTTGTACATCCCTTTTATGTAATAGAAGAAGAAGAAGACTTAATAGAAGAAGAAGAAGAAGAAGACCATTCTTCCTTGCCTCAATCTGTGTGTGTGCTACTCTTTGATTGTGAATGTACGTGTGTGTGTGTGTGAGCTCTCTTCCTTCTCTCCTTCCTCGTGACAACATTGGTATTTCATTCAAAGAGGGATGTTTTGAAAATGCAAGACTAAAGGAGATGTACATTATCAATTAACGTTTTGGCATGTGGCCAATGCTAGAATCCTTCAAGCAGTGACATTGTAAAGAATGGTTCCCTTATAGACTCATTAGCACTAAGTGCCCTTTCCTTCTAGCAAACCATATCCTTCTTAGGTTTGAAAATAAAGATATGGCCTTTCTAGCCATTCATGTTGGAACTTGGCAGGTCTTTTATGCTACCATGCTATTTTAAGTGGATCCAGAACTTTTTTCCCAGTAAGTCAAAGCCTACTAAGTAATCCCTCTAGATGGAGCTTCCCGATCTACTCTTCCTCCTTTACAACTTTATAATTTTTTTTGGCCCTATTTAGGCACCCGATTTCATCAAAGGAGATATTGGTGGGCTCATATTTGAGGGCTGCACATATTCATTTAGTGGAAAATCGAACCCCTAGTATTTTGTGGAAGTTAATCTCAATAGAGTTGTCCCCTCTTGGGTCAATATTGAAATATGTGAAATAGACCATTTGAAACAAGAAGGTATCTTCAATAATTTACCTAATTCTTATTTTCATTGTAGCATGCATGGTCTCCAATTTAAGGGGTGACTTCTAAGAAAGAGCCCACAAAGACAAACAATGTGTAGAGAGAAAAGTGACTCAACCACTTATGATGGCTAAAGAGCTTACCACAGTCTAAAAGAATTGGGAACCTTTTTCATAAAAATCCTTGTTGAAAATGGAGAAGTTCAACAAGACCCAACATTTTGAGCCTAGTTCTGATAGCTTCATCTAGGTGCACTATGAACAAAGGACAAGTCACAAAGGTGTTCAAGGTGTAGGATCTTCTCACACCTATACTAATTTGAAGGTCAAAGGCAATAGATGTTAGGTGAGCAATATATGCCCTTTGACTAGACTAGAGAAGATTTTAAAACTATACTTTTGATTAGAAGATCACCCATTTAGGGGGAAACAATACAAGAATATAGAAGTATTACAAGAAATCCCACAACCTTGGAGTGATAGGTATGTATAATTGTTGAAGATAAATGTACAAGCTTGTTGATATATTTAGGTAGTGATGTGTGTGAACACACTAGGACCGCCGGGGCACTTTTTTCCCTCTTTAGGAGGTTTTTTTCCCCCAGCTTGTATATATGCCTATTGCCCTAATGGGCTACTTATCTTTGTACATTCTCTAGTAATACATTCAGTATTGTGTGTTTGTGCTCCAAGCTTCTTCTTCTTCCTTGTGCTGCTCGCGTGCTTGCGCAAACGTCTAACTCCAACAATTGGTATCAGAGCAGGTCGTCGCTTCATCTAGGGCGCCATCAACACTCCTCCGTTTGCAGCCTCAGAATCGCACAAATTTTGGTGAGCATACTCAGCGTGTTTCCGAGATCAAAATTGCTTCGCTCTGTGGTGCCTAAATCGCGATCTAAGCTCGTTTCGGCCTCCGAACGCACTATCACAGTGCTTGTGCAGGCTATTTCGTCTTTTTGTGCAAAAGGTATATACCAGTTTCTGTTCGCCAGTTTAAGAGTCTCGAAGTCTGCTATAGGTCTAGCAGAATTCGTCTAGGCAGTTCCGTTCAACGTTTTGAGATATAGTCAATTTTCTGCATCAAGGTATTTTAGTCACCGGCCATGGCTGAAAGCAGTGATGTATTCCGTATGTTGGCTGTTGAGGATAAGTTGGATGGTACCAACTACCCATTATGGGCTTATATGATGCGACATGTATTGGTTGCAAAAGGATTGTGGAACATTGTGCAGGGTGTTGAAAGACGTCCTGTTACACCTGTAACGACAGGTACTGCAAATACAGGTGCTGGAGCTGATGAAGATGGTGTCGAAGATGATATTCTATAGATTCCTATTCGTGCTGTTGTTTCTGCTGCACCTACTGCAGAGCAGATTCGCTGGGATCGCAGAGATGCCCAGGCACATGCATTGATAGCTTTGTCTGTCAAATGTGCCATTATTCCTCACATTCGCTCTTGCAAAACAGCTAAGGATGCTTGGGATACACTTACAACATTGTACTAAGCTAGGAATGAGGCTCGTGTTGCTTACCTCCGAAAATAGTTGGAGAGTGAGCACATGAATGAAGATGATTCTATGGACAGTTTCCTAACAAAGATCAAAGATTTGAAGGAACAATTGATTTCTACTGATGAGGTTATACCAGATAGCTCACTTGTGCAGACCGTTCTGAATGGTCTTCCTGATTCATATCAGAGTTTTGCTTCTACTCTTCGATTGATGATGAAAGGCAATCCAAATGCCTTGTCATTTGAGGAGTTAGTCTCTGTTCTGTTGCAGGAAGACCAGTCCAGGCAGAACAGGTCCACTATGCGTGTTGCAGATCAAGCTTTCCTGGCTAGTCAGAAGGGCAAAGGAAAATGGAGTTCTTCTACTAGTAAGCAGAAATCTGCAAATGCTGCACATTCGAAGAACCAAGACAAAGATGAGAAAAAAATCAGAAAAGCAAAGATTGTTTTGTAAGTACTGTAAAGGGAATGATCATATCATAAAGAACTGTCCAAAATTGGCTGCTAAAGAGGCAAATAAGAAAGAGGCTGGAATGGTTGTTGTAGAGGCCTCTACACCAAAAACAGAGTCTGCAAATCTTGTGCAAGACGAAGAATGGGCGTTTACTACTGTCTGCAGTTTTGACCCATCTTCTCATGATCAGTGCATGTCTACAGTAGACTCAGATGTTTGGTATTTTGACAGTGGGGCAACCAAACATATTACCTCGCAGCGTAGTTTCTTCTCTTCACTCGAGCCTGCCCCTACAAGAAATACTATTACATGCGCCAACAACTCCTCTTATCCTGTCATGGGAGTTGGTAAGATCATTTTGACTACTGCTGATGGTAGTTCTTTCACCTTGTCAGATGCTTTCTTTGTGCCAGGGATAACAAAGAACCTGTTATCAGTTTTTGCATTAGCCAAGATTGGCTTGGTTGTGAAATTTGTTGATGACAAGTGTACATTTCATGATCTGTCAAATGGCGATATGATTATTGCTTCTGGCATTTTATGTCGTGGGCTGTATAAGCTCATAGACTATGAAAGATTTGAAAGTGATTTGGAATGTACAGTAAATGATTCTCAGGCTATGTCAGATGCAAAGCTTTGGCATGCACGCTTTGGTCATCTAAATTTTGCTAGTTTGCTATGCCTGCAGAAATCTGAAATGGTGTCCTCTTTGCGAAACATGAGGCACCTGGAAAACATGTTTGTGAAGGCTGTATTTTGGGCAAAATGCAGCGTTCCTCCTTTCCAAAACATGGTTCAGTTCGGGCTACACAAAAATTGCAGCTTGTACATAGTGATGTCTGTGGTCCTATGCAGACAACCTCTTTTGAAATTACCTTTACTTCGTGACTTTCATTGATGATTTTTCCAGGCATGCATGGGTATATCCACTCAAAGCAAAGTCCGAAGAGTTCATGTGCTTCAAACAGTTTTTGGTTTTGGCTGAAAAGCTGTCAGCATGCAAAATGGGCACCCTCCGTTCTGATCGAGGGGGGGAATATATGTCTTCTGATTTTAATGCATTTCTGGATGAACGTGGGATAAAACACTGGAATATATGTCTTCTAATTTTAATGCATTTCTGGCTGAACGTGGGATAAAACACCAGTGTACAGTGCCATATACACCTCAACAGAATGGAGTTGCTGAACGAAAGAATAGGTCACTCATGGAGATGGCGAGGTGTATGGTCAAGAGTCAAGCTTTACCACATACTTTCTGGCTTGAGGCTGTCATGTGTGCAGCATATGTACTGAACAGGTGTCCCACTAAAGCGTTGCAGTCTATCACTCCATATGAGGCTTGGCATGATCGCAAGCCATCTGTTGCTCATCTGCGTGTTTTTGGTTGTTTGGCATATGCATTAGTGCCTGAACAACATCGTAGAAAATTGGACGATAAAGTAGTAAAATGTATTTTTGTTGGGTACAGTTTTGAAAGTAAAGACTATCGTCTGTATCATCCATAGACTAAACGCATTCTGGTTAGCCGTGATGTTGTTTTTGTGGAAGATGCTATTCAGCCATTGCTTTCATGTACTAAGGAGACATCTGTTAGCTCCAAAGACATGTATGATACTTTGATGCCTCTTTTTACAAGTGGACAGTCTAGTGCTGGTCCTAATGAAGCAACTTCTCAGCTTTTGCAGGTTTCATATCATGATGCAGATCATTCCATTTCTGATGCAGATTTACATGATGCACTTATTGATGAGAGAGTTGATATTGAGTAGGCAAAAACTATGCCAAAATGGCTGGTGCAGACTTTGCGTGACAGCAAATTAGATGCACCTTTGTCATATCATACTCGTTCAGGCTTGCATAGTGCCTCCTTTGCATCAGATTGCTATGCTATGGCTGCATCTAGTCTCAATGATGAGAATGAGCCTATTTCTTTTGATGAAGCACAAAATTCAAAAAATTGGATGGCTGCTATGCAATCTGAATATGATGCTATAATGAAAAATGGTACATGGTCTTTATGTGACTTGCCTCCGGGCAAGAAGGCCATTGGCACTAAGTGGGTATACAAGCTGAAGCATAAAGCTGATGGTACAGTTGACAGGTATAAGGCTAGGCTTGTTGCAAAGGGTTATGCGCAGGAAAGAGGCATTGATTTTGATGAGACCTTTGCACCTACATGCCGTATGACTACTGTTCGGAGCATTTGTGCACTTGCAGCCCATCATGGTTGGAATGTACATCAGTTGGACATTAAAACAACATTTCTAAATGGTGACTCGCATGAAGAAGTGTATGTTTTTTAGCCCCGTGGCTTTGTGCAAAAAGGGCATGAAAACCAGGTGTGCAGGTTAAAGAAGGCATTATATGGTTTAAAGCAAGCACCATGTGCTTGGTATGAGAAGATACATGCCTAGCTGGTTGCACATGGTTTTGAGAACAATCCAACTAAAAGCACCTTATATGTTAAGAGTGCTAATGATGTGCTTCTGATCATTGTTGTCTATGTTGATGACATGCTGCTCACTGGTCCTATTGAGAAGCATATTGCTGATTTGAAGGCTGATTTGCATGCCTCATTTGATGTCTGATTTGGGGCATTTGCATCACTATTTGGGCATTCAGTTTATACAAGTTGATGGTGGAATGGCTTTGTGTCAAACAAAATATATTGACACATTATTGTAGCGTTTTGGCCTTGAAGACGGTAAGCCTATTGCCACTCCTATGGAGACAGGTTTACGATTGAGTCTTCATGATGCTGGAGATGCATTTGATGATGTTCTCTATCAGCAAGCTATTGGATGCTTGATTTACTTATGCATTACTCGGCTAGATATTCAGTTTGCTGTCTCACAGATGAGTAGGTTTATGCATTGCTTAGGAGTCACGCATTGGAAGGCAGTTAAGCGCATCTTTCGCTACTTGATTGGTACTCGGCTACTTGGGTTGTTTTATCCCAAGGGGGGATCACTACCGCCAGACTTGCATGCTTTTTCTGACTCAGATTGGGCTGGTTGCTATGACACTCGTGTGTCCACCAGTGGTTTTTGCTTCATGCTTGGTAGCTCATGTATATCTTGGTTGAGCAAGAAGCAACCTACTGTGGCCACTTCCAGTTGTGAGGCTGAGTATAGGGCAGCTTTCACAGCTACTGTTGAGTGTGTGTGGCTCAGACGCCTTATGGCTGATTTGGGTGTTGGTCACTCTTCTGCCACCACCATCTTCACTGACAGTCAGAGCACATTGGCAGTTGCGAGGAACCCTGTGTTCCATGCTCACACTAAGCACATTGAGGTGGATTATCATTATGTCAAGGAGAGGTTCTCTGCTAGGGAGATCAGCTTGACATATGTGCCCACGCAGGAGAACATAACAGACCTTTTCACGAAGGCTCTGCCTAGGGAGAAGTTTGAAGCTTTCCGCAAAGCTTTGGGCTTACTTCCTTTTGTGGAGTGATTTCCACGTAGCTTGGCACTTCCTTATACATGAATGCCAGCTCCTTGTTCACCGCATCACTCCCAGGTGGGATTTGTTGATATATTAAGGTAGTGATGTGTGTGAACACACTAGGACCGCCGGGGTACTTTTTTCCCTCTTTAGGAGGTTTTTTCCCTCGGCTTGTATATACACCTATTGCCCTAATGGGCTACTTATCTTTGTACATTCTCTAGTAATACATTCAGTATTGTGTGTTTGTGCTCCAAGCTTCTTCTTCTTCCTTGTGCTGCTCGCGTGCTTTCGTAGACGTCTAACTCCAACAATCATTTTCACATGATCTATTCTTTGATAAATTTACCAAATATAAAGATAAAGGAAAAAAAGGGAAAAGAAAAAAAGAAAAAAAATTCTAGTCGAAATTCATGATGAGTAAAACATACAATATTTGCCTTGTAGTAAGTGGTATATAGTGGGCAAAGTGGTGAGTTAAGAAGGCACAAACTTCTTCACATGCTCATTGGTTCTAAAAGTGGAGTGGGAGCACATTCTAAACAAGGAGAGAAAGAGGCAAGAGCTCCCAATAGTTGGATCTTGTCATTTTGTCATTTTGTTTTTCCATAGACTCCTTTGAGTTGCACATCATTTTGTACATAGCTCTGTTGTGAAGCTCATATCGCAGTGTATATCTAATCATTTCTTGTGTTTAAGCACTCGTTGGAAATTTTTATCTTGTGCAGGTTATGTATCTCAAATATCTCCTTCAAAGCTTATATATTCTATGAGATATGAGTCCAAGAGTGAAGTCTAGTTTTTTAGCATACTTGTGTAGATAGGTAGTCTATTTTGGGCACTTAAATTTCCAGACCAAAACATGTCCAAATTACTTGGTTTTTATCTCTTTAGAAATAGTTTTGCATTTAATTTCTTTGTCCCAAATATCCCATTCAAAGGATTTATATTCTATGAGATATCTGTCAAAGAGTGAAGTCCAGGTTTTGAGTATACTTGTGTGCATAGGTGGTCTATTTTGGTCAGTTGAGTTTCTTGACCAAAACTCATCCAAATTACTTCATTTTTAGCTTGTTGAAAAGCTATTTGTGTTTCTGTTTTGTTCTCAAATATCTTCCTCAAAGGATGTAATTCAGAGAGTTATTAGTCCGAGAGTGAAGTTCAATTCTTCAACATACTTGTGTGGACAAGTAGTTAATCTTTATCAGTTGCATTTTCTAATCAAAACGTATCCAAAATTAGGTCATTTATAGCTTGTTAGAAAGCTCTCTTTTGTTACTTTGATTGACTAAAGGCAGAGTTCCATTTGACTTTTTTATTTAGAGCAACAAGCTATCTAAGGTGCAGATGTTTGTCCAAGTGCTGGACATCCAAGGGTTCACTACACGTGTTCGTTGCGCATAGGAGAACTCATTGATAGGAGAACTCATTCTCCACGATTGGTATCATAGCAAACTTGGTGCTGAAGCTTCATCAATAGATTTGGAGTTAAAAAAAAGAAAAAGAGGAGCTACAAAACAAGGGGGAGCTTCCAAAATGCAAGAGCAAAGGACAATATGACTACTTGAGGTAACTCTCAAAGTTTCTTATAGTCTTCAATGGCTGAATTGGGTCAACAAGTAGAGAAATTGGATAAAGATAACTATCCTATGTGGAATTTTAGAATGACCAACTACCTAATGGGCAAAGAATTTTGGGGTGTTGTGAGCGGTGATGATGTTCAACCTCAAATCAATCAAGCTATAGCCACAGAAGTCCAAAGGAGGCAAGCAAAAGAATGGGAAGAGAGGAATAGGAGAGTCATGTTCCTCATTTCACAAGTCATTACGAATGCCATGGTAGGGCATATTCAACATCTAGAGAAAGCAAAGGATGCTTGAGAAGCTCTTGAAAGGATGTATTCAACAAATACCAAAGCTAGGAAACTTCAACTCAAGAATGAGTTGAACACAATCAAGAAAAGTTTGAGTCAATCCATAGCTGAATATACTTTGAAGATTAAGGAGCTAAGTGATGCTTTAGCTTCTATTGGCACAACGGTTGAAGATGAAGATCTTGTGTGTTATAATCTCAATGGATTGAGAGAAGATGAAAGATGGAAGCCTTTTATAACTTCCGTTAACTTGAAAGATGCATATCAAGGTTTTGAACAACTAATCCCTCATCTTGTCACAGAAGAGCTTAGCTTTGGTGGCCCCAAAGGAAAGGACAGCCACAACCAAATGTTAAATGCAGGTCGATGTAAATGAAGGAACTCAAGAGGAGGCTCAAGAGGAAAAAGAAGAGGTCACAACAACTCAAACTACAATCAAAACAAGTCGGAAGGCAACAAGGATGCATCAAATGCCAACACACAAGGAAGAGGTCAAGGTAGAAGTAGAGGAAGAGGCCGAGGCTCCTACAATTCTCATAAAGGTATAACATGCTATCATTGTGGTAAAGTAGGACACTATGCTAGTTATTGTTTGTTGAAGAATGGAAGACCAAATGGAGGCAATCAAAGGAGCCAAAGCAACTATGCAAGCACCTCAAGTGAAGGAAGCAAGGACACACTACTTGCAATGAGCCATGAGTATAAAAGCTCTTGTGAAGACGACAGAAAATGGTACATTGATTCAGGTTGTAGTAACCATATGTCATGTCAAGGAAGTTTGTTCACTAATCTACAGGTACCAAGTGGAAAAGGATGTGTTGAAGCAAGTGATGATACTCAACACATGATTGAACATATTGGAGATATAAGGCTTGGAGAAACAAGTAGAGCAAAAGTACTATCTAATGTTCTTCATGTTCCTACAATTTCAAAGAACTTGATTCCAGTAGGACAAATGGTAGAGAAGGGTTATCATGTCATATTCAATGAGAATGGGTTTCCACATGGAAAGGTCATGTACATTCAATGAGGGAAGAAGAAGATTTTAGAGTTGGAATTATGGCACAAAAGAATAGGACACATCAACATTCCAAAGCTAAAAGACATGAGCAAACATGAAGTAGTAAGAGGTCTTCCAAAATTCAATAGCATTGGACTAAATGAGTTATATGAAGCTTGTCAACTAGGAAAGCAAACGAGGTAGCCATTCAAGAGCACCAATTATGTGGCCCCAAATGTCTTGAACTTGATACATACGGATTTATGGGGACCAACCCAAGAGGCATCAATGGTTGGTAATAGATTTTTTTTCACCTTCATTGATGATCACTCAAGAAAGGTATGGCTATTTTGTATGAAGCAAAAATAAGAGGTGTTTTCTATATTCAAAAGGGTTAAAGTTGAAGTTGAAAAAGAAACAGGAAGGTCTATCAAAACCTTAAGATCCGATGGTGGAGGAGAATACTTCTCCAAAGAATTTTCAGATTTTCTACAAGAGAATGGGATCAAAAGGCAGTTTACTTGTAGGTATACACCACAAAAAAATGGAGTAGCTGAGAGGAAAAATAGGGAAATTGCTGAAATTGCAAGATGCATGCTCAACAAGATGAAGGTACCATTGTACCATTGGGTTGAAGCTACCACAACTGTTATTTGCTTGATGAATAGGTGCACAACATCAAGAATAGATCACTTGACTCCAAAGGAGGTATATTCTGGTAAGAAACCTGATCTTACACACCTCAAAGTGCTTGGATGTGTTTACTTTGTTCACATTCCCCAAAAAGTTAGAACAAGGACGGAACCAAGGTAAAAAAAATGCATTTTCATTGGCTACACAATGGAGCAAAATGGATACAAGTGTTACCACCCTAGAACAAAGGAAGTAAGAGTCTCGTGAGATGTGGTCTTTGATGAACTAAGAACATGGTATGAAGATGAAGGAAAGGAAAAAATTATTGAAGAAGATTGTGATTATTATGTAGGAACAAATCAAAGAGAAGTTCAACAATCAAGCACAAAGGTTTCAGGTCCAAAGGCATCTACATCAAATGAAGAATGTTCAACATGGAGGGGGAGTCATTCTTTGTCTCTAAATTGAGCTCATAGTAGAGCCAAAGAAGCAAGTGCTACTCCAAACAGTGAGATAGATGCAAGTGAAGAAGAATATGAAGAGGTAATCACTCCGAAGGTAAAGTTGAATAGGTTAAAGAAGCATCTTTCTAAAGGCAATGAAAGAAGATCTTCAAGGATGAGGTATCCAACTCAAAGGATGAGTTATGATAGTTTCATGGAAAAACATTTTGCAGTGATGCTCTAGATCAAGAGTTTGTGAAAGCATTGATGCAAGCATGTACTTTGGGATGTGCAAACTGAGTATGGGTCAGTTGCATATTCAGAAAAGCTTTAGGTTCTCATTTTTGAGCTCCCAAAGTCACTACTTCATGAAGATTTTCTCTCCCACAATCTACCCTTGACATACCCGTCTTTTCCACACCATAGCTTGGTCATATGACACCCGATTTCAAAAATTTTTATACTCCTAAGCTTTGCTTAAAAACCATTAAGGCAGCCACATCCAAGCCTAGTTTTTCATCATTTGGCATCCAAATCCACTTTTTTCACTTCAGATAGCTGTATATCTTTGAAGTACAGGTGATGAACTACATCTTTTGGACTGGCAAGGACTGTCAAAATTCAAAAGTGCTTTAGTTTCACTCAGTTTGTCCAATTGGGGCTATTGCTACATGAATTTGGCCTTGTTCTTGTTGGTTTTTGGTGATTAGAACCTCCTCAGACCAACCACACATTTCGAATTTTTGTTTGGGCCTGGTGAGGATTCAACATCAGCACCCTCAAGCTTCGAAGATCACTTGGATTTTTCTTCCACAGCTTTATTTTGTACCGTACAAAGTGCTCTTGTGATATATTTCTCTTCTTCTTGCATATTTAAAGTTTACTTCCATTCTTCTCATATACTCTAGTTAGAAAATGGGGGGTGGGGAGTGAAACATGGAGTCTAAAGGGAAACAGATAATAGAACACACTTCTCCATCTAAAGAGCAACTAGAGGATCTTGATCTTAGGATGGAGGAGGTAGAAATGGGGCAGGAAGTAGAGGAAAAACTAGAGGAAAAAGAGCCTCAACAAGAAGAATATACATGTGAGGAACTTTTGGATGAGTTTGTTACTCATGAACAATTTGCAGATTTAAAGGAACAAACCCTTAGATTAGAGAGAGACATAGGTAGCATCACATCTCTCATTCAGCAGCTCAAGTCTCAAATGATCTCACTTGAGACACATGTCACCTCTTTCCTAGCTAGGGAGGAAAGAGAAACCCCTTCTCTTCCTCTAGAGATTACTAGGAAAGATCCTTCTTTTCCTAGTAAGCACAAAGGAGAGAGCTCTAGGGAAGCCCAGCTCTGAAAGACCTAAAGCCACCTACCTTTATGGGGGATGACCGAGATAGAAACAAGGATGAAATCTACACTTTTTTATAAAAGTGGCATGATTTGCATCAATTGAAGGGCACCCCACGAGAGTACCGTGTGCTAGAGGTGAGTCTCTCGCTTGCTTGGCCTGCATGCTTATAAGTGGTGGATGAGTCTCAAGGAGGTGAACTCTATCCCTATAGATTGGACTCAGTTTGAAACTCTTTTCCTAAAAGAGTTTCTTCCTAAGAATGAGGAGGAGAGGAACTAGGATGAGTGGGATAGGATCACCTAGAGAGGTAGGCCTTTGGCAGTCTACATATCCCACTATAGGGAGATCATTTTGAAACTTAAGGGCTTAGATGATTTTCAAAAAACTAGAGGGTTTGTTAGAGGCTTATATAAAGCGATCAAAAGGGAGGTAATAAGGAATGCACCTAAGACGTTTGAGGAGGCGATCAAGTAAGCACAGATCTATGAGGACCATAACCATCCTCAATATGCTCCTATGGAGATGGATCAGCCCCTCAAGCCTCTTAGCACGACTAAGTTCAAGAAAAAGTCTCCATTGGGAAAAACAAAATTTTCATTAAAAAACAGAGATCACAAGGGCCTAGGTTACCTACAGATCAGTTTGAGAGGGCAAAAGAGAGAACCTGTGCTTTAGGTGTTTGTTTCCTAGCCATTCATAGTGGAACTGTCGACTCAAGAAGGGGGAAGAAAAGAAGAGAGGACCAAAGATTAGTACGGCCCCTAAAAAGGGCAAAAAGGCGGTCCACCTAGTGCAAACACTTCCTACTCATGGAACCTCTAGCTACAAGGGAGTGGAGGTGATGTACAAGGATATAGAGCACACCTGTTGTTTGATGCAGTCATTGTGGTCACCTCCGTTTGGACCACATGAGTTAGTTAAACTTCATGGTAGTGTATACGGGACCAGGGTGCGAGTCATGATAGACTCTACCACTCATAACTTTATAAACTATGCTCTAGTCAAGAAACTAAAGATTCCCCAACAGCCTAGTGCACATAAATACATAGTATCTATGATGCAAGGGGAAGACAAGAGGATATGGGATACTATGGTATCCAATTTGGAAATCAAAATACAAGATTATATAGATCACATGGACTTCCAAATTATGAATATGGAGAGGAAAGATCTTGTGTTAGGTAGAGAGTGGCTATGGGGGTTGGGAGACACACTTAAACACAGCTATCAACAACACACTTGAGTTTGAAAGAAATGGAAGTAAATTTTGTATACAGGGAGAGAGAGATGTACCTAGTGCACCTCTCATTTCATCTTTAGAGTTGTATAGTCTTTGTCATTTTCAGTATGTACAAGAGATCTTTTTATTGTATAGTCATGATATTGAGCATTGTACAGACAGTTCATCTGATGTATATTTTCATGCTAGGAATGTAAATATGGACAAGGCTTTCTATTATTCTTTCTTGCAAGAGTGTGTGGTTAAAAGTTTTAAAGATCTTATGTTTGAGTTTAGATATGTTTTTCCCACTGACTTACCTAGAGGGCTACCACCTGAGAGAGGGGACATTGAACATGCTATTGAGGTAGTTACTAACAGTAACCCTATTTGTAAGCCACCTTATAGGCTTAGTCTTTCTCAACATGAGGAGTTTGAGAGGCAATTATAGGATTATTTAGATAAGGGCTTCATTAGACCTAGTAACTCACCATGGGCATCGCCAATGCTCCTAGTTAAGAAGAAAGACGGCTCTATGAGACTATGTATAGACTATAGAGCACTTAATAAGGAAACTATAAAAAATAGATTTCCAATGCCTACATTCTAAGACCTATTTGATCAGTTACATCAAGCTAGGTATTTTACCAAGCTTGACCTTAGATTAGGATATCATCACATTAGGATTAGGGTAGAGGATGTCCCTAAGACTACATTTAGAACTAGATATGGGCAGGATGAGTTTTTGGTGATGCCTTTTGGTCTCACCAATGCTCCTCCTACTTTCATGAAGCTCATGAATAGTGTATAATGGCCTTATCTAGGACATTTTTTAGTAGACTTCTTGGATGACATTCTGTTGGGGGATTCTTGGACAAGAAGGGATTTGAGTGTTTGTAGGAGAAAAGGGAAAGACAAGAAGAGGAAATACACACTGGAAGCCTCTGTGGATTGATTACAATAAGACAAATACAATGTTGAAGCACAAGACAAACCAATGCTTTTGTGCAGAATCCCACAGAGTGCCCAATTAGAAAATACCAAATACCCAAGGGACTTGTTGCTGTCGGCCTCCTCTACACCAAACCTCCACCTTCTCCAAGCCTACACTTGTGCAAACCTTGCACCAAGCTTCCACTAAGGGGGAGGGATGGATACCTTCTGTCGGCATGCGCACACTTCAATGAGACCTTGGGATCCTTGGGGGACTAGCTTAGCACTCTTCTGCACACTTCCTTGGTCACTCTTCATGCACACCTTGCACTTCACTTCTCTGTGTTGCACACTGTGTGTCTCTTGCACTTTTCTCTCTTGCCTTGCTTAGACTATGCTTACTCTTGCTTACACTTGAATCATCCAAGAATAGTCCTTGCCTTGATTTCAGTGTCGATTCATGTACGCTCCTAACTACAAGAGTATCTTGGTGCTCACTTTGATGTCCCAAGATAGTCTCCAAAAGTTGCAGCCAACGACTCTTTGTTTTGTCCTGTAGTGACTTTAGACTAAAACCAAAAAAAATTTAATGGGGGGGCCATACTTTCACTTTTGCGTACGCTGCTGCTTCACATACCTTCACATTTTCCTTTTAACTCTTCAAATGTGCACATAAGGGAGGGTTCACCTGAACCTTCCAAAACACTTTGAACCTTAGGGAAATTAGAGAAATACCTCTGCAACGTGCAACCCACTTTCTCCAATTTACCCTTTGTGGACAATTCATTGTGCACTACCTGTGCACTTTGACACTTGCACTTTAGCACTTTGACTTTGCACTTGTTGACTTTGACCTTGACCTTGTTGACTTTGACTAGTTTGACTTTGAACTTTTGACTTTGAGTGTGGTTGACTTTGATTGCAATTGACTTTGACCAATATGAATTTTATGGGCTCAATAGTTGTCCACCACCTAATGTGCTCTCCGGGTACAACCAAAACTCTGAGGAGATAGGACACCGTAATACTTGTGCTGCAAGATTTTGAAAGAGGACACTGAACAACTACCAAGTCCACTAGAAACAGGAGAGAACCAGCACCAGAGAAGAACCAAAAAAATGGGAATTTTTGGCATGGAGGAGCAAAGGAGGGAAATGGGAGGGTAGAAAGGAGGTGGAAGGGAGGGCTGAGGGGCGGAGATGGATATGGTAGGGAGGGTTAATATGGGAGAAAGTGAAAATGATCAAACAATAGAGCTACAGAGGGTGCATATGGGAAATTATGAAACAGAAGGTAAGACCAAGTGAGTATAGACCATGTGGACAATGCGGTAAAAGAAAAACATGTGAAAAATGTGCTCAAAACATGTGGGTTTTTACCAAAAGTAAGAGAAAATATGGGAATTTGGAAAATAAAGCCAAAAACTGAGTCCAGATGTGCCAAAAAACATGAAAATGACTACAGTTTTGAAAAAAAACGGCCATCCGAGGCACAATCCAAATCCAAAAGCTTTGAGCCAATAAATATTAAAAAACATATATAATGTGATATATTTTAAGAAAAAATAGAATAAAACTTTCTCTCTCTCTTTTTTTTTTTGAACACGCTGTTGGAAAAGATAAAAATCAAAATAAAAATAAAAAATAAAGAAATAAAAATAAAAGATAAAAATTAAAAACAAAATAAAAATAAATATAAAAAATAAAATAAAATACAATCGGGGTGGGGGGGTGGCTACGGGTGGGAGGCTGCGGGTGGGCGGGGGGAGGGGGGGAGGGGGGGTGGGGAAGGGAGGGGGGGGGGGGAAGAAGGCGGGGAGGGGGAGGGGGGGGGAGGGAGGGCGGGGGGGGGGGGAGGAAGGGGGAGGGCGGGGGGGGGGGGGGGGGGAGAGGGGGGGGGGAGAAGGGGGGGGGGGGGCGAGGAGGAGGGAAAAGGGGGGGGGGGAGGGGTGGAGAGGGGGAAAGAGAGGGGGGGGGGAGGGGGGGTGGGGTTTTTTTTTTCTTTTCTTTTTGAAGTAATCTGAAAAAGCCAAGGGGGGCTTTTTTTTGGAAAATCCCCAAAAAAATTAAGAAAAACCTAGAAAAAAATCCCAAAAAATTGCAAAAAAATCCAAAAAATATCTCTAAAATTCTTGAAAACATTTTCTACAGTTCTAGGGTAATTTTGTCACACAAAACCACAGAGAGATTCCTTTATTCCTCCTATTTGGCAAGAAAATGACCTCAAAAAAAGATAAAAAATGCTAGAAAAATTCTAAAAAATGCTAAAAAATTCCCCAAAAAATGTACTTTTGCAGAGGTTATGAAATGCCTTCTAATTATGCTAAAAAATCAAGGAACAAGCATGAATTGGATAAAGAAAACTAGTAAAACTTAAGCAAAATGAACTGAGAAAGCTATGTACAACCTGGACAAATTTTGTCGGTTCCAAGTGATCCATAATTCTTTAGTTGGCTTGATGATATGCCTTGAGCCATGGTCTTGATATTTTGACTCAGAGAAACTCCTCCATAATCTCCAATTGTACTGCACTTAATTTGTTTTGTCTTTATTTTGGGCATGTTGACGACTTGATCGGGCCCCCTTAAATCCTTCCATAAAATATTATCTCCTTCATATTGCATCTTCTATTTCCAAACACTAGCAGGTACTCCTTCCACATCCTTGTAAAGCCCTGCACTTACTATCATAAAAATTGACATAATAGAAGATAGCCATACCAATATCCATAAAAAAGTGGCCATTGACATATGAGTTGGAATATCTTCATCACTGCTGTACTTAAGGGCTTTGCTTTTCTTCTATTTGCTATGGCCTTTGACTGAGACTGTTTCACTCGAATCAATATCATGAGTGTTTTCCTCTTTTTCTTCATATGCTTCTTCTCTACTTGAGTTTGGAGAAAATCCATAACAGGAAGATGGGTCTTCTGCATGGAGGCAAGCCAACATGTTTTCATCTTCATATAAATCTGCTCCTTCAAATAGATCTGCTTCCGGGTTGTCCACCAATTCTTCTTCCATACAAATACCAATTGTCTGCATCATGCTTGTATGTCTTTGATTGTCTGGACCTTCTTTTAAAATTATCTGCTGCAACTCTTTTCCCTCTTGCTTTACCCACATAGTGTCCTTGCCCCAGTCATGCAGCACATTGGCATGCCTTAACCAAGGTCTCCCAATTAACAGGGGAAAACTTCCTTCTACCTGTGGCAACCCTAAAACAACAAAGTCCAAGTTAAAGATGGTACCTTGTATCTTGACTGGGACTCCAGGCACCACTCCCATAGGCCTTACTATGCTTTGGTCTGTCATTGTTACAGTGAAGTTGGCAAGTCTCGAAGGGTATAGTCCAATCTTTTTCATGGTGTATTCAGGCATCAAGTTAATGCCACAACCACCATCCACAATAACTCCTTACCATCCACAATAACTCATTGAAACTCATGACCTTTAATGGAGACTGTTAGCCGAGGGCTCTTATAATCTATGAGGGGTGCTTCCCTACACTTATCTTTATGCATAATAGCAGCCTTTGCCACTAAAGTTGTGTGGACATTTCATCAATTATCTGCAAGAGTTTTGACCTGAATTTCTTGTCCATCTTTATTAATTCAAAAATACTGACCTCCTTTTTCATTGACTTGAGTAGTCTAGAAGCTTCTGATTCCTTAAGAGCATGGGCTCCATTTGACTTATCAAACTCCTCATGAGCCCTGTTGAATGCATGTCCAATGGCATCACTGGTACCTATGAAATTTTCTTTTTGCCTTGTCTCTGCACATTTGATGGCTTTGTCTTCAGATGCAACTTTGTCTTTGCTCAATCCATCAATTCTTGATTCTTGAGCTATATCTACTTGAGCCTTTCCCTTATTTCTTGTCTACACTGTAAAAGGTTCTATTTCTTCTAACTTCACCACCTTGGTAGATGGTGATGGCACATGGACTTGATCTACCCTTTCTTCGTTGCACAGAACAATCATTTGAATGTGGGGCCCAGATGGAGATGCTTGGTTCTTAGGACAACAATTAGTATAGTGGTCTCTGGCCTCTGGGCAGTTCTTGTAAGGAGGGGCATTTTCTGGGAGAGTGCACCTACTTTGATAGTGCCCACATTCTCCACATCTGAAACAAATAATTGGCCTTCTTGGCCCATTTCCAAGGTTATCCCTTTGTCTAGGGTTGTAATTGTTACCTTGATTGGGTGCAACCTCCATCACGTTTGCTGGTGGTAGGGGTCCTCCTTGGGCCCAATATGTTGTTGCAGACATTCCTCGTAATTGGCATTCTTGGGCCTCATGACCAGCTTTCCTGCATAATTGGCAAGTCACACTTAGCAGAGGACATTCACTTACTATATGACCTTGCTACACATGGTACACCAAAGTCCACTCTTGATGCCACCTCCTTTGAGTTCCTACAACTCCTGTCGCAGCTGTGCCAATTCCTCTGCTTGGGCCTCCTCCTCCTTTTGGAGTTTTAGTGCTTCAATCTCCCTTCTCAACTGAGTAACAACATTCTCCTCCTCTTTGTAGGGCTTATTCCTTTTTAAGCCCTCCAACTCCTTCCTTAGTTGGATTAGTGGATCCTCCATTTCTGTAGAATATGGTAGCTGAGAAGAACTTGCTCCATACTGTTGCCTTATCTGTTCCAATCGTGTAGCTGTGATGATGAATTCCTCTATGGAGGTTGTAGGCAACACTAATTCCTTGATTTTACATTGAGTGGCCACTCGAAGTGGCTTAGCTAACCATTTCTTAACAAAAAAATCATGTGGTGGGTCTGGTAATTTAGCCATTAGTGCCTTGGCCCTAGTCATAAACTCTAGGAACTTTTCACCTTGACCCAATCTCAAATTCTCTAATTCCTCTATGATGATCTCTGCAATATTTCCATGCTGAAATTGATTTTTAAATGCATCTTTCATTAGGTCCCAAGTTGTAAAAATGGTTCTCAGCAAACTGGCTGAACCATTTATCTGTTAATCCTTCTAATGTGGCAAGGAAGAGTATCAAAAAAGGCATCCTGCCGACCCATTAAGCCTCTAGTTTTGCATAGTGCCAAAAATCTTCTAATATGCTCGTCCGGATCTTCCTGAGCTAGGCCTTTCAAAGAAGGAAATTTTATATTTAATCTTGAGAGTAAGGTTTCCAAGTCTACCTGTCCCGCCATGCTCTTTACTGATGAGGTTGAAGATAATGGACTAGAGGATCTTCTAACAACCTTCCTTCTTGTTTGCTTGCAGGTGACCCTCAATGTTTGGGACCGGGTTGCGGTCATGAGCTGTTCATAGTCCACTTAATATGAGACACTTGATAAGAATATTTACCTTTTGGTTAATGAAGTTGCATTGTAGCATTGTCGACACTTGATCTCTTCTGTACTTTGCACTTGGTTTCTCCTAAACTCAAATCTCTTTGCAGGTCCCACCGTGCGTGCCAAATTTTATTGGGGGTCGATTGATTACAATAAGACAAATACAATGTTGAAGCACAAGACAAACCAATGCTTTTGTGCAGAATCCCACAGAGTGCCCAATTACAAAATACCAAATACCCAAGGGACTTGTTGCTGCCAGCCTCCTCTGCACCAAACCTCCACCTTCTCCAAGCCTGCACTTGTGCACACCTTGCACCAAGCTTCCACTAAGGGGGAGGGATGGATACCTTTTGTTGGCACGTGCACACTTCAATGAGACCTTGGGATCCTTGGGGGACTAGCTTAGCACTCTGCACACTTCCTTGGTCACTCTTCATGCACACCTTGCACTTCACTTCTCTGCGCCGCACATTGTGTGTCTCTTGCACTTCTCTCTCTTGCCTTGCTTAGACTATGGTTACTCTTGCTTACACTTGAATCATCCAAGAATAGTCCTTACCTTGATTTGAATGTCGATTCACGTAGGCTCCTAACTGCAAGAGTATATTGGTGCTCACTTTGATGTCCCAAGATAGTCTCCAAAAGTGGCAGCCAACGACTCCCTGTTTTGTCCTGTAGTGACTTTAGACTAAACCAAAAAAATTTTAATTGGGGGCATACTTTCACTTCTACGTACACTGCCGCTTCACATACCTTCACATTTTCCTTTTAACTCTTTAAATGTGCACATAAGGGAGGGTTCACTTGAACCTTCCAAAACACTTTAAAAACACTTTGAACCTTAGGGAAATTAGAGAAATACCTCTGCAACCTGCAACCCACTTTCTCTAATTTACCCTTTGTGGACAATTCATTGTGCACTACCTATGCACTTTGACACCTGCACTTTAGCACTTTGACTTTGCACTTGTTGACTTTGACCTTGACCTTGTTGACTTTTACCAGTTTGACTTTGACCTTTTGACTTTGATTGTGGTTGACTTTGACTATAGTTGACTTTGAGCAATATGACTTTTATGGGCTCAACACATTCTGATCTATAGTGCATCAAAAGAGGAGCACTTGGAACACTTAACAAAGGCATTTCAAGTGCTAAGGGAAATTTCACTCTTTGCTAAGGAGTCAAAGTGTGAATTTTTCAAAAGAGAGGTTAGATACCTTGGGCATATAGTCTCCCAAAATGGAATCTAGATGGATCTTGAAAAAGTAAGGGCTATTATGGAATGGCCACATCCAAGGAACCTGGAAGAGCTACACATCTTCCTAGGTTTATCAGGTTTCTATCAAAGATTCGTAAAGAATTATGCCAGAATTGCTATCTTGATGATGGAATAGCCTAAAGGGAAAAGGAAAACCTTTCATTGGGGAGACAAACAAAAGCAAAGTATGGAGAGATTGAAAGTAGCAATTGCTACAGCTCCACTTTTACATATAGCACATCCCCATAAACCCTTATTGGTTGAGACGAGTAGCGTTTGAGAGTAAGAAACTAAAACCGGCTTAGAAGAATTACTCCATCTATGAGAAAGAGTTGTATGCATTTTTCCATGCTTTGAAGAGGTGGCGTCATTAAAGTTTAATGTAGTGGCTCATTCACTTAGCCACATGCCTATGCTCAATGGACTGAGTTTTACTCAGATCACTACTGAGGTACTTGAGACCATTAGAGGAAAATGTGGCTTGGTCCTGCATATTCTGAGATTTGGGAAGCCATAGAGAATGGGGAGTGGTATATGGGTTTCCAGTGAGGATGGAGTATCGATGGGTACTCAAGAAGGATTCAAGTGGAAGAATTATAGTGTCCATGATGGATATCTGTTATATAAAGGTAAGGTGTATGTCCCTAGAGATCTTGAGATGAGACGACATATTTTGTATGAGTGTCATGACACACCTAGTGCGGGACACCCAAGAGTTAACAAGAATTATGATCTTGTTAAGAGGTGGTTTTACTAGCCTCGACTTCATAAGGAATTCCTTGAGTATGTGCTTAAGTGCACTAAACGCCAGGTCAATAAAGCTGAGAGATTGAGGATTGGGGGACTACTCCACCCATTGGATATTCTTAATGGGAAGTGGGAGAGTATCTCCATGGACTTTATATTTAGATTACCTAAGACACAGAGAGGGCACGACTCGATCTAGGTAATTATGGATAGGTTAACCAAAATGGCAAGGTTTATTCTGACACGTACTACAGTGAAGACACGAGGGTTGGCTAGACTCTTTGTAGAGAACCTATACCGGTTATATGGTCTTCCTTTAGACATAGTCTCTGATCGGGATAGGAAGTTCACTAGCCACTTTTGGAGAGCAGTCTTCAAAAGGTTGGACATGAAACTTAGCATGAGTACGGTTGAGCATCCACAAACGGATGGGCAAACAGAGAGTGTTAACCAAATCCTAGAAGATATGCTTCGAGCATATGTGAATGAAAGGCAAACTAATTGGGAAGAGTACTTACCTATAGTAGAGTTTGCATATAATAGTGCCAAGAACTCTTCCACTGGGCAGAGTCCATTTATGCTTATGTAGGGGTTTCAGCCAAGAGCTCCTTATGTAGTAGGATGGCAGAATGAGAAAGTTCAAGCTACAAAGGACTTCTTGGAAGAGATGAACGATATGCTTAGGCTTGCTAAGGACAGCATTAGGAGAGCTCAGGATAGAGCTAGAACCTATGCTGACCCTCAAAGGAGAGACATCAACTTTGAGGTAGGAGAGCAGGTATATCTTAGAGTTCCCTCTAGATCTGAATCCATGAAGATGGGACCTTGTCCAAAACTATCTCCTAGGTATTGTGGACCTTTCCAAATACTTAAGAGAATAGGAAAGATGGCTTACCAGCTACAACTTCCAAAGAATAGTCAAATCCATCTAGTTTCTCATGTTAGCCAGCTTAAGAAAAGGGTGGGTGAATTTGACAACCTCATTCTAGATACTGAGGTAGTAGAGCCTATTTTTATTCAATCTATTCCACATGAGCCTGAGAGCATACTAAGCACTCGAGAGAAATGGACAAGAAGTCACTTATATAAAGAGTGTCTAGTAAAGTGGAAAGATAGTTCATAAGATAGTGCCACATGGGGGTGGGTTAGCACCCTTCAGAGACGGTTTCCCAATTTTAGATTACCTTCCCAAGGGTCTTCTTAAGGGGAAGGATACAGGGAAACAACACGGAGATATGATCATGTATTGCCATACATGGGGATATAGTGGGAGTGATGGTTCTATATATTTTCTCTCTTTCTCATAGACCTTCCAATATCATTTTTGAGGAAAAAAACGGAATTATGGGGAAGGAAATGTTATGTAGAGTATCCTTTATGAGGTGGGAGTAAGAGGTATGAACCACCTCTTGGACATCCAAAGAAGGATACTCACATGAGTGCCAAGTGGCACTCATGTGAGAGGCCATGAATAATGCCTTTGATGACAAATAGAGAGAGAGAATGGGTAGACTCATCACGCGGTAGGGTGGAACATGCAAAGAGAATCTCCATGTTCAGTTTTGAAGTTCGTGCACAAAGAATTGAGCTCCAAGAAAATGAAGGGAATCCTTGGGAGGATTTCAACAGCAAGGTTGGCATTGTCAAGATTGAGGATGTATGTGGCCAAGACCTCCTTATATAAGTTCTTAAGTGTAATGACAAATTGATGATGTCATCAACAATTGATCTTCGGGTTTTGAATGTTTCAAGCACGTTGGTAGCATTAGTTCCTCCAAACTTTGAACCAATAATGAGATATATAGATTCAAATAAAATCAAAGGTTCAAGATGGTTTCCTTTGTGTCCATGAAATAACCTTCCTCCAAGATGAGGAGGTCCATGAGGAGGGGCCACATGACTTGTGGCTTGGGTTTTGATGGGATTCTTCTTATGGAACTCACGAATCTTGATTGGTCATCTAGGAAGATTTTATGTAGGTTTGCAAGTATGATCATTGATGTCATGCCCTTTCCAATGAATAAGGTATTCCAATATTTCTCAGGAGATTCTCAAATCTAAGACATGATTGACCTAAAATTCTTCATAATCCTCAATGTCGATAGGTGGTGAAGGACTAGGTTTCTCCCCGATCACTTTGATATCTTGTATAGTTCCAACATGGATACATGGAAAACTAGATGTATTCTCCAAAATAATGAGATATATAAATTCACATGAAATCTAAGGTTCATGATGATTTCTTTTGTTTCCATGATGATACCAAGAAGGAAAAGAAGTTTTGGACTATCCAAGATGGAGGAGAAAAATTGAAGATACCAGTGATGATAAAGCCCTAGAGGACTATGACACAAGTAAGGAGGACAATCAATGTTGAAAATCAAGTCTCAACTATGAAAAAGCAGTCATCCATGAGTTCTACAAGTAGAAAAATCCGAAATAAGGACCCAAAGTCATGGAATCAAGTTAGAAGCTCTACAAAACTCAATCAAATTCAAATCTCATCAGTCACCCATCAGAAATTGCACCTACATTGATTGGTGGGTGGTTAGTTAGATTTTAGGAAATGTAAATGCTCTATATAAGCACCATCCTACCTTTGTTTCTTGTGTTTCATGCATTTCAAGAGTTTCCCACCTAGTTTAGTGAAGTTTTAAACCCTAAAAAGCAGCCTTTTTGCTTGATTATCTCATAATTATCATAATTTTGCTCCTCTTTATCTAGAGGTGTAGTTATTACAAATCTGATTGTACCAAATTGTAGAGCATTGTTTTCTCTCTCATTATTAGTTATTTTCATTTATTTCAAGGTTAATTGGGTCTCTCATAGAGTGCCCCAAAAGTTTCCAAAGTTTCAAGTTATTTGACTGAGTGAGTTGTGAGAAACTGCAAAGTTTGTGAAGCTATATCTCTGCACATAGGCAAAGAGTGTTGCAAAGAGATAGCCTATTTTGCAATGGATGAATCTCCTATCTGGAATATCCATTTGGCATTATTTAAAGCTTTTTGGATAGCTTTTAGAATCTATTTTATGCCTTTAATGTTTGATTTTAATTCTTTGTACAAGTTCAGTGAAAAGTCAAGAACAATGAGCATATATCACTACATGTGGGCCTAATGGAGGACATCCATCTTCCATTGTTGCATTGGGGTGTTAGAATCATCCCCCATCAGTGGTATCAGAGCACTTGGAGGCTTGGAGACATCATTGGATATCATATTTAAGACTTGGAGGGATCAAACCAACTCATGGAAGCACAAGGAGGACTTATCAAAGCAAGAGTACATTAAAAGGGGGCTACATCAATCGAGACCTCAACTAGTCGAAGGTTACCAAGGGTGAAGCTATCAAAAGGTAATATTCACACCTTCTAAAGCATCAAAAAATTTGAGGAGAAGCTAGAGGAGCATCTTAGATCTCAGTATGGTTGAGAATAATGCACAAATACAGAAGTTGGAGAAAGGAATTGTGAACCATGGAAATTTAGAGTTAGAAACTACCTTATGGGCAAAGGATTGTTGGGATTAGTGATTGTGATAGAGCGAATTTCCCATATACATGATCGATCAATTCAATTGTAGGTCAAGGTACTTAATGAATGGATAGGAAGGGATAATGAAAGTCATATTCATTCTATTTCAAAACATAAGCAATATCATGATAGGGCATATACAAGACTTGGACACATCCAAGAAGGTTTGGGAGACCTTGGGGAGATTCTACTCTTCATAAACCAATGCAAGGAACATTCAGCTCAAGAATGTACTAAATAATCTTAGGAAAGCACCAATCACTAACAGAAATGAGTACATTTTGAAGGTTAAGGAGCTTGTAGATGCCCTAGGCTCAATTGGGAGCCTAGTCTAAGATGACGTTCTTGTTGCACACACTCTCAATGGTTTGAGAGAGATGAAAGGTGGAAAGACTTCAGCACATTAATGTATGTGAGGGATAACCTACAAGAATTTGATCAATTAGTCACATTGATGGTAATCAAGGAGATGAACCAAGGAGGTTCACAATCAAAGGGCAGTCAAACCCAAGTTTTCTATGCAGGTAGAGGCAAAGGCAAAAGAGTTGTACAACAATCCCAAGGAAGAGGGAGAGGAAGGTCAAACTCAAGCTCAAGAAAACAAGAAGGCTCCAACCAAAGCTATGGATGAAGAGGAAGAGGAAGAGGAGGAAGATTACATGGAAGAGGAGCATCCAATAGAGAATTCTACAATTGGAGACTACCGGGCCATTATTCAAGAGATTGTTGGTCCAAAGGAGAAGGAAATCAAGGATACAAAAGTAACCAAGGTAATTATGCAAGTACTACAACAAATTGAGAAAATTAGAACTTTCTTATGATGTATGGTTCAAGTGAAAGGGTCAATTCAGATTTTGTGTGGTACATAAACAGTGGTTGTAGCAACCATACGAGTTGCAATAAAGATGTTTTCTTTACTTTACACTTGCCCATCACTCAAGGAAATGTAGAGATAGTGGATGAAACTGAGCACAACATTACACATGTGGGAGATATTGCATTGAATGGATCTCAAAACTCCAAGGTGTTGAAGAATGTGTTGCATGTGCCCACCATCACCAACAAATTGGTTTCAATAGCCCAAATGGTTGAAAGAGGTTATGAGGTGAGGTTAAATGATCAAGGATGTTTTGTTGAAGAAACTATTAAAGAATAAAATCTCATAGAAAATGGAAAGAATTAAGAAAGACTCTTCACCATGGAGGTAAACCCATCAACCCCTCACATTATCTACTTGTCAATTGGAAATAGATAGATTGTAGAGATCAACTTGTGGCATTACACAATTGGCCACATAAACTTACAAAGGATGAAGGACATGAAAAGGAAGTCTCATGTGATGTTATGTTGCTCACGAAGTTGTTTTTTGATCTTGATTTGCAAGTTAAGCAAGTACCTATTTTTTGTGACAATATAAGTAGCATATGCTTGGCTCCAAATTCGGTGCCTCATGCAGGGTCGAAACATATAGAAGTGTCAATATGTAAAGTATTTTTACCAAAGGACCAATATGTAAGTATTTTTACCAAAGCTTTTGATGGAGTAAAGCCACAACAACTCAAGGCATGCATTGGAATTAAGGTCCTAGGCATTAAGACTTGAGCGAGAGTGTCAAAAATCAAGTCTCAACCATGAATAAGGATTCATTCACAATTTTTGTAAGTAGACCAATAAAAAATAAGGATCCAAAAATGTGGAATCAAGTTAGAAGCTCCACCAAACTCAATCAAATTCAAATCTAATCAATCACCCACCAAAGAGTGCGCTTACACTGATCGATGTTGGTTTTCTAGATTGTAGGAATGTAAAATCTCTATGTAAGAACCATCCCAACTTGGTTTCTTGAGTTGTATGCATTCCAATAGTTTCCCACTTAGTTTAGTGAAGTTCTAAACTCTAGAAGGTAACCCCCTTGCTTACTTATCTTATTTTTTTCATGATTTTGCTCCTCTCTATCTAGAGGCATAGTTAGGCTTTCACAAATGTGATTGTACAAAATTACAAAGCATTGTTTGCTCTCTCATTTTACTCATTTTATTTAATTGACTTCAAGCTTTATTGGGTCTCTCATATAGTTCCCCAAAGTTCTCCAAATCTTCAAGTTCTTTGACTGAGTGAGTTGTGAGAAATTGCCAAGTTTGTGAAGTTATATCTTTGCACGTAGGCAGAGAGTGTTGCAAAGAGATAGCCTATTTTGAAATGGATGGTTATCCCAATTGGAATATCTGTTTGGAATGATTGAAATCTTTTTGGATATCTCTCAGAGTCTAACTTATGTTGCAAAGTTTCATTTTAAGTCTTTATACAAATTTAGAGAAAAGTCCTAAATAGAGAGCATATATCACTCCTTGTGGGCCTAGTGGAGTGTTAGGAACATCCCCCATCAATCAAGAGGAATATACCAATAGAAAAGAAGATAATCAGAATAGTGAGAGCTTCAACTCTTCTAGATTCAGATGCAAAGAAAGAAAGTTCTCTAAAAGGCAAGCTCTTATTGAAATTCCCATGCAGATCTCTATTAAAGGGATATTACCCTCCCATTGCACTCTTCCCTCGAAGGAAGAAAAGAAGTGAAAAATGTTGGATTTTGAGGTCTATAGAAGCATGCGAAGAGCAGAAGGAAGAAGAAGAAGCTTGGAGCACAACACACAATACTGATTGTATTACCAAGAGAATTTACAAAGGTAAGTGACCGGTTAGGGTTATAGGCATATATACCAGTCGGGAAAAAGAAACATCCTAAAGAGGGAAAAAGGTACCCCGACGATCCTAGTGTGTTTGGACACGTCACTACCTAAACATATCAACAAATCCCCCCGAGGAATGATGCAGTGAAAAAGGAGCTGGCACTCATGTATAAGGAAGTTCCAAGTTATGTGGAAGCCGCATACAGGTATATTGAAAACCTAGACTTCACTCTCTGATAGACATCTCACCGAATATAAATCCTTTGAATGACATATTTGGGACAACAAAAGTGCATGAAATGAACTTTCTAACAAGCTAAAAACTAAGCAATTTGGATATGTTTTGTTCAAGGAACTTAACCAACCAAAATAGACTACTTGTCTACACAGGTATGCAAAAACACTAGAGTTCACTCTTTAGCACATATCTCACAGAATATAAGCTTTGAAGAACATATTTGAGATAAAGAAAGTGCATGAGATAAGATTTCCAATGAGTGTTTAAACACAAGAAATGATTACAAATACACTGAGATATGAGCTTCACAACAAAGCTATGTACAAAATGATGTGCGGCTAGAAGGAGTCTATGGGAAGACAAAATGACAAAATGATCACATCGGACTATTGGGAGCTCTTGCCTCTTTCTCTCCTTGTTTATAACGTGCTCTCACTCCACTTTTATAATGAATGAGCATGTGAAGAATTTTGTGCCTCCTTCTTAACTCACCACTTTCATTGCCACTTACTACAAGGCAGATATTGTATCTTTTACTCATCATGAATTTTGACTATACTTTTTTTTCTTTTCTCTTATTTTCCTTTTTCTCTATATTTGGTAAATTCATCCAAGCATAGATCATGTGAAAATGATCTTGTACATTTATCTTCAACACTCCCCCTCAAGCTCATTCGAGGGTTATCTTCAACCATGTCCTGCAAATTCATCACATCCTTGAAACCTTTGAGTTTAGAAGAATCCAAGAACTTTGTAAACATATCTACAACCTTCTCTTTGGTTTTGATGAAGTTTATCTCTACATCTTTGCTCAATAGTTCTTCCTTAAATAATGGTAGTGGACCTTTATGTGCTTTCACATTGCATGAAACATAGGATTGCTTGCCAAGAAAATACTTGACATGTTATCATCGTATATAGGGATGGTTCCAACTTGCACTTCAAGATCACCCAAAAGCTTTTTAATCCACATTGCTTCACATATGGCAAATGCTAGTCCTCTATATTCAACCTCCATGGATGAAAGTGCAACAATAGGTTGTTTCTTTGAGCTCCATGTGATAGGTTTGCTTCCTATCATGAACAGATAACCTGAGGTTGATCTCGTATCTTCCTTTGAACCTCCCCAATCAGCATCGCTAAAGCCTTTGACTTGCAATTCTTCTTCAATCTTGGCTGAATTTAAATGCTCACTTGTGTGGGCTTGCATAAATTGAGAAAGTACACCAACAACATTCTTGTAATGTTTCCTTGGATTAATGATCCTACAATCCTTCTATATGTTGTTGCATCTTCCAATAGTTCTCCATCATTTGAGCAAATCTTTGTATTTTTGTCCATGGGATGAGTGAGTCGTTTGCATTCACTCATTCCAAATCTGAACTGAACATCTAACAAGTACTTCCTTTGCATCAAGTAGATGCCACTCTTTCCATAAACAACTTCGATTTCTAAAAAATATTTCAGCTCTCCAAGATCTAACATTTTAAACTCCTTACCAAGCTTCCTTTTGATATCTTTAATCCTTGTAACATCATTTCCTGTTATGATTTCATTGACGTATATGCAAATATATACCTCTCTATTTTCTTCCTTCTTCATGTACAATGAAGGATCTGCACTACTTGGGTTGTATCCACATTTAGTTAGATATTCTACCAATCTCTGATTCCATGCTCTTGGTGCTTGCTTCAAGCCATAAAGTGCCTTTTTCAACCTGCAAAAAAAGTCTGGATGGTTTTCATCTTCAAATCCAACCGGTTGACTCATGTATACCTCTTCTTGTAGTTCTCCATTGAGAAAAGCATTTTTGATGTCGAGTTGATATAATGGCCACCTCCTTCAAGCACCAACTACTATTAATTTTTTTATTGTTTCCATCTTTGCAACAGGGCTAAAAACTTCATCATAATCTATACCTTGTGTTTGTTTAAATCCTTTGGAAACTAATCTAGCTTTATATCTAGCTAGTGAACCATCAACATTCTTCTTTACTTTAAACATCGATTTGTTTGGAAAAATCTTCATACCTTCTTTCCTTGGCACTAGTTCCCATGTGTGATTATCTTTGAGAGCTTTGATCTCATCTTTCATAGCTTGCTTCCATTCCTTTTTTGTGCAAGCTTCTTCATATGTCTCAAGCTCTTTATCTTTGATAACCTGCATCATGTATGCAAAATGTTTCTCCATGAAACTATCATAACTCAACCTTTGAGTTGGATGCCTTGTCCTTGAAGATCTCCTTTCATTGCCTTTAGAAAGTTGCTTTTTTAACCTATTTAGCTTTATCTTCGGAGTGACTACCTCTTCATATTCTTCTTCACTTGCATCTATCTCACTCTTTAGAGTAGCACTTGCTTCTTCGGCTCTACTTTGAGCTGAATTTGGAGACAAAGAGTGACTCCACCTCCATGTAGAACACTCTTCATTTGATGTAGATGCCTCCGGAGCTGAAACCTTTGTGCTTGATTGTTGAATTTCTCTTTGATTTGTTCCTCCATAATCATCACAATCTTCTTCAAGAATCTTTTCCTTTCCTTTATCTTCATACCATGGTCTTAGTTCATCAAAACCAAATCTCATGAGACTCTTACTTCCTTTTTTCTAGGGTTGTAACACTTGTATCCTTTTTGCTCTGTCAAGTAGATGATGAAAATGCTTTTTTGTGACCTTGGTTCCATCTTTGTTCTAACTTCTTCTAGAATGTGAACAAAGCATACACATCCAAACACTTTGAGGTGTGTAAGATCAGGTTTCTTACTGGAATATACCTTCCCTAGAGTCAAGTGATGTATTCCCAATGTTGTGCAACTATTCATCAAGTAAATGGAGGTTGTGGTAGCTTCAGCCCAATAGTACAATGGTACCTTCATCTCGTTGAGCATGCATCTTGCAATTTTAGCAATTTGCCTATTTTTCCTCTCAGCTATTCCATTTCGGTGTGGTGTATACCTACAAGTAAACTGCCTTTTGATCCCATTCTCTTGTAGAAAATCTAAAAATTCTTTGGAGAAGTATTCTCCTCCACCATCGGACCTTAAGCTTTTGATAGAACTTCCTATTTCTTTTTCAACTTCAACTTTGAATCTTTTGAATATAGAAAACACCTCTGATTTTTGCTTCATACAAGACAGCCATACCTTTCTTGAGTGATCATCAATGAAGGTGACAAAAAATCTATTACCAGCCATTGATGCCTCTTGGATTGGTCCCCATACATCTGTATGTGTCAAGCCCAAAAGATTTGGGGCCACATAATTGCTCCTCTTGAATGGCTGTCTCATTTGCTTTCCTAGTTGACAAGTTTCACATAACTCATGTAGTCCAATGCTATTAAATTTTGTAAGACCTCTTACCACTTCATGTGTGCTCATGTCCTTTAGCTTTGGAATGTTGATGTGTCCTATTCTGTTGTTCCATATGTCCAACTCTAAAATCTTCTTGTTCCCACATTGAATGTAGATGACCTTTCCATGTGGATGTTGGACATCCAAAGTGAACATCCTTCTTCTCTTCTACCTTGAGCAATGACCTTGAAGCCTTCCTTTGGATTCTTTATGAAGCACCCATTCTCATCGAATAGGTCATGATAACCCTTCTCTACCATTTGTCCTACTGAAATCAAGTTCTTTGAAATTGTAAGAACATGAAGAACATTAGATAGCACCTTTCCTCTACTTGTATCTCCAAGCCTTATATCTCCAATATGTTCAATCATGTGTTGAGTATCATCACCTGTTTTAACACATCCTTTTCCACTTGTTACCTGTAGATTAGTGAACAAACTTCCTTGGCATGACATATGGTTACTACAACCTGAATTGATGTACCATTTTTTGTCATCTTCACAAGAGCTTCTATACTCATGTCTCATTGCAAGTAGTGTGTCCTTGCTTTCTTCACTTGAGGTGCTTGCATAGTTGCTTTGGATCCTTTGATTGCCTCCATTTGGACTTCCATTCTTCAACCAACAATCATTAGCATAGTGTCCTACTTTACCACAATGATAGTATGTTATACCTTTTTGAGAATTGTAGGAGCCTCGGCCTCTTCCTCTACTTCTACCTCGACCTCTTCCTTGTGTGTTGGCATTTGATGCATCCTTGTTGTCTTCTAAATTGTTTTGATTGTAGTCCGAGTTGTTGTGACCTCTTCCTTTTCCTCTTGAGCCTCCTCTTGAGTTCCTTCCTTTACCTCGACCTGCATTTAACATTTGGTTGTGGGTGTCCTTTCGTTTGGGGCCACCAAAGCTAAGCTCTTCTATGACAAGATGAGGGATTAGTTGTTCAAAACCTAGATATGTATCGTTCAAGTTAATGGAAGTTATAAAAGGCTTTCACATTTCATCTTCTCTCAATCCATTGAGAGTATAACACACAAGATCTTCGTCTTCAACCGTTGTGCAAATAGAAGCTAAAGCATCACTTAGATCCTTAATCTTCAAAGTATATTCAGTTATGGATTGACTCAAACTTTTCTTGATTGTGTTCAACTCATTCTTGAGTTGAAGTTTCCTAGCTTTAGTATTTGTTGAATACATCCTTTCAAGATCTTCCCAAGCATCCTTAGCTTTCTCCAGATGTTGAATATGCCCTACCATGGCAACAGTAATGAATTGTGAAATACGGAACATGACTCTCCTATTCCCCTCTTCCCATTATTTTTCTTGCCTCTTTTGGACTTTGGTGGCCGTAGCTTGATTGATTTGACATTGAGCATCATCGTCGCTCATAGTACCCCACAAGCCTTTGCCTGTTAGGTAGTTGGTCATTCTAAACTTCCACACGAGATAGTTATCCTTATCCAATTTCTCTACTTGTTGACCCAAATCAGCCATTGAAGACTATAAAAAACTTTGAGATTTACTTGGAATAGTTATATTCTCCTTTGCTCTTCGTTTGTGAAGCTCCCCCTTGTTTTGTAGCTCCTCTTTTGCTTTGCTTCAACTCCAACTCTGTTGATGAAGATTCAACATCAAGTTTGCTCTGATATGAACTATGGAGAATGAGTTCTTCTATGCACGAAAGTCTATAGTGAACCCTTGTATGTCTAGCACTTGTATAAATAGCTACACCTTAGAGAGCTTGCTACTCTCAATACAAAACTCAAAAGGACCTCTACTTGTCCACACAAGTATGCTAAAGAATTGAACTTCACTCTCAGAGTGATAACTCCTTGAATATATATCCTTTGAGGAAGATATTGGAGGTAGAGAAAGTGAAAAAAATATCTTTCCAACAAGCTAAAAATCAAGTAATTTAGATGCATTTTGGTTAGGAAATTTAACTAACCAAAATAGACCACCTATGCACAAAAGTATACTCAAAACCTGGACTTCCCTCTTTGATAGATATCCCATAGAATATAAATCCTTTGAATGAAATATTTAGAACAAACAAAGTACATGCAAAGAGCTTTCCAACAAGCTAAAAAGCAAGCAATTTGGATATGTTTTGGTTGGGGAACATAACCAAGCAAAATAGACTACCTGTCTACATAGGTATGCAAAAAAACTGGACTTCACTCTTTGATGGATATCTCAGAGAACATATAAGCTTTGAAGAAGATATTTCATATAAATAAAGTACACAAGATAAGATTTTGAATGAATGTTCAAACACAAGAAATGGTTATATATACAGTGATATACGACTTCACAAAAAAGTTGTGTACAAAATGACATGTGGATGGAAGGAGTCTGCGGGAAGACAAAATGACAAAATGACCAAATCTGACTATTGGGAGCTCTTGCATCTTTCTCTCCTTGTTTAGAACATGTTCCCTTTCCACTTTTATAACCAATGAGCATGTGAAGAAGTTTTGTGCCTCCTTCTTAACTCACCACTTTCATTTGATTGCCCACTACATGCCACTTACTACAAGGTCAATATTGTATCTTTTACTCATCATGAATTTTGGCTATACTTTTTTTTCTTTTTTTTATTTTCTCTTATTTTCCTTTATCTTTATATTTGGTAAATTTATCCAAGCATAGCTCATGTGAAAATGAGCTTGTACATTTATCTTCAACACTTAGTGCAAGCATGGAACATTGGGTTCCTCACAACTGGCAATGCGCTCTGACTATTAGTGAAGACGGTGGTGGCAGAAAACTGACCAACACCCAAATCAGCCATAAGGCATCTAAGCCACACACACTAAAAAATCATTATGAAAGTTGCCCTATACTCAGCCTCACAATTGCAAGCGACCATAGTAGGGTGCTTCTTGCTCAACCAAGATGTACATGAGTTGTCAAGCATGAAACAAAAGGCACTAGTGGGCTAACTCAAAAAAAGCATGTAAATCTAGCGGTAGTGATCTCCCCCTGGGATAAAATAATCCAATTCATTTGGTACCACTCAAGTAGCGAAAGATGTGCTTAACCACCTACCAATGCTTGACATCTAGGCAATGCATAAACCTCCTCATGTGTGAGACAACAAAGTGAATATCTGGCCAAGTAATTCATAAATAAATCAAGCATCTAATAGCCTACCGATAGAGAACAACATCAAATGCATCTCTAGCATCATGATGACTCAATCATAAACCTATTTCCATAGGAGTGGCAATAGGTTTGCAGTATTCAAGGCCTGGAAAGGATGAGATATTGCCTCATTTGCACCAGCAATAGACTGTCCACCTATAAAAAGAGGCAGCAAAGTATCATATATATCTTTGGAGTTAACTCATATCTCCTTAGTACATGAAAGTAATGGTTGAATAACATCTTCCATAAAAACAACATCATGACTAACAAGAATGGGTTTAGACTGTGGATGATACAGATGATATCCTTTGCTTTCAGAATTGTACCCAACAAAAATACATTTCACTTCTTTATCATCCAATTTCCTATGTTGTTGTTTAGGCACTAATGCACATGCCAGACAACCAAAGACACACAGGTGAGAAACAGATGGCTTGCAACCATGCCAAGCCTCATATGGAGTGATAGACTGCAATGCTTTAGTGGGACACATGCCTAAGTACATATGCTGCACACATTAGAGCCTCAAGCTAGAAACTATGCCAGACTCTTGAACATACACTTCACCATCTCCATGAGTGACTTGTGCTTCCTTTCAACAACTCCATTCTGTTGAGGTGTATATGGCACTGTACACTAATGTTTTATCCCACATTCAACAAGAAATGTACTAAAGTAAGAAGACATCTATGCCCCCCCTCGATCAGAGTGGAGGGTGCCCATTTTACATGCTGATATATTTTTTAGCCAAAATTAGAAACCATTTGAAGCACATAAACACTTTGGACTTTACTTTCAGTGGATACACCCATGCATGCCTAGAAAAATCATCAATGAAAGTCACAAAGTAGAGGTAGTTCCAAAAAGCACGTGTCTGCATAGGACCACAAATATCACTCTGAACAAGTTGGAAATTTTTGAGTAGCTCAAATTGAGCCATCTTTTGGGAAAGAGGAATGCTCCATTTTGCACAAAATACA
Source organism: Ceratopteris richardii (assembly GCA_020310875.1). Taxonomy (NCBI): domain Eukaryota; kingdom Viridiplantae; phylum Streptophyta; class Polypodiopsida; order Polypodiales; family Pteridaceae; genus Ceratopteris; species Ceratopteris richardii. The sequence goes on from CM035429.1 coordinate 50,582,547, forward strand.
ACCTTCACAAAAATTTTTACCAGGTGCCTCAAGTTTGGGAAAAGAGGACACCATTTGAGATTTATGCAGGCATAACAAAATAATAAAATTTAGATGACCAGATCATGCATGCAAAACTTTGCATCTGGCATAGCCTAAGAATCTTGAACTGCACATGCTGAATCATTCAAAAATTTTGCATAATTTATGAGCTTATATAGTCGAGGACATAAAATGCTAGAAGCAATAATGATGTTGCCATTTGACATATCGTGAACTGTACATCTATCATTAATAAATTTCACAACCAAGCCGATCTTGGCTAATGCTAAAATTAATAGCAAATTTTTCTTGATCCCTTGCACAAATAAGAATCTACGAGTGTAAAAGAACAACCACCAGAAATAGTCAAAATGATCTTACCAACTCTCACAATAGGATAAGAGGATTTGTTGGTGCATGTGACAATATTCCCTATAGGGGCAGGCTCAAGTGAAGTGAAGAAATTGCACTGCAAGGTAATATGTTTTGATGCCCCACTATCAAAGTACCAAATATATGAGTCTACTGTAGACATACGTTATAAGATTAGCAAACTCTCTTTTGGGTATAGAGCCTCCACAACAACCATTCCAAGCTCTTTCTTCTTTGCCTCTTTTGCAGCCAGTTTTGGACAAATCTTTATAACGTGATTATTTCCTTTACATTATTTGCAAAACAATTTCAGATTTTCTATTTTCTTCTCATCTCTGTTATCTTTCTTTGATTGTGTGGAGTTAGCAAATTTCTACTTACTAGTAGATGAGCATTTACCTTTGCCCTTATGACTAGCTAGGAAAGCTTGATTTGCAATAGACATAATGGACCTATTCTGCCTAGAACGATCTTCTTGCAATAGAACAGAGACTAAATCTTTTAATGTTAAGGCATTTGGGTTTCCTTTCATAATTAATCAAAGAGTAGAAGCAAAAATCTGATATGAATCTGGAAGACCATTTAAAATAGTGTGCACAAGTGAACTGTCTAGCAACATCTCACCAACAGAAATCATCTGGTCCTTCAAATCTTTGATATTTGTCACAAAATTATCCATGGAATCTCCTTCATTCATGTGCTCCCTCTCAAAATATTTCTGGAGGTAAGCAACACGAGCCTCATTCCATGCCTAGTATAAAGTGGTAAGTGTACCCCACACATCCTTTGTTGTTCTATAGGAGCGAATGTGAGGAATAATGGCATGTTTGATAGACAAGGTTATCAATGCATGTGCGTGAGCATCTCTACCATCCCAACAAAGTTTCTCTATAGTACGTGCAACACAAACTGAAAACACGAATAAGAACCTGAAGAATATCACCATCTTCAATCACCTTTAACAACTGTGTTTGCAGGTGTACTAGGATGTTTTCAACACCCTGTGCAATATTCCATAGTCCTTTTGCAACCAATACATGATGCATCTTATAAGCCCATAATGGGTAATTGGTACCATCCAAGTTATCCTCAACTGCCAACATAAAAAATACATCACTGCTTTTAGGCATGGCCATTGACTAAGATACCCTATTGTAGAAAAATGATTTTATCTCAAAAAGTTGAACAAAACTATTCAATCAAGTTATGCTAAACCTATAGCAGACTTTGAGGCCCTTACAATGATGAATTGAAACCTGTATATATCTTTGGCACATAAAGACAAAATTTCCTGCACAACCATTGTGATAGTGCATTTGAAGGCCAAAATGAGCTCAGATCATGATTTCGGCACCATAGAGAAAAGATTTCTTAAACTCCTAATTGCCATGAGCATGCTCACCAAATTTCATGTGAATTTGAGACTATGACATGAGGGGTTTCAATGATGCCCTAGATGAAGCAACAACCTACTCTGATATTGATTGCTAGAGTTTGAGGTCTGTGGAAGCCTCCAAACAGCACAAGGAAGAAAAAGAAGCTTGGAGCACAACACACAATACTGAGTGTATTACCAAGAGAATGTACAAAGATAAGTGACCTGTTAGGGTATAGGAATATATACAAGCCGGGGGAAAAAACCTCCTAAAGAGGGAAAAAAGTTCCCCGATGGTCCTAGTGTTCACACACATCATTACCTAAATATATCAACAAATCAAAAAACAATCCTGAAGATTCATTTTGAAATGCATATGATAGACTAGAATGGAATTTTATCCTTCAATCCTAAAAGACCTTGGGTATGGCCCTAAGTCTATAAAAATGGTTTATGCGCTTCTAAGGAATTTTTCTACTTGGAGTAACATTAATAGCAATTGGCTATCTACCTTGGGTGCTTCAATAGGCAAGGTGGTCTGCTTTGCCCTATTGCTTTTTGTTATTGCAGTTGATGGGTTTAGCTACTATCTTGATAATCAAGTGCACTTAGGGCACATTTGGGATCTCTCTCTATCTCATAGTTAGGATGTCATTGTTCTAAGACTCTTCACCGATGACACGAATGTGTTTCTTCATAATGATGTTGCGTATGTCTGCTACTTCTAGCATTGCCTTGAAATTGTTTTTGAGGCCTTTGTGGGCTCTCTAGATCTAAAATCAACCAATCAAATATTCCTTGCAAATCCCTTCTTGGTCCTCCCCCACATTTTTTGAGGGCTCAAGGGTATTAGCAGCTTCCTAGTGGCCAATTACTTCATCTACTAGAAATACTCATATGATTTGGTGTTTTGATGGGCCAATGGTAGGATAGGGAGCTGGCCATGCTTGACAACAAGATTGGTGATTAGAGGGTACGCAAATTAATGTTTTGGACATGCAATGGTGGTCAACATGTTCCTTATCTCCTCTATCATCTGCTTCTTGGCATGTTAGAGGTATGCAACAAGGAGATGTTGAATTTGGAAAGGATTTCTAAAAATTTCTCTTGGATAGGAAATTCCAAATTGAAGAGTTGTGCTGAAGATCAAATGGGAAATCTACTCTAGGTGAAAGGGCATGCGTGGACTAGGTATTTTGGATGTGGAGGCATAGGCCAAGAAGATGGTGGTAAAATGGATTATTAAATCTTGGAGTAATGACAAAGCTTCTTAGGCCAAGCTTATTTTTTTAGTCAGTTACATCGTTTCTTTTTATTAGGATCCCTAGATGCAAAAAGGTTGATTTATTCACTCTCTTGTTCCCATTCTCAATTTTTCCTAAGGATTCAAACCTTATGTGCTCCATGTGGAAGGGGTGGAACAAGATGAAAACATTTGGCACCATTAATAATGATTGGAAGTGGGTTGTTGGCATCAAACAACACAACTCTATTTGGTTCATAATGATTGGTATCACAAAAGTGGAATTTGAGAACCTTCAAAGAGCTAAGGCTCACTAGACCAAAGGTTTTTGTATGTGGAAGCACCTCCAGAACCAAGATAGAAGTCATTGGAATAGACTTCGGGACATTGACCCAATTCCTAGATTTGAATTCAAAGATTTAAGGCTTGTAAGGAAAAGAATCAATGCTTGGGATGACTCAAAACTTTCCTCTTTCTTGGCCAAGAACCCGCCCCTTGCTTGGGTGGTTTGAGGTGGTAGAACGGCAACAAAGTTAAGGATACTTTGAGAATCAAAGGAGATATGGAATTTTATCACTCACTTAACAAGAAGAGGTGTTTGAATATAAAATATGATGAAATATGTGGTGTTCCCGCTTGGTGTAAGCAAAGCTCTAGTGGTAGGGAAGTCTTGGGTCATCTTCTGTTGGAATTGATGAAAAAGAATTAAGGTTAGAAGATGATTGTAGGAGAATCAAGCTACCTTATGACCTAGAGGAGGACTTTCCAACACGGTATAAAAGGAATGAGCACACACTTGAAGCATTAAGTGATTCTAAAGATGATCAGAAGGCTCTAAGGAGAGAAATCAACTCTTGGAACTCCAAAGGTAAAGCCAAAGTGCAAGAGTTGAGGGATGTAGCTAAATGCTCTCAACAAACAATCAGAAGGTCAACTAGAGAAAAAAGGAAGCCTAAAAGGTATGGTTATGACACACCATTGGTCACTTAAAACCCTATCTATTAATCATAGGATTCAAATTCTAAGGATCCCTCATCCTATGAGGGAGAAAAAAGGAAACCTAAGTGGATAAATGCCATGGAGGAAGAGATTGAAGCCCTACAAGAAAACTACTCTTGGGAATTTTCACCCAAGACTTCATCTACGAATATCATGGGTTCGAGGTGTATGTACAAGGTATTAAAAAACTCTAACGGGACTATCGAGAATGCTTATGGGCATTGCGGCTTCCAAGAATTAGAAATCTACCAAATGCATGCAAAAAATGCAAATCCTTAATGGATGGATATCTAAAGAGCTATACATGGCTCAGACTCTTGGTTTGAACACTCATCATTTCTTGAGTATGTAGGCTAATGAAGACCTTATATGGTTTGAAGCAAGCCCCAAGGGCTTGGAATCATAAGCTTGTCACTTATTTTTAGGATAGAGGATTTATTGTGAGAAATGTAGATAATTCCCTCTTTATCAAGAGGAATCAATTTTAAGTCATATACCTCTATGTGTATGTTGATGATATCATAATTTTAGGTAATGATGTTGAGGCTATAAGGAGGATCAAGCTTCAAATGAAAGAAGAGTTCAAATTCAATGAACTAGGAAAACTCACATACTTTCTAGGGTTGACAGTAGTATATACAGAAAAGGGGATGTATCTTACTTACACAAAGTATATCAAAAGCATGCTTGCCAAGTTAAAAATGGAGAACTCGAAATTGGCAGGTACACCTATGGAGATGAACCTAAAGTTTAGTGCTTATGGAAGATATAACAAGCTATGAGAGTCTAGTAGGTAGCCTAAGATATTTTGCCTTGACAAGGGTTGACATTTGCTATGGAGTAAGTGTCTTAATTCAGTTCATGCACACTCCTAAGAAACCTCACATGGAAGCATCCAAAATGGTACTCAAATAATTGAAAGGGACCATCAAGAAGGTTTGCATTACCCATACACATCTGATATAGATATCAAACTTTTCTTTGATGCAGATTGGGAAGGCTTTAAGGATGATAGAAGAAGCACATCAATATATCTCTCTTTTGTAGGCACAGAGCTTATTTCATGGTCCTCAAAGAAGCAATCCACTATTGCACTCTCATCAACCCAAGTTGGATACAGAATAGAAGCTAATGCAAATCAAGAAGAAGTGTGGATCATAACCTTGTATTTTGACTTAGGTCTTAAGCCATCTACTCCTCACATTTTTGGGGATAATATTAGCTCATTACATCTTCGTGCTAACCATATCTACCATTCCAAGACTAAGTACATAGAAGTGCATTATCACTATCTCAAATAGAAGATCACAAGCAAGAAAATTCATTTGTCATATATATCTACCCACCAACAATGGGAAGACATGATGATCAAGGCATTAGAGTAAAGTTAAATAGGTTCAAAGCAATGATTTGATTACAAGAGATATTGAAGAATTGAAGACTCAAGCTTCTTAGGCTTGAGGGGGAGCTCTTGGTGCAAGGAGCAAGCCTAAGATCTTTGCTTATGCTCTTGAATTCTCTCAACTATCATCATCATAAATGTAATTCATTTTGAGCATATGGTTATGAGGTTCAAAGTTTAAAGCCTTGAACTTATCTCAATCAATTGTAAAAAAAAGGTAGGAGAAAAATTTGTGATCTAATGAGAGCCAAATTGCAATCATCTTTTTGAATTTAGATTCAAACTCATCCTAAGATTTAGGACTACCTTTTTGCTAGATGGTTCAACCAAATTCAAGTTCAAAAACATGTATAAAATGACTACATTTTAGTCATGAGATAGCAGATCCTTATTGTGAATTTGAGCTTAGTTTATAAGCTTACTTTGTACTGACTTGAATTTAGAGAAGTCTTGCACAACACCTTTGTATCATATGTGCAATATCAATAAACATTATGATCCATTTACATTGATTCCTCATTCTCTGTGTGCTGCTATAGTACTTTGAGTTACACAGTCCTCTTGTTTGGTTTATTTCTCATTCTGTGGATATCCAATATCCAATCTATCACTTATATCACTTAAGTAGGACTATTTTGATTTTATGCATAAAGTTTCATCAACATTGAAATATGAGTGCTTCTCGAAAGAAAACCTGCCTTGTTCTACATCCAATAACTATAAAGAAATAGTTACCTTATACACTATGATGTAGCACAACAGTTGGAATCTCCATCAATGAGAGGGATTATCTGAGTTTGAATCCTACCAATGTATCCTACACACCAATCTTTTTCTTTTCTATGCCTCATGGTGATGAAGTATTCTATGATTTTAAGAGTAATGATCAAACTTTTTTCGTGTACCACCATGGTTCTATTGGATAGAACATATCCGTCAATAGTGACATGTCTCAATTTCAAAACTCAGAGCTTGCATTGCTACAAAGAATATCATTTTGGAAATACATCAATTTGAGTTGATGAAAACTCCGTGCTTAATTGATGCAAATCTCTCTCTTGTAATTTGATGGAAAGGTAAGCCATACATGCGATGAAGAAGAGGCATTTGTGAGGATAAAGAGAAGAAGGTGGAATTTCTTCTACATTATGGAGAAGATGTTGATGAGCCATCAAAGGTCTCCATGGAAACTCCACCATGCTCTCATACCAATGTTGGGAATTGGAATCATGACCTACTGGTTAGGGGTATGATGGGCTAACCGCTTGTCCCAAAAGCCATGGTTGAGGATTACTTCTGCATCCTCTCTATTAAAGTATGGTTCAACCATCTCCTACGAAGGTTATGTGAAAAGTAGATGTATCAATGACAACAAAGGAATCTTGTGATATGTCTATTTAAGTATCACAAACTAGTTTCAAGGATAATCACGATATGTCTTCTCTATTTTCTCCACATATTTCAAGAAAGAGTGGACCAAATGGATCTAGTATAATAGGTGGATCTTATAATGTGCCACCTAATATTGCTCATAATAAAAAAAAACAAAATAAATATCATTTGCAAAGCAATATTTATTTGAGCTTCATCTTAAATGGAATCAAGCATTTTTAACATAAATTCCTTTCAATGTTATTCATAAGGCAGTCCTAAGAATGTCATTGCCATAGTAACTGATAATGCATCTAATTTTCAAAGTGCTAGAATTGTGATACAAAACAAGTATGAAGGCATTACTTGGGTTCCATGTGCAACTGCCACACTAAATCTACTATTGAAAGATATAGGTATATGATCTTTCATCAAATAGATTTCATTAAATGCAAATCACGTGGTCAAATTTATTAGAGAGCATCAATTTTCATATTTTCTCGTTCCTTCAAAATCCCTGAATAAAGCAGTTGGTATCTTTTGTGCTACATGATTTGCAAAAATATATATTATGATCAATGGATTATGGGAATTCAAGCCAACATTTATACAAATCATTGCAGATCAAATATGGGAGGCATGGCTAGAGAAGTATCCTTCTTATCAAGTTATGGCTTTGAATTGTATCTCTTTGATACATTCACAAAATGTTTGGCATAATCTTAAAAACATTGTCAGTATCAGTAAACCGTTTGTGAAACTTTTACAAAATTTTTATTTCCATACATTTTTTATAAGAGACATTTATTGAATCATGATAGAAGCTATTCAGAAAGTGAAAGACATGAATCATTTCACATCAAGAGAAAAAACATAGTATCAATAGCAGAGACACAATGGACACAAATGCATACTTATTTACATGGAAAAACATTCTTCTTGGATCTAGCATTTCATCTTGATGGTCAAGCATCAATAAAAGAGGTCATGGAAAATTTCAAAACCACATGTAAATTATTACTTCTAGGCATAGATGGTGGAGATGCATTCCATTAGAGGCTAGATTATGTAAATCGAGAAGGAAGTTTTGGAGATCTATGGCACACTGAAGCGATTCAAAAGGCATGCACCTCCTTTATGGTGGAAAGATTATGAAGGTGAATTCAATGGAGGTACAAAATATATATTTGAGAATGTTTTTAGTAACAACTTCAAGCGGTAGTTTTGAACATAATTGGAGTGCATATGATTTTATTCATTCAAAACAAAGAAATCGATTAAGTGTATCACATGCTAGTGATTTGGTATATGTTTTTTGTAATATGAATTTGTTACATGCTCCAACATAATTTAGCTTTTATAGTAGCACAATAAACTTTTGTACAATTTCGAACTCATGAAAGTTTAGCAAATGATTCATGGAGTGATCATGAATTATATGTAGACCAAAATGATGGTTCATACATGGAGGAAATAGATGACATGGTACTTGTAATAGATGGTGATATTCAAAATGAAGAAAATGATGTATTCTAAATACTTTAATTAAATTGAGTAGCAAAAAAGGTTTCTTGATCATAAGGTGATGATTCTAAATATTACAAAAAGTGGCTTGTCTACTTAGTGTTTTGTTGATTGAATAATTTATCAATAGTGAACTGATAAAAAGATGATGATGCCTTTGATATTCTTCCATACCTATTCTCATATGCATCCAAAGATATTTGTAAATTTTTCACTTGATTTCCTAAATTGTCAATTCTCTTTTGCTCATCGTCAATTCTTGTGTAAATGTGGAATTTTTAATCCTTCATTGACTAACTCTACTCCCTATGATGATAAATCATGAATAAGGGTATGTTCTTTGGGTAGCAAAATATAGGGAAGCTTTCAAGGAAGAGGGCCTTAATGTCCTTGATTGCAAAATTCTACATGAATTCGAGGAAAAACCAAACCTATACCTACATTTTTTGGGTGATCATCGCAATCTGCACATTGATGAAGGATATCTTGTACATAAATGTTTTGGATGCAATATAGTGCAATTTGATTATTTTTTGGTAGTGATCGATCATTCAACTTGGAAAAATTGCTGAATTAAAGTTTCTACTAATTCTTTATGTTGTAAGTCAGAAATCTTTAACGGTGATGTCTCTTTCACTCTTGCTATAACTTAAAAGAGGACATCATGAACAAAAGGATTTAGAAATAGCTTTTTGAATTCTTTCACTAATAATGGTTCTCCTTCTAAACCCTTTGGTTCTAAATCATGTCAAAATAAAAAGCACTAACCTTAATTGCACAAATTTAGCATTCTATTTAGAAAAAGTCCTTTGTGATTTAGCATGATCAAGGCCATTATTCACATATGGAATTTCTTCCATGTTTTACACTCAAATATGCAAAATGAAAATATTACTTTTATATCATTGACATCATTCAATCCACATCATTATCAATTTATCTTCCACATCATTCACATAATTTAATCCACATAATCACATCATTCAATCAATATCATACACATCATTCGATTGAATCCACATCTTGATATCATTCAATCCACATAATTTGTATGAATCCACATCATTCAATCCACATAATTCAATTGAATACACATCATTCATAGATAATTGATTGATAAGTAAAAAATGAGGTAGATAAATAGAGAGATTGAAAGATATGTAGATAAATAGAAATAATAGTTATGTAGATGAATCTATCTATCTATATTACTATCCATATATCCATCATTTCTATCTATTTATTTATTTATTAAGAATGAATAGATATCATATTACATAAAAATAAATAAATAAATAGAAATGATGGACATATGGATAGTGATATAGATAGATAGATAGATTGATTGATAGATAGATACATAGATAAATATACAGATTATGAACATAATCCACATCATGGCATTCTAATCTACATCCATCATAATAAATTCAAGTAAAAATCCTTCATAATCACTTCATATCCAAGTCCATCATAATCACTTCATATTAAATCCACATAATCACTTCATGTATCATAAAAACACTTCAACTTAAAGTAAAAATTATATAACATTGACACAACAATTGAATTCGACACAATGGTAAAAAATGATGTTTGATTACTAAACATGTTCTTTGACAAAACTCCACTTCAAGATGGTCTCAATACATCACTATTAGATATCTTTGAACCATAAGGAATGAGGTTTGAGAATACTCTAAGCAACTTATGTGGGTCTACTCTTTTCAATACATCTTTATTGATAGATAGTTCTAATGTAAACTTGAACTTATAAACCCCATTTCTATTGATGAGGTGACTATCTAAATCTACATATTTCAAAATAAGATCTACATTTTTATGACCTCAATGATGAAGGAAGATGGAGGTTCCTGGTACTTTCTGAGAGGTACCCATCCGAGTACTGTTCTCCCTAGTGCTTGCTTAACTCGCAATCGCTTGCCATCAAGCTACACTCTTGTGGAGTTTGACGAGGGGGAAAGACTAAGGTTCACATCACCTTGAACATGTTTTGGGCCCTCAAAGCATCATTCTTTGCTTTCAAAGACTATTATGAAGCACTTTTGGGGTGATTCTTGGAGCCATCTTGGAGTACTTTCATGCATAGTTCTCTTTACACCTGTTCAAGAACATCAACAAGAGTGTTGTTTATACTTATCTAACAACGAATATTCAGTGTTGATAAAATGGATCATGGCAAGGTTTTCTTAACTAGGAGACACCCAGATGTTAGGCCTCTTTGGTGATGTAGGTGGTATACTTACCTAGCCTTGCCATAGGAGATGTATGCTAGTTGTTCATAAGTGCACGATAAGCTAACTTGGCTTCTTTCGATTAAGTGTTTATATGTAATGTAATCAATAATCACTATGGAAGTGAAAATGTCAATAATTGTAGTTTTATGAGTTTTTTGACATTGATCATATGCTCATTTTTTAGAGGATACTCTAGGAAAGTTTTCTTGATTTTAATTTTTCAACTATATAGTGGTTGAATTTGCTCCTTCACACACTTACTGGTGTGAGCACATACGTTCTCACATAATCCTTTTGATTATTCATTGTTTCTCATTGCTCCATTTTTTTATGGGGAGACTGCTAAACATTTCCCAAAAGCTGACAAATGGTTGTCCTTTTTTGAGCCTTAGTGTTGTTTGGACTATTCTAGCTCCATTATTATTCTAGTTAGTTCACTATCATCATGGCATTAGAGATCTCAAGGACACAAGGGTCTAGTGTGACTATTCCCAGGAGGAGCTATAACTTGCAAGGCAAAGACCATTTCAAGATTTAAAAATTTGATGGCACAAATTTTACTGTATGGAAGAATCAGATTAAATATGTGACGATTCCAAGAAGGAAATGGAAGCCATTAAATGGAATCTCAAAGAAGCTTGTTGACATGGATGATGACGATTGGGATGAGTTGCATGAAATGGTTAGTTTTACCATTTGATTGCACCCAGAAGATAATGTTTACTTCACAATATTGGACTGTGAAAGTGCAGAGGAGCTTTGGAAGAAGTTATGCAATACATATGGAGAAGAAAAGGCATCAAATAAAGTGTGTTTGATGAGAAAGTTATATGAACTTCACATGAATGACACAGATAGTGTTGCTACTCATCTAAATGAGTTTGATGCTATATTCTCTGAGTTACAAGATGAGAAAATGGATATGGATAACAAAATGAAAGCAGTCTTGTTGTAATGCACATTGCCATCATCATGGGATATGTTTTCCATAGCTATTAGTAAGAGTGCACTTGGTGGTAAACTATTCTATGATGACATATGTGGAGCACTCTTGAGTGAGGATATCCGTAGAAAGTCTATTGTTAGTTTGCGATTCTTACCAAGGAATGAATGAGCAACATGGCAGGACTAAGAACAAGGAAAAGAATGGTCAATGGAATAAGAGTAAAAGTAAATCAAGGAAGAAGAATATCATAAGAAGGGACATATGAAGAAAGACTCCCATGCATTAAGGAATACTAAAAGTAATGGACAAGTTGTTGATGGGGATGTTAAATAGCTACCTACACCATGTTTTGACTGTGAAGATAGAAGAAATTTATGCTATTTTTGATGATGGTAATATGTTGACTGTGAAGATAGAAGAAATTTATGCTATTTTTGATGATGTCAGTGGGTCAAATTGATGACCTTAGTTACAAGGTGGTTTTCTATGCTCAGTCCTTTTGCATATCAAAGGGAAATATGGTTATTGCAAAAGGAAGAAAGGTCTCTCACTTTATCCTTGATTTCTATCACAAAAAGAAAACTTGTTAGTTGTTTACTGAACAACATATGGTTGTATTTGGTGTGGCAGCTTGGGCCACATATCTTGTAGTGGAATAGAAAATCTTTCTCATTATGGCTACTTACCTATGTTATCATTCTCTAATTTTACATTTTGTGAGCATTGTCAATATGGAAAGAAATCTTGGAATCTCCATAGGAAACACATAGGCTCTTCAATTCAGCCTTTAGATCTCATTCATATAGATGTGTGTGGTCCTATGCCCACAAGGTCATTAGGTGGTTTTGTTTACTTTTTCACTTTCATAGATGATGCTACTAGAATTCTAGGTTTATCCTATCAAATAAAAGGAGGAGAAATGGCAAGCTTCAATTGAGATTGAAAAACAAACTAAGCTCAAGGATTTACATTCACATAATAAAGGTGAGTATATCTCACATGAATTCAACCTTTTTTATCAATCTCGAGGAATTTGTAGAGAGTTTACAGATCTTTATATCCTAGTAGAGAATGGTGCAGCTAGAAGGATGAATAGAACTTTTCTAGATAGAGTAGTCTCTATGCTGCATCATGCAAACCTTTCACAAGGCTTTTGGGCAGAAGTAGTATTGATTGCGATTCATGTGATTAGCATTTCAGCTATTATTGCCAAAAATCTGAGAAAGGCACAAGAGTTATGGAAAGGGAAACCATCATATTATGATCATCTTCAAGTCTTTGGGTGTGAAGCATACTTTCACATACCCAAGAATCTTAGGAAAAAACTAGACCATAAGGCAAAGAAATGCATTTTTTCATGGATATGGTTGAGAAGGCCAATTTGGATATTGCTTATGGGATCTTGAAACAAGGTTAGTGATAAGGAGTAGCGATGTCATTTTCAATGAATTTAAGATGCATAAATAACCCATTACGGAGGTTGAAGTGAGAAGAGTGGCATTTGAGGATACTGGTCCTCCATCTAGCATGCATAGAAATGCTGCACATAGGGATGTTCAGGAGAATGTCCAATCAAATAAGTCCACAAATGTTCTTATTCAACAACCATTGAGACATTATCCATGTTTGTCACATCCACCTCATCGATATGTTCTGGGTTTGGATTTTGCTACACTAAGAGATGCTGGCGAGCCTTCTTGCTTCAAAGAGGCTATGGAGATAGAGGATCATGTCAAGTGGGAGTGTTTCATAAAGAGTGGAATGTATTCTATTCACAAGAATGGTACTTGGGATTTAGTACCTTTCCCAAAGGGAAAGAAATCTTACCATGTAGACGGGTATATAAGCTGAAATTTTAAGCAACAACATGGTGCTGATTTTGAGGAAATATTCTCTCTAGTAGTCAAGATGACTACACTACACATCTTGCTTCGAGTTGTTGCAATGGAGGATAGAACTAGTCCCAATGGATGTGGAAACTACTTTGTTGCACAGAGATCTTACGGGTGAGATGTATATGGACAAGAGAGGATTATCTAGTTTGTGGCAAAGAAAGAGTAGTTTCTAAGCTAAATCAGAGCTTATATGGGCTTAAATAGTCCCCTAGAAAATGGTACCAAAAGCTTGATGATTTTATGAAGTTTTAAGACTATTGTCAAAGCAATGAGTATCATTCTATCTACACAAAAAGATGCTTAGATGGCAGCTTGATTTGCTTCACACTTTTTATGCTGATGATATGTTGATTTTTGGAAAGTCCTCTAATTAATTGTCATTGCTCAAAAAGAAGTTGAGTGAGACATTTTATATGTAGGATTTGGGGGATGCCAATCATATTCTTGGCATGCACATTACTCATCAAGGCATAAAAGATGCATATACATGTCTCAAGTGAGTACATATCCAAAGTACTTCATAGGTTCAATATGTAGGGCAACAAGGCATTGAGTACACTTTTACTTACATATGTGAAATTGAGCAAGGATGATTGCCCCAAATCATATGAGGAAAAGAAATTGATGAAGAAAATTCCTTATCAATGTACTCTTGGTAGTCACATGCATGCTATGGTAGCTAGGAGAGCAAACATTGTATTTGTAGTGGAAGATGTGAGAAGATATATGTCTAATCTTGGTAAGAAGCATTCCGAAGCAGTCAAGATGATTTTGAGATATATGAGTGGCTCTAAGGAAAAGTTTCTATGCTTGGGTAGAGGAAATGCATCCATTATTGGTTGCACTTATTCTGATTATGATGGTTGTGTAGACAATCAAAAGTCTACATTAGGATACATTTTTCACTTTGCTAGATGTGCTATCTCTTAGAAATCTTGTCTTCAAGAATGTACAATTGTTTCCACTGTAGAAATAGAGTATGTTGTAGAAAGTGAGGCATGTAAGGAAGCATTTTGGCTTTCTCATCTTGCTTGTGATATGGTTCTACCTTAGCATGTACCTCATTAGCTTAGTGATAGTCAGAGTGCCATTGCCATAGCTAAGAATCCGGTGTATCATGCAAAGTCCAAGCACATTGAGGTGAGATATCACTTCATTAGAGAGTGCTTAGCCACTAAGAAAATTATTCTTAAAAGCTTCATGCTGAAGGGAGTTTTGTAGATGCTTGTACTAAAGATCTACCACAAGATAGCTTTCAACATTGTTGCCACTTGATGGGGGTTACTTTATTTGTGATCTTTCACAATTACTGGTATACAAGGTAACATGTGGATCAAGTGGGAGGTGTAATTTGTATACTTACCCTCACGTATTCTTGATCATTCTTTATTTCTCTTCCATAATCACTTTGGCCATATTCGCCTTTAGTGGGAGAGTTTTTATCAGTAGTGTCCATGTGAAAGGTCAAATGGATACTTGAACTTTTTTATATGTTGTTTAATAAAACATATAGTGGACTGGTCAATCAAAGACTCAATGTTTGACCACATTTGTGAAACCTAGGAAATCTATGCTCGCACTCTCTATGTACTACGTGTTTTCTACATAATCTACATGTGTTGTATAGCTTACTATGTGTGGTGTCCAGAGCTTGACTTTGTTACTTCAAGGGTATCATCATTAAGCTCACATGAAGGGTAATCCAATGTGGTGCCTTGCCAACACATTAGTTCAAAACATAATTGTAGGGTTTGGAGAAAGGCGAAATTGCATATTTTGATAGTAAGTTGCAACACTCTTGAAAGAAAAAAAAACTACCAAGAGGAGTGGGGTATTGAATGAATCCCTGAAGGATCACAATGCTAGAAGCTCTATAGAATTATTGTGTTTTAAAAGATTATAAAGACCATTGATATAGATATTGAACAGAGATATGTTAATAATTTCCTCTGGAAGAGCCAACAATTGAAAATTTGATCTTGCTTTTCTTAACAAAAGCACTTTAACTGATAAATAAGGAAAAAATACAAGAAAATTAGATGGAGGGTGCTAACATGAGTCTTCAATCTAATTGGAACTATCATGATTTTCCTTTATGGTTGAAGCTGATCATGGTGCGATGTTGAAGTGACCTCCACTTCTATCTAAGCTTGCAAGAGGGTGCATAGGGTTGGAATTATTGTGGGTTTCCATCCTATCTAATTGATGTGAGTCTTTCGTCTACTTTGCATGCTCATGATTTCACTTTACAATCAACAATTGTGTTTTTCTTCTTGGGTCTATAGTGCCATGTAGTGCTTTATCGCTTGTAGTATGCCTCTCTGTTGGGTTTGGTCTCCAAGGAAACTATTATCATTAATCTTGCATCTATCAGGGTGATGCTTCAAATAGGATATAAGATCATTGCCAAAGTCATAGCCAACAAAATTTGTTGCCATCTAAGAGTGTGGTTAAGCGAGGACCAAAAAGGTTTTGTAAAAGGCAGGTCAATATTGGAATCCATTATAGATATTTGGGAAGGTCTTGACTTTGCAGATGAGTCAAGACAAGATGTGGTTTTCCTAAAGATCGACTTTGAGAAAGCTTATGATAGGCTGGAATGGGACTATATTTTGCAATCACTTAAAGATCTCGGATGCAGTCAGAAATTCACCAAGATGATCTCGACCCTTCTAGCAAACGCGTCAACGCAAATTAATGTTAATGGCCAACTTTTGAAGGTGATCAAACTAAAAAGATCAATTAGAAAAGGGTGGCAGTTGGCTCCACTTCTCTTTGCCATTGCCACAGAAGGGCTTAGCCATCCTGGCTAGACTCGAAAGCAAGTTAAACTATTGGAGAGGTATGCAAGTCAATCTCGCTTGTCGCGCAATGGTTACCAACATGTTCCTCATTTTGTCGACCATTTACTTTCTCTCTTGTTGGAGACCGAAAGAACAAGAGCTATCCAAATTGGCAAGTATTTGCAAAAATTTTGTATGGATGGGCGACCACAACAGAAGGGGGTGCCTAAAATCAAGTGATCCATCTGCACTAGCCAAAAGGACAGTGGGGGCCTTCGCATTCTGGATATTGGGTGCATGGCTAACAAACTTGTAGCAAAATGGATGATTAAGACATGGTGCAATGGAGAGGCCTTGTGGGCCAAGTTGATCTTCAATAACAAGGATGCACTCACTCTCTTGGGATTCTTGAATTGGAAGAATACTGACATTCTGACCCTTTTGTTTTTCCCAATCCCTATTTTCTCGAAAGGCTCGAATCTTGTGTGCTTGCCATGGAAGAGTTGGAATAAAGTGAAAAGCTTCATAAGAATCACTGAAGATTGGAAGTGGGAGATTGGTATAAGACGTAGTGACTCTATATGGTTTCTGATCCATGGCATCCAAAGTGTGGAATCTTGGAACATTCGAAACGCCAAGAGGCTATGGAACAAAGGCTTCAAAAAATGGAAATATCTCTGGAAACAAGACACCAACCAATGGATTAGCTTCACCGATATTGACCCTAGCATCAACATTACCTATGAAGAATGGAATACCTTACAAAGCAGATGTGTTGCCTGGGACCGCTCTAAAGTCCGTCTTCTCATGGGGCATGACCCGCCATGCTTGCTTGGTCTCAGAAGGCACAATGGTAATTGTCTTAAAAAAATCTTGAACATCAAAGAAATCATTGATTATCAGGTCAATCTTAACAAGAAGTGGTGCTTGTTGTGGACGCGGCTGCTATCGGATATGAAGTTCATGGCTATCTGGCACCCTCTCATAGAAATTAAAAAGTCTATCCTCTTATAGAAAATTCTTCATCAAGGAATCTAGACCAACCTAAAGGCTAGCAAAATTTGTGGGTCCCTCCATGGTGCAAGCATTGTCACTGGTCCATTGAAGATGTTCCTCACATCTTCTTTACTTGTCCCAACTCCAATAGGCTCTGGCAGATTGTCACAAAGAAAATTAAACTTCAAAAACATATCAATTGGAAACAAGCTCTATTGGGAGAAGCGATCGGCTGCTCCAGGACTCTCTAGAACACCATTAGAGGGGAGTTCCTATGGAAGATTTGGCAGGAAAGATGTGCTTACAACTTTGGTGGCTCCCCCAAAGAGTGGTCAATTGAGAAATCATTGTTCCTCCTTGACAAAAGAATTATTAACTGTAAAAAATGCCCCCCCCTTTCAAGCATCATCAAGTGCTCCTTCTGATCAACAATAAGCTTAAACCCAAGTCGGCCCCACATGAGGGTGATGAGAGGCTGATTAACCTTATTTGTAATTCCATCCAAACTCTGTAAATTCTACCCCTACTCTGTGAGATTTGGGGGGTCTCGCGGGCACTAGTCCCCTTCACATATACTTTTCTTTTAATTAATACAAGTTCGAGAGAGTAGGCTAAGGCCGAACTTCCTTTTATTAAAAAAAAAGAATTGGAAGTATGGCACAAAAGGTTAGCACATATTGGTGAAAGATCATTAAAGCAAATTTCCAGGGACCAAAGTGTACTTGGACTCCCTAACTTGTCAAAACAACACATGATTTATAAGTGTAATGCATGTCAATTTGGAAAGTCTCACAAGTTACCATTCATGAAGAAAGGATATATGCATGGAGATCTCTTGGATTTTGTTCATAGAGATGTATGGGGACCTAAAAAGGATGCTTCAACATCTAGATCAAGGTATTATGTCTCCTTCATTGATGATTGTAGTAGATGGACTATATTATATGTTATGAAACACAAAGATGAATTCTTTGCATGCTTCAAAAGATATTTGGCTCTTGTGGAGAATCAAACAGGTAAGAAATTAAAAAGGCTACGGTCAAATGGAGTGGGAGAGTACTTCTCTGATGAATTTGACTCCTTTCTTCAAGAAAGAGAAATCAAAAGAGAGATCACTACAAGGTATACTCCTGAGCAAAATGGTCTTTGGGTTTAGGCAGACTCTATATTGTCGATATTTATTAAATATCTTTCGCAATTCAGGAATGTGGTCTTGTCCTCGATTTGAATATGTACATAGGTCATCTACATACACTTCCATGCTCTTCTTCAGGAATTCTTTGAAAACATGACACATGAATCGTTGGAAAGTAGCAGGCACATTAGTGAGGCCAAAAGGCATCACTCGGAAAGCGTAGACTCCCCATTCAGTCGCGAATGTGGTCTTATGTTGATCCTCAGTAGCAATAGCTAGTTGGTTGTATCCAGAGAATCCATCTAAGAAGCTATAGGCATCTTTTCCTGTAACTCTTTCCAATAGATGGTCAGTAATGGGTAAAGGGTAGCTATCACGAATAGTGGCTGCATTGACCTTTTTCAAGTTAATGCAAACTCTTAATTTCTCGTTCTTCTTAGGCACAACTACTAATGGCGATACCCACTCTGTATGTTCTATTTCATATATGAATCCTGCCGCTAGTAGTTTGTCTATTTCTTCTTTAATTTTAGTAGCATAGACCTTATTGTATGTATAAGGGCGTTGTTTCGATGGTTTTGCCTCCACAGTCATTGGTATTCTATGAGAGCAAATCGAGGATTCCACACCCTTGAGATCCTTATATGTCCACGTGAATACATCTCGATATTCTCGGATCAATTGTATTAATTCTTCTTCCTCCTCAGTTGATACATCTTTACCTATGTATGTACATCTTTCTTCTCCATCTTCCATTGTTACTATGATCTTTTTCGTTTGTTCTTTGTTATCATATGCTTCTCCTTCTCTAGCTT
The DNA here is from genome assembly GCA_020310875.1 of Ceratopteris richardii. Classification (NCBI taxonomy): domain Eukaryota; kingdom Viridiplantae; phylum Streptophyta; class Polypodiopsida; order Polypodiales; family Pteridaceae; genus Ceratopteris; species Ceratopteris richardii. Next base: position 50,601,682 of record CM035429.1, read on the forward strand.
CTCTCTTAGGCATCTGGATGGCTATCTCTCTCTCTTCTACTTCATAACTTTTAAAATACTCCAAAACCTCAAAAAGATCTGGATTTGGTCCGATTTTACTCATATGTTCCTCTTGCTCTTCTACGATGGGGGCGGCTTCTATCGCCAAGATCTTGGTCGGTTCCTACTTATCTTTAGTTCAAATGGTGTCTAGATAGCTTTCTTCTGAATCAAATTCTGGTTTCATTTCTATACTCTCATATTCCTCTTTCCACTCTTTTTCTAAGATTTCCCCTGCTTCTACTTTTTGATGGACAACCATGTACAAATTTACATCATAGCCTTCTTCGTCTATGCACTCGTTCATAGTTAGAACTTCCTCATTCACACATACATCTAAGGTTGCTAAGATTTCCATCCATCCATGCGGTTCAAAGGTTTCGTTAGGAAAGATTTGAGGCATATACCTTGGGTCCTCTACGGGTCGGTAGTTATGATGTCCTATTAGCCACATCTGCCTTTTATTGTCCTCATTCTTGGCTTCTTTGCACATCCATAATTGGGCATCCTCATACTTCCATGATTGATCGCTTGATCCAGTGCTATGAATAGATAGATCATCTTCCTCCTTGTGTATGGGATTCCACTGTAGTGGGGGTACATCTCTATATGAAAATGTATGCAAGTTTATCTTGGTGGTATTTCCTTGATGTTGCACGTATAATGAATCTCGTCCCCAGTCTTGCACTATTCGCATTTGTCTCATGAAAGGTCGTCCTAATATCATTTCATAATTGTTAGCCTTTTCAAACTTATAGATGGCTAATGTGTGTTCAAATTCAACTCCACAGGTGGTTAATTTTATCCTTTCCAATATTCCTAAGGGTTTCTCCACATGACCATCTGCTAATTGGAGCTTCATGCATGTGGGCCATAAGGCAGGCTTTCCCCATTTCTCCCAAATCTCCTTGGTGGTGATTCCTACTCCTGCTCCTGTGTCGAGTATCGCCTTGGTCATGTACCCATTGTAAATGATAGGTAGACATGTATTACCTTCGTCTCCTTCACTAAATTCTCCCACCTTATCTACTGGGATTTGTATCTTAGATGGGTTTTCTTTTCCCTTGCATTTCTTTTCTTCCTTCTCATGTCCTAACTCCAGTTGACCTGCCAGTTGTTTCCATAACTGCGGTTTAACACGGAGTAGTTCTTCCACAGTCAGTTTGCATTGTACTTTTGTCTTTCTAAGTTCGGTTAGATTGTCTGAATTCTTATCTGAGTTTCCTTTTCCTTTTCCCTGGACTCTGGGTGCTCGGATTATCATGGATTCCTTTTTGTATTCTCCCATGTAATTTGGTAGGGTTGAAATGCTCTGCACTTCTTCTCTATTTTGGTCTATTCTTGATACTTCCTCATCTACTTCTTCCATGTTGGGATTTGGTTGGTAAACTTCCACATCTAATTCCTCAAAGGGAGGCTTAGTCACTCCATTCCTCTTCCATTGTTCTTCTCGAATCCTATTCCATAATTCTTTTGGCCAATTAGCCTCTAGGTCAGGTATTGTTGACATAGGTTCATCCTGGGTTTTCACTCGCTCACATTTGTCATCCTTCTCTTTAAGTTCTTTATCCTTGATTTTAACACACTCCTTGTATTGCTTCTCTGTTATCCTTGTCTCTGGCAGGGCTGGGATAGTCTTTTCTAGGGTTGCTTGTGCTACCTCTATAAGTTTCCTACATATTGCAAGCCTCTCTTTTTCTAATTCTCCTTGTGGGTAAAGTTTTTCGTGTTGTTCCACATTCGGTCTAGTCTTAATTCTAGCTTGGTATGCTTCGAACCACATGTCTAAATCATCCGGTTTTGGGTCAACTAGAATTGATCCTGGTTTCTCGGCTTCTCGAATAAGCGGTGGAATGGGAACTTCCTCCTGAATCTCTGGTTCTTTATGCTCTTTACTGCTTCTGGTTTGTTTTTTATTGTCTTGACTCTTGCTTTCATCCATTTATCTTTGAGCTTCTCTCTTCTTTCCTTCCATTTTTGCACTTTTATGTTCTGGGTATTCTCAAGTGGGTCCTCTGAATCTTCTACTATTTGAATTTTTGGATTTACTGTTCTATTGTTCTCTTGTTCCCGATTCGGTTGTTTTCCTTTTTGTTCTTTTGTTTGAGCTCGGGTAATGGCCTTTAAAGGCACGTTGTATTCCTTATCAACTCTAGGTGCTTCTATCACTTCAATTACATTAATAGGTGTAGTGTCTTGGACTTTGGTGGGATTCTTTGGGCAGTCTCTGAAAAGATGTTCCTTCCCGCAATCATTGCAATATCCTTCCCAAGTCCTAGGAGGTGGTGGATTGTAAGGTTGAGGACATTCGATAATAAAATAGTCTCCTCCGCATCTATAACAAGGTCCTCTCGGCACAGGCGGTCTAATGGGTGGTCTTCCGGGTGGTTTCACTTTAGGTGTGGTGTACATTAATGTTGCCACTTCTGGCCCATAGGCATATTCGTATCCTTCGTGTCCATAGTAGTGTGGATCATAGGTTTGTTCATACTCAAACATGTTAGTGTCATAGGGATAGTACTCTCCTTGAGATTGCTCGTAACCTGAGTTTGTTGATTCGATGTTGGTCATAGGTGATGCTGGTACAATGGCTCTTTCTAGGTTTTCCTCTGGTTGAGCATACTTAACAGGTACCACATGTTGGGGAAGTGGGGGTTGTGGTCCTAATACCAGTTGAGGGTTTCCAAATTGTGCTCGTTCATATGGTTTGGGAGCTCCTACTGGTGTTGGGTAGGAATTGTATATGGGCATATCTCTAACTGGCTCTCTAGGTGGATATCCATATGGTTGATACTGAGACGGTTGGAGGGGCCGTGCCTACCTATTGAACAGGCAGTTTTCAATGGTGTGATTGGTGTATTTTTATTGTATGTGGCAATACAAGGCAACTCCTTGATGGGGCTGTCTGTTGTAAGGATAGGTCTGAGGTACACCAGTTCCTCCTCGTACACACAAGTGAGTGGATGATCTCCTCCACATAGACTACATCTTTGTAGCATGGGCACTCTTAAGGCGGGGTGTTGGTAATTTCTCTGTCCTTTGGACTCCTAATTTATTTGCCACTAGCTCTGCTAATTCCTCCAAATTACTGGAGTTGGATGTAATAGTACTCCGAGATTCTTCTGATTTAGTGGGGTTGGGCGTGCTCTTGAGATCCTCAGCTAGATTGTCTTCTAGGTCAATACACTCTTGAAGACACTCACTCAGGGTTTGTAACCTCTTCACGTAAACTAATGTTCTTAGAGTTCCATTTGTTAGTCCATCCAAAAATAATGATATCATTTTTTGTTGAGTGGGTCTCTTTGCAGCTGGACATCTATCAACATACTGGTTGAATCTTCGGGCGGCGGTTTTCACTGTTTCATTAGGGTTCTATTTAAAACTATGGTTTAAAGATGCAAAACTGTGTTTAATTCCTCTCTTAGTGAATTCCCCAATGAATTCTTGAAAGAATTGCTCCATATTTCCAAATTGGTTGGGGTCTAATGGCTGGAACCAAGTCAGAGCCGTTCCTGTGAGGGTGAGCCCGAAAGACTCATACTACACAAAGAAGTCGTCTACTTGTTCCGCTCTTAGAACTTGTTTAAATTCAGCAATGTGGTCATAAGGTTCTCCCAATCCGTCATAATGATTCCTCACACATTTGGCCACCTGAATAGGTCTTAATCTTCTCATTGGTTCTAGCTGCCTAGGCATTACAGGAAAGGCAGGAATCGCTGGTCTAACTGGAGGCATTCCCCACTACACTCCCATTGGTGGTCGTGGCCTCACTAGGGATCGGTATTGATTACCTTCTCCAGGGTGGGTCTGATTGTGTGGTTGCACTCCTGGAGTCACAAATTGTACATGAGTTCGGTTCGGAAAACTCCATTGGCTAGTTTGTCCCGACATTGTGTGCTCTGCCTCTCGTTGAGTTCCGAAGGGATTTTGAGAGGTGGTTGCCTACTCTCTCTGAGGGAATACAGGCAAACCCATGTATTTCAGTTGAGCCCTGTCTATGGCATCAACCAGCCAATACCTTCTCTGATTCTTGTCTAGGTATGTTATTCTAGTCTCGTCTTCCGGATCCTTTAGCTCATAAAATGTCATCAAGCTTTCTTCTCTTCCTTGGGCTGGTGAGTCAGTTTGAAGCAACAAGTCCAAACCATGGATCAAATAGACTTCCAATAAGTAGTCGTCTTGAGGTATCAAGTCCCCTCTCAAGACTCGTGTCACTTGGGACTTGCCTCTAGGGGTTGTTACTAACTCCTCGGGGTTTGGTCTCCCTGAGTTTTCCTATCCCACTAACTCTCCCCTCTCATTGATCAAATCGGGGTATTCAGTCACTATGTATATGTGACCCAGCTTGTCCATGTATGCTCCTCCCTCATACTTAACAGCCGGTCTGGGCACAATTGTTGCATCCATGGAAGTCACCATCCTAGCCACAGATCTGTTTGATCCATCCAGGTAGATGGGGATCTCCTGGGCGTTAGTAGAAACATACTGTAAAGAAGTGCGATACTCTCCTTCTATAGTGGTCATGAAGTTTCTACCGTGAGTGGGGCCCCACATGTCTTCTGAAGCCATGGGTATCTCCTCCTCTGAGTCACTAGAGGTGTCTGAATAGACAGAGTGGTGACTAACCTGAGCGGCACTTCCCACGGAAGATATAACACTTCTCCAGCTACTTAGCACCCTTCCTGACCTCAAGTTCATTCACCCTCCTAAGGCTCTCTAGGTATCTGAAAATCTCCCTAAGTGGATCCTCAAATGCCTCAATTTTGTCCTTAAAAATGCTTCAAATGCTCTGGGTGATACCACTTTTGATGATATTGCACCAGGTGATACTGCTTTAGGTGATACCAAGCTATCCACGATACGATACTTGAAGACTAGACGATACGATACTTAGATCAACAGGCGATACGATACCAATGTTGAGCACGATACGATACTGGCTACCCTGGTGATACAATACCTCACGTCGAGACGATACGATACCAATTCCAATCACGATACGATACCTATGTAGTCCACGATACGATACCAGAAAACCTCGACGATACGATACTTATGCTCTGGCCGATACGATACCAGGATCTCTAGCGATACGATACTAAAACTGGGATGATACGACACTAGGTTTCCCACAATACGATACCTGGGTTTTGCACGATACGATACTTGCAGTCACGCGATACGATACCGCAAAAACCGCACGATACGATACCAACGCAAATGGCGATACGATACAGCCAAATCCGATGATACGATACCGCTTTTTGGACAATATGATACCAAAAAGGGTGACGATACGATACTGGGTTTCCCCACGATACGATACCTCAGTTATGCATGATACGATATTGCTATTGGGGCATGATACGATACTGGACTTCTTACGCGATACGATACCACTGCAAGTGGTGATACGATACCACCAACTTGCACGATACGATACTAAAATGGTATTGTGATACGACACCGGGAAGAGAGACGATATGATACCTGAGTAATGCACGATACGATACTAGCAGTCATGCGATACGATACCGCAAAACGCATGATACGATACCAATGCAAGTGGCGATACGATACCACCAACTTGCACGATACGATACTAGTATGGTATCGCGATACAATACTGGGACAAGACACGATATGATACCAAGAGTGGACCACAATATGATACCACCTTGGTAAAGTGCGATCGCGATACCAATCACACGATACGATACCACAAGTGGTATTGTGATACCAAGGTCGGTACCCAATGATACGATACTTTGGCGAGTATTGCGATAGAAGGGAATTTTTGGTATCGCGATACCAAAAACTCAACCGATCGTGATACTTAAGCCAAAATACCTCAAAATCAAAAATTTTTCTCCCACTTGCTCTTCTCTTACCCCTCTTCACTCTTAGTCAGCTCTCTCTCTCAAAGAAGTCCAAAAAACACTCTGTCCCACCCCGTGATACCAGATGCACATGTGATCACGTGTTAGTGCACTTCTAATGTGTTTTTGCCAATGAAATCTTACCTTTGTGATGTCTTGCTTGTGCCTTGAGCTCACTAACTAGCTTTGAAAGCGTGGAGAGTGCGATACTACTCGGACGATACTGATCGCTGTGCTCAGAGGATACCACTTTCTGAACAAATGAGAAATGATCTAAATTTTTTTGGTTTTTATACTTTTTTGGAGACTGAACTTAATTACACTAATTTGGCAAATTTTTTGGGATTTTTCTTGGTGATCTTGGCTTACTCTTACTTCACTCCCCTTCTCCTAACCTAACCCTAACTCTTCCTTCTCTCCCTTCCTACTAACCCTAAACCTAAAAACTCATTACACACACATTAGAGATGTGAAGTAACAAGTGTTGAAGTGGTTGACTACTTGCCACTGAACGAATTCACTTCTACAAGTATGATTCCGTCACTCTCGAGCTATAACCATCACGAAGGCACCTTGGCTAAGTGTGTCTCTGGCAACGACACCAAAAATGTGTGTACCTAAGTCAAGAAGTCTTAGGGACTTGTGCCAAAGAGACTAAATCTCATTTGCCACACAAGTGCGTATAGTGGGGAATTGACACACGCTTATTTGTGAATCCTTTGAACAGAACTAACCAAGTGTATGAGGACCTGTGCACAAGTGATGGGAAATAAAATGGTTCAGCTTACATGCATGAGAAAAGACTAATCCACCTCTCTAGCTCACTCAAATACTGAAAGTGTCTGTCGCGATACCACTTACAATAATTTTCACTAAATCAAGGATTTCTCCTAGCCCCAAACTCCGAATATCAAGGATAGCGGATTCGCTTCGAAGCTCTTGACGAGACGCATCTACTGGAATACTCTCACTCTTTTGACAACCATGCTTCAAGTTATGACCAAAACAGTGAATGGCAAGAAGTACCCACACTCGCTCCACAACTTGTACTAGCTCACACACACACTACAGTAGCTCAAAAACAATGGGGAGGAGTAGACAACAGTCCTACACACACATTCAAGCATCACACACACGTAGAAGATCAAAGAGAAGATGAAAATCTACAAGAAAGCAGCAAATTCGAAAATCAGGAGCTCTCCTTCTTCACAATGGCAAAAAGTCTCTACAAAGAGTCACGAAGTGACTTATATACATGTGCCCTAAAAATGTTCCTTTCACACAAGAGACCGGCACTTTATTAACTAAAAAGTGAATATCCTACTAAATTACAAGGAATATATTACAATGATTTGGGATTATGCATCTAGAGGACTCCTCTAGTGCATTTACATGGCTTGAGGGAATTTCCTAAGACTTTGAAGAAGAAAAATATGCCCATTAATTTGAAAATTTTGGGGCTCCCCTTTCGTGCCTCTTTGCTCTGCGACAAGGTGTTTGTCTTACATAATAAAAAGTTGAAGAGTAAATGTATGTCGCATGAAGGGGACGAAAGAATCATCTCTCTCTAATTCTCTTGTATTTTTTTTTCTTTTTTCATTTGAAGCACTTTTGCCAAGGACAAAAAATGGAGACTCCATAATTTGAAGCTCTCGTAGAGCCCTCTTGGTTTTTGTTGAAACTACACTTTGAACTAGAACATGGAAAAAAAATACAAAAAGGCTAGAGAGAGTTACAAATAAGGTGTGTAACATTTTTCCCTTTCGTGGGGAGCCCACTTGTTTTTGAACTTCATGTTTTCTAGAAGGAACACCCTATGGTGCCTAAAGGAGGGATCCCTTTTAGAATGATAGATCCTTCTATAGAGGCAGACTAAAGATTTCTAAATCAACCATTCTTATAGGGCCTTTTGAAATTATTTGTGCACCTTTCTTTGAAAATATTCGAGAGATCTTCACTTCTTTCATTTGATTAACTCTTCGCTTCTTCATTTAATAAATCCCCATTCCTTCATTTGATTTACTCTGAATTCTACATGTAGAGATGATTAAACAATAGTAGATCAAGGATAATCATCAATATTTTCAAGGAAGAAGAACTCTTTTCTTTTTTAGAGTGTATACAACATCATTCTCTACAAATTGCTTGTAAAAGGCCATTGACTCTCACTATATGGTATTTCTTGTGGACTGAGATTTATTCATTCTTGTATTCTTTTACTGTATATTCACGAAGATTGACATTTGAATATAGGCCATTATGAAATTTCACCCATTTAGGGGCTCAACTCAAGGATTGGTAACCTCAGATAGGCAATTGATTATCTCACTCAAGACTATTCTTTACCCATATTCTCACAATGAAATGCCAAGTCTCTTGCATACATACACACACATACACATATACTCACACATGCATACAAGACACACATACACATATACACACATGCATATATTCACACACACATACATACACACATGCACATATATACACATACATAAACTAGTGTTTTAATTAAATATATAAATTTTTCATTTTGAAGTTTTTTTTACATCAAATATATAAAAATAGGATTAGGGTTTTTAGGCTATTTACACATACAAACACATACACATATAATACATATATACATGTATATACACCTGCATACAAAAATATATTTATTTTAGGTCTAGATATTTAAGATTAGGGTTTTAGGGTTTAGGCATACATTAACTCAATTATGAATTTACAAATAAATAAATAAATAAATAAATAAATATATATATATATATAAGATTAGGGTTTTAGGATTAGGGGTTTAGATTTTTATAGGTGTTTAAGTATTTAGGTTTTAGTATTTTAGGTTTATGTCTAAGTCTTTCTGATTAGGGTTTTAGGGTTTTAACACCTACATAACATATATACACACATACACATACACATATAATACATATATACATGTAGATACACATTCATATAGAAATATAATTATTTTAGGTCTAGATATTTAAGATTAGGGTTTTAGGGTTTAGGCATACATATAACTCAATTACATTTATATTAAGAAAAAATAAGAAAAAAATCTGAATATATAAATAAACATATATATAAAATAGGATTAGGGTTTTAGGATTAGGGTCTTAGATTTTTATAGGTGTTTAAGTATTTAGGTTTTAGTATTTTAGGTTTAAGTGTAAGTCTTTCTGATTAGGGTTTTAGGGTTTTAACACCTACATAACATATATACACACATACACATACACATATAATACATATATACATGTAGATACACATTCATACAGAAATATACATATTTTAGATTTAGATATTTAAGATTAGGGTTTTAGGGTTTAGGCATACATATAACTCAATTACATTTATATTAAGAAAAAATAAGAAAAAATCTCAATATATAAATAAACATATATATAAAATAGGATTAGGGTTTTAGATTAGGGGTTTAGATTTTTATAGGTGTCTAAGTATTTAGGTTTATTTCTAAGTCTTTCGGATTAGGGTTTTAGGGTTTAAACACCTACATAACATATATACACGCATTCATACAGAAATATACATATTTTAGGTGTAGATCTTTAAGATTAGGATCTTAGGATTTAAGCATACATATAATTCAATTAAATTTATATAAAGAGAAAATATAGAAAAAAATTAAGGAAAAAATTTGAATATATAAATAAATATATATAAAAAATAGGATAATTATATAGATAAATAAATATGATAAGAACTAGTATTTTAAAGAAATAAATTAAATATATATGATTAAATATATAAAAATAGATTTAAATTTAATCATTTTAATGAGTGAATATATATACACATACACATACACACATATACTTATACACCTATCTATATACACATGCGTACAAAAATATACATATTTTAGGTATAGATCTTTAAGATTAGGGTTTTAGGATTTAGGCATACATATAACTCAATTAAAATTATATAAAGAGAAAATATAGAAAAAAATCAAAGAAAAAATCTCTATATATATATATATATATATATATATATATATAATAAGATAATTATATAGATAAATAAATATAAAAGTGTTTTAAATAATTTAATTAAATATATATAATAAAAATATAAAAATAGGATTAATTAAGAAAAAAATCTGAATAGATAAATAAATATATATATAAAATAGGATAATTAAACATATAAATAAATATAAAAAGAACTAGTTTTTTAAATAATTTAATTAAATATATATATTTAAATATATAAAAATAGGATTAATTAAGAAAAGAATTTGAATATATAGATAAAATAGGATAATTATATAGATTAGGGTTTTAGGTTTTTCTAGGTGTTTAAGTATTTAGGTTTTAGTATTTTAGGTTTAAATCTTTAGGATTATGATTTTTAGGTTTAATAAAAAAACAAATGATCTAAAATGTCCAAATTGTAGCAGATGGCTTCTTTGGATCCGGAGGGAGAATGACATGTCTTTTCACTTAGTGAAAGTATCAAATTTATCGAAAATGATGGATTTGTACTGCAAATGTTAGAGAGTATGGATCCTTTGATAGGAGTCGACTAGAAAACCTACGCTACCATTCGCATGGTCCCCCGGGTGAGCAGATGGATCCAAACGACATTGCACCGGTAACCTCTCGTGGACAGGGTCCATGGCTATGGTGAAAGCTTCCCATTTGTCATCTTCCTTTATTCCATTGATTACTTTCCTTACTATTTGCTCTTGATCAATGCCTTCTCCAATGCTTCCAAGTTGGTCTAATATGTCCTTCGTTTTAGTGACAAAATCCGTCACACTCTACTTAGGCATCTTCTTGATTGTAGTGAATTCCATCCACATTTGATTCTTCCTTGCCTTAGTACTTGATGAGAAGAATGCTTCAAGAGCATTCCAAGTATCTTGTGAAGTCTTGTAGCTCCTAATGTCTGGAAGTAAAAAAAATAGAGATTGAGTTAAGAATATATGACCTTGCTTAAGCATCCTTTGAGCACCATGCATTCAACCTCTCTTGTTCTTCTTGTGTTGGTTGCCCTTGCTTGTAAGGATTGGCATCATCTCATCTCCATATATGTACCCATAGAGGCTTTTACCTTAAAGATAAGCCTCCATTGTGAGTGAGCAAGTTGAATAATTGCCTCGATCCAATTTGTCTATGGATGAAGGAAATCCATCTCTGATGTTAACTAGTTGCTCTGATACCACTGTGAGAAGATGATGTTTTGATTCCAGAGATGAGTTGGTGTTGCAAAAATGTGCTCTACAACTACAAATCTAACTTCATAGAGGCTTATTATAGTTCCTTAGCTTCAAAATGGTGCATATAGAATCCCACCAAGGACTTTGGAGCATCACTCTCAAATGTTTGCATCAAAATAGATAACTTCTATATGCAAGAAATGTGAAGAACCTACTACTTTGGGAAGAGAAGGTCTCAATGTTATGCTCAAATGAGTTAAGCAAGTCAGGGGGTCCAGACTTTTCATGATCTAGAAGATGTGTAGACAAAATCAACTTCTCAACTTCATATCTCAGGATCTACTAAACCAAACTTGACATTATTTGATATGTAGATGCTAGATACTTTAATCTAACTAGCCCAAGTTGAAGTGTTGAAAAGAAGTGAGTACAGGTAGAGAAATGGACTTTGCACGTTCACGATAATGATGAAGATGGTGAGGAAGAGAGTTGATAGAGATTCACTCAAAGAAATGAATCAAAGTATGAATGCTATTTCACATATGATACAAAAGGGAGTCTAGTGGACTACATATAGATGAACTGAGTTGAATTTAGCATTAATGATGTAGCTCAAACTCTCTCAAAAGTGCACTCTTTTTCTCGCAACTAAAATCATGTGTATCTGTACACATTGTTTGAATTTGAATTTTGAATATTCTCCACCTAAAAGTGATCCTAGACTTTAGGGATGCAGTTGATTTGATTATTCCTACCAAACGAGTCATGGTTATAGCCTCCTAACTTCACGAGATTCTTTCTTGTCTTCCAAGATAATGAAATCGACAAGCATAAGCTAGGTTGCATTATTCATTATTCGAAAATTTGTTATTCGTAAATAATTATTGAATTTTACAACAACCCCCCATTATTCGATGCCACATCAGCTTATTTGGACATGAGCGAATACTTTTTGCATGGTAATTTGATAATTTTCGATCGAACGCCTTTCAATCAAAAATTTTTTTATCGAAAAGTTTTTGATAAAAAATTTTATGAGCCGAAATCTTTTCAATCGAATTTGTTTTCGATTCAAACAAATTTGGTAGAATAATTTTTCACTACAATAGATCAAGTGTATACTGAGGTTTTTACCGAGGAAAATGAACGCGCCTATTTTTGCCTTGACTTCAGTGTAGATGTCCGTATGCGCATCGGTACTAAAGCACCGGTATGCACGCTAGTATGAGTGCCGGTATGGGCGTCGGTATGGGCGTCGGTATGAGCATCGGTATGAGCGTTGGTATGAGCATCAGTATGCCAATCATGAGACTTGAGCCCTCCAAGATCGTCGTTTCGTGTGAAAGCAGTCTTTAGACACCTCATGCATCCAGTAGGTGTCAGAAACTCTGAAATTGTTTTCTTCACTTGTTGCTCTTCCATCTTGTGTAGCACCTAAGGAGCTCTTGGTAACAATACTGTTCCGTTGGGCTTAGTAATTGCCCACAACTCTTGCATACGACCTCGCTCTTCTAAGTCCTCCCTTTGTGCTTTGGTTTCTTTCTTTTCGATCAAAGTTTTCCAAAGAATCTCTCCCACATTCTTAAAAGTATGCATCGGGTCTACCAAATGATTGATAAAAAATTCACTCCAATAAGGGAGTTCATGAAAAATGGACAACCGTTTCATGCCAGTGACTGGATGTTCTGAATCGCACAGTTGTTTCCAATTCCTAGCTTTCATTTGACATTGCGCTTGCCGACCAATTTGTTCTTCATGTAAAACATGTCCATCAGGCAAATATCTATGGTGTCCTTCATAGACAGTTTTACGTAGTGCTTTGGAATAGCATTCTTGGAGTTGTGGTCCGCATAAGGGACAAACATGGTAATCCAAAATCGATAAACCTGAACATTCATCATAACCAGTCCAATCATGCATCGTCCACATAAGTATGCCTTGCACTTGCACATATCGTCTTCTTATAGGTTGAGACATGTCACGCACAGTAATCCCATCCCATAAAATGCACAGTTCTTCCACAAGTGGTGCAAGATATACATCCATGTTTTTTTACCTTATACTTACCTAGTACAATAAGAGCTAATAATAAATGACCTTTCTTTGTGGCCAGCCATGGTGGGATGTTATAATTGACCACACATACAGGCCATTTGCTCCATGAAGAGCTGCGTAAACCAAATGGATTCCCTCCATCCATAGCTAGGCCTAGACGTATGGACCAATGCTCACTAGAAAACTCTGGCCACTTACTATCTATGTGCTTCCAAGCATCAGAGTCACCAGGCACTCACATTACACCA